>CM021100.1:770854380-771048409 GCA_007115665.2 Sequoiadendron giganteum
ACATGAGCCTTGATTTTTTCAATTAAACTCAAATTCCAGTATTGTTATGAAACACTAAGACCCAATAAACTCAAATCCTGCAGCAAAATGACACAAAACCCACTTGTATTGCCTCTATAACTACAGATTTTACAATTTGATATGTAGCTACACACTAGAATTTCAGCTAGGTTACTTGCTAACCTAACTTGCTAACTTTCCAACCACCTTCTACAATGAGAAGAGAAGAGCATAAGAAGAGGAGAAGAGATTCCAGAAGAAACCCTAAATCCAAGCAACAACAACCATCTGAAAGAATCTCCACCGTTGAACAGAGATCTGTAAAATATCTTCTTCATTTCCCTGCAACAAACTTGATTCTATTTCAAAAATAACATTTGTTCAATTCATCCTTCAACAGAAAACTACCATGTGTCCACTCTTCACTCTAGACTCATTATCTGTAGCTGATAGAAAACTCTCTTCCCGTGAAAATCCATTTTCTACTCTGTTTTCTATGTATTTTACTCATTGTTGTAGGTGCTCATAATGTTTTAAATATATTTAAAACACATACTTAAAAGCATGGTTCCACTTTACAGAAGTGAAAACATTTAAAATAATAATAGGTAAAAGAAATTAACCCATGCTTTATGTCCCATATTTTACTTTGCATTCCCAACAAGATTTTCCCCACAATTTTTACCTCTGTACTTTACCTCTTTACAAGTTTTCTCCATATTTCACGGATAAAGTAAACTCAGGTGAATTAATTTTTCTCACATTTACCTCTTCAGAAAAAATATCTTTAAAGTTTTCCTCATTTAATTTATAAAAATTGAAACCGTGCGTGAGAAAATAAATTGGGCCCCACCCCCATTTGAAAATCATTTAAAAATATATATTCTGTCACCGAGCTCACCAATATTTTATCACTTTAATTTATCTTTGGGCAACCTCAAATTTTACCTGTGCTTTCATTTTGCTGGCCCACAATTTAAAATATTCGGCCAACACCCAAGGAAAGCAAATAGTTTTTAAATGTTTTATTTACCCTTCCTCACTCCCCACCATCTCACAATCCATACTCCTTGGGCATTTCTTGATTGCGAAATGACAGGCAACAATGGAGATGCTACACCAACCCCACCAATTTAAACTCATTTAATAAAATTTGCTTTGACCGAGCTCTGGGGAAGACATTAATATTTAATGTTTTAATTTGCTCCTCCTTATCTCCCCGCGTGCCCACAATGGTTAGCCCGTGATCAACTCTTGAACACGATTTGGTGGGCAACGACTGTGATCTAGCTGCATTCACCCTAGCTTCTTGACCATAGGATCCTCTTCCCTACATTCATTTGCCCTAATTCTTGTTGTTTGCTCTATGCTGTTTGCTCTAGCATTCTCCATTCATGGCGACTTCCTCTCCTACTGGCCATGCTCTACAATTTTTGGTCACCCCTTCCATCTTCCTCTATAATGCACGAGCCTTTCCTCACCTTCTCTTTGTTAGGCACATCCCTCCATGCTTGGCTTGTAGGCGCGGGCTCCTTCTGGTATTTGTTGCACCCATAATCTAACCTTCTGCTAGTATGGGCTTCTCCCCTTACTGGCATGAGCTTCCACCACCACTTCTACAATATGCGCAGGCTCCAATTTCATTCATCAAGTGTGCCCACTCCAAATGTTGGCCGCAAGCTTCCCTGCACAACTGGTTACATCCTTCATTTTCTTGGCCATGCCTACCAGTGGTCTCTTTACCCTATCAGGCTGCACCCATCCTCACTAGCTGTGGGCCTCTTTACTCCCACGGTTGCCTCCTTGCGTGTTTCCTTGGTGGCATGTCTTTGCTAGCTGCAGGCTCATCCACCTCCTACAGCTGCTGGCACAAGTTTCTCTTCCACTTCCTACTTGTTGTGTGGGCTTCTTCTCACCACAGGTCTCCATTTACTCCTCCTCTAGCCTGCACCTAGCAACCATGGTGGCTCCCTCATGTTAGCATTTGTTTGGAAGTCTCTCTCCATCGAGCTCCTCTTTATCTAGTCGGATCCTCACTATGGATTCCTCCAATTTCTACCGTGGGTTCTCATTCTTCACTTGGCGTGGGCTTCCTCTCACTGCCAGTTGCGCCACTCCTTGCTTTGTGCCTTGCAGTGTGCGCGGGTCTACCTTCCTTCTCACCTTCTACGGCCGCTTCTCCCATCAGGCCGCGTCCCTCATTGACAGCACCTGCATTCACTACCCGTAGGCCTTCTCATTTGCCTAGTCGCGTGAGCCATGGGTCTTCTACATCTACTCATCATTTGCCATTCCTGACTGGCACTTGAGCCCATTAAGACTTGTTGCAGGAAAAGTAAAACCCTTTATTAATCATAGTGGAAGCTATCAACCACAACACCATACCCCTACATTTGCGCCACACCTTGTTCTTTGGATTATTTTTCTCCCAGTTATCATGTCCTTTAAATCCCTCATAATAACACAAGGTATTGATAGGTGCTCCTGATATGCATTGAATCCTTGGTTTTAGTCACTAGACACAACCAACAAGGAACCATTCATCAACTCTGCCCTATGTGTATGCGCCATTATAATTGTAGCAATTTCATATGGCACATAGTCAATTTGGTGGCCATATTGCAATCCAAACTGATTCCTCTTCCATCCTACTATGTGCCTTTCCCTTAAATTTACTGCATATGCTTGGACAATATTAATGTTTGAACCTTCTCACATATCAATCTATTCCATTTTTATCATTTGCAGTTTAACAGTTATATGCAATTGTAATTATGTGCTCCTCCATTTGATTAGAAAATTTTGACTTGAGTAGACACAATGCCAATACACCCTCTATTACTTTGTCTTATAATAGGTGCTCCCCTCAACATTATTGACATTCAAAATCTCATTTCAAACATTATGCTCAAAGTTAGTCTCTGATACATCCTCCTCCTTGAAGAAGTTAAAACCAGTGTTGGAAACTTGCTGACAACCTCCCTTTTGCATCATTGTGTGACTCATACAGGGCCATTAGAAAGTGTGACCAACATCACGAATACCATCATTTTGTCATCATACTTAAGAGCACTTAATACCATGTCTAGCCCACCAAAACAATTTATTCTGAAGCAACTACAACATTGCAAACACTTGTATCATCACAACTGTGCAAAGCATGTCGGGTCCCCATGTGGCCTGGCTAAAAGAAAATTCATTTTGAAACAAGTTTCAGAATCAAGTCATCCCGGCACAACATTTGGATGCACTTGAAGTGAAATGGAAAACTGGGTTGCCCAGAAACTGTTTTCTAGCACTTTTGAAAAATGGTCAAAACAGGCCAAGTTGCCTCAGGAATCACTCTCGAAGACTGGGCAAACAACCTCGTGAAACCATAAAAACTTGCAAGAACCTAGCCATTTGATCCATTAGTATAATGCAAAAGATGGATCAGAGAAACAAATCACGAGGAACTAGATATTAATCAGTGAAGTTGCCTGATTAAACTTTTCTGAAACAACAACCGTTCTGCACCAGTTGAAACTGATCCAACTGCCAATTTGTAAACATAACAAATCAACTCCTAACAAGCTGTCATCAGACACATGAGTTCATTAAGATACCCTGAGCATGTGTGCAAAAGGAAAAACCATGAAACATCCTTGATCAAAAGATATTAATGACCAAAGTTGACTAGTCAGAAGGGCTGTTAGGAATGCAACTGCAAAACTGAGCAAACAACATTTGGTTTCGATCTGCTAAAAATAGCAAATCAAATCATTAGGCTTTGAAAACTGACACCTAGGATCATTTAGGTATGGAGAATACAGAACAACATTGATTTTGACATAATAGTCAACTGGTTGCAAAATCCAAGCTCAAACAGGAGGCCATTTCACAAACTGACAAATCTGCAAACAGCAGAACAGTTCAAAAACCCTCCAACTTCACTTTTCAAAACACTGACTAAACTGGTCATGGGAAGCTGAAAATCGACACAAACGCTCAAATATGTCAATAAAATACGTTTGCAAATGGATTTTTCTTGGAAAACAACATGCCTCAAGTTCTGATTCTCCAAAGTGGGTCATTCAAACTGACCCCTCAAGTGCACTTCTGAAAGCACAGAGACAAATTTCTCAAATTGTGCACCTCAAATTTGCAAAATTTGAGAGTGCCAATAGTGGCTCCGTCTAGGGATGTATGCCCCCTGTGGGCATAGCAAGATTCCAAATCTCTAGGGAGAGTACACCAAATTTAGAATCTGTCAAGTGCCTTCAAACTGCTCCCCGATTCAACTTTCATTTTTTCAACTTCATCTGATGACCCTAGGTCACCAAATGAAAAATGGGAGTCAACATTTACCTCTATCAAATACAATTTTGTAAAAAGAGTTGATCTCCCTCATCTCATGCTTGCACTTATCAAACTGTAACAACATGAACAACTACACTTTTGCAAACACAAGTGCCAAGCTGCCATCTGGCAAGTAAAAACTTGCTCTCTTTTTAACTTCATTATATGGAAACCAGATAAAAAGTGTCATATCACTATCATATTCTTCAATTTCTAATTTTATAACAAGTGACATGATTTGAAAATAATGATCAAGACCATATGAAAGCCTGGTCTGATCACAACCATCCGCCTGAATAAACATGCTGGTACCTCCTAATAGGTAATCATTCACAACATTATCAACATGTTCACAATCACTATGCATCTGAAAGTCAGACATACTTTCAAAATACTGATTATCGTGTGGCAACAACCTATCACATTCATCACATGGATCATTTTCAAGCTGAAAACAACTTGCCTCCATATCTTGCACATTGCCACATTTTATGAAAATTCCTTCCAGCTGACAAAAATAGCACCTACATTCTATTGTATGGCTGGAACTACTAGGCTCAATTTGGTCATCAATTTGCAGATCCAGATCAGCTTGCAAATCAAACTGAAAACACTCATTTACAATTTGGTGTGTTCCCTGCAAATCATCTTGGCATACATCAAAGATAAAAGATGCATACTCAGGAGCATCCTTGTATTGATCACTGCAACCTAGGCCCATCTTTCGACACTTCGGTTCATGCACATCATAACACAACTCAGTATCATGGACATGGGAAACACATGCATCATTAACATCCAAGGAATGAGTAAAAACATTCATCTCAGGATTGAGAAAAAGTTCTGATTCATTTTTCATATCATCATTCCTTTCAAAACCAAATAACTCAAGTGAAGGCTCAAACAAATCATCATCAATAAGGAAATCAATGCTTCTCACATGTGGTGACAATATATCTATGTGCACATTTTGAAAATTAGGAGCATCAAACAAAAGGTAATTACATTCAACCTAACATTCAGCAACATGAGACTCACCATTATTGTCACTACTTAATGAATCCATCATTTTATCACCATGCTCATCATGCATCATAAATTTTTCCATCTTTGCTTCATTCAAACAAACATGAAGAGTAGGAACATAAGCTCACTTATCAGCAACTTCATCATATTCAACATTATATTTTGAATCAACATGCTGATCACACACATGTTTGTCTTCAAATTTTGCATCGCTCTCACAATGAACATGCTCTTTTGATTTTGAACCCGAATCACACTCAGTATATTCTTCACATGTTCCTTGCTCTTTCATTTGTGGATGAATGACCTTGTGAACATTTATATTGTTGCATTCTTTGAGTGAGGAAAATGCTTCAACATCACTTTCAGAATAGCAATCATAATTATCAACCCCTTCATGACTTTCTTCACAAGAAAAATCCTCACTACAACAGCTTGGGGCTGCACTTTCACAATCAGAGTCACTATTTTCTAATAAAATATCAGCAATACATGCCTTGTAGTTGCTAGTCACAACATGACATGAAGTAGCACTTTGTATCTCATTCACTGCTTCTTGTCTTCTCATTTCATACAACTCTTGTACAAAAGTCTTTTTATGAACAATGCCCAAATTTTGTTGACATTCAACTTGGAACTCACTATGATCTTCACATTTTGATGATGAAGAAATCACAGTAGCAAAAGCATTATCAAATTGACAATCATTTCCATTACCTAGTCTTTGAATTCCATAATCACGAGTTGTTCTTGGGTAACCAACACTTGCAGCTAGACACCCTTCCATCATAGAGTATTTGGAATTGTTCTCAATGTCCATGGCAGTTTGATATGCCTGAAGTAAAGTTGCAGGTTCTTTATCCCTTAACAAGAATCCCATCTTACTGTCAAATGCACTAAGATACACAACCAAGCATTCAACATCATTCAGTCTTACATACTCTAGGATCTCTCTTATTGCCTTTTCAAATCGGAGATTGAAGATAGGGACCAACTCATCTTCACTTATATGGATCTCCAAAAAGTTTTTCCTCGCCTCACTTGGATTCACCCTTTCACCAAATTTCTCAACAAAGGTTGTCACAAACTGATTCCAAGAGGCTATAGAATATGATGGTAAATATGCAAACCAATCCCTGGCATCATCCTTCAAGGATTGAACAAATAGTTTCATAACTACATCCTCATGATTTACCTCACAGTCCCCCATCACATCCATGAAATGTTGTAGATGCTTAGAGGCTGATTCTGAACTCTTCCTTGTGAATATGGGAAAATTCTTTCTAACATCTTTAGGGATTAGGTTTGGGAAACCTTCAATACCACTGAAAACCAATGGAATATATCTTTTAATAGCAAAACCCCTTTGAGGGCTTGGGATAACTTGTTTTCCCTACATACTTTTACTTTCCATTTCACAGGGAAACCCTCTTGTATACAAATTCAATTAGTATCAACTTCATACATGGTTCTCAGTTACATCATTTACAAAATCAACCATGATTCTAAAACATTGATTGAATACCTATGCCTTAAGCTTTCTCAAAGACATAAGTCAAAACACACATACTTCTCTACTCATGTTACATATTACATTTTAGAAGTATGGAAAGAAATACTGTTGTTGTTCCCTTTTTATAATGCAGATTCATCAAATAGGGAACCAAATTTTCCTATAACATTCACATATGGTTTGAATACACAATTTCTTTAAAACCAAGAGTGAAAAATACCTGGAACTGTTGCAGCAGCTGCAAATGGTTCTTCTGATTGGAAATATTTGTAGATCTTGAACCGTATTCACATCTTCGTGAGGTTCTTTGGTAGAGTCACCACCTCTTTGCAGAGGATAGAAATTTGAACAACTGGAAATTCTTCACAGGTCAAATTGATTAAAAACCAGCATAAGTACTGCAACACCTCCTTATCCAACAATATGACATCATATGGATTCCTTCCTCAACTTGTCAGGGTACTTCATCACAAGAGCTCGAATCTGCTTCATCTCTACTACAAATTTGTTGGGTCTTTCCTAGTTGTTCTCAAATAATGCACACAAGTGCATAGATCTCAGAGTACCCACTCACAACTTGTGAGGTATTATGAAATAAGCATGAAGTATGGACAAATCTTGATAGAATTACATTGAAAGATGAATTACAATAGACTCTCTGGCAACATTCATGAGAATTGACTCAACCAACAAGGAGAATGGACTTATCAATCTCATGACTCTATAAGGCAGAAATAATTTTTCAGCAATGGTTACAAAAATGATTCAAAACTTTCATGACTCTATAACAGCACCGTCTGCAACCAAAACCTCTGAGTGCATCCCCAGTAGAGTCACCATTTTGTTGGTTATTTTTTATGCATGAACCAGGTTTGTCTCCTATTCTACCTATGGAATTGCAAAATTTCTAATCAAGGGCAGCTTAGAGGACCTGGACCAAGTGATGAGAATTTTAATATTCAATAACCTCCTACACTTTGGGCTCTGCAAGACCCGGGAGGGTGATCCCTATTAATGAGTTTACAACTTCTGTAAATGAAAATCATAAATAGTCATTAACTTTGAAAAAATTGATAATATCACTTAATAGCTCAACAGAATGGGATAAGACTAAAATGAATTGGTTGTTCATCAGTAATATCAACCACTTGGAGCATGAGATAAGTTAGAACACAGTTTGTTTCATGGTGAAAGATAAATCATAAGTTTTAAAATTTGGTGTATCAAGCCCTAGGTGAAGACAAACAAAACACTGCATCACAAAGAGCAGATGCAAATCAGACCAGTGCCATATCCATTGGAGGAGTCAAATTCACCAACACCTAATGGTTCATAACAAATTTTAACACATAGCATAATATATCTCTGATCATACTGCCTTACAGTATCACCATTTTGTACCTCAGCTCAATACTTCTTACCCAATCCTTGTATAAAACATATCAATATACAATCTCATTTAAGCAGTTTAATTAATTCTTTGAATTAATGCTAAAACCAGAATGCACATACCACAACAGTAAGAAGAACAGAATAACGCTTGATTATTTCATTCAAAATTTGAATACATCTGCACATAGGAGAGACATGAGGCTTGATTTTTTCAATTAAACTCAAATGCCAGTACTGTTATGAAACACTAAGACCCAATAAACTCAAATCCTACAGCAAAATGACACAAAACCCACTTGTATTGCCTCTATAACTAAAGATTTTACAATTTGATATGCAACTCCACACCAAAATTTTGGCTAGGTTACTTGCTAACCTAACTTGCTAACTTGCCAACCACCATCTAAAATGAGAAGAGAAGAGAATAAGAAGAGGAGAAGAGATTCCAAAATAAACCCTAAATACAAGCAGCAACAGCCATCTGGAAGCATCTCCACCGTTGAACAGTGATCTATAAAATATCTTCTTCATTTCATTGCAACAAACTTGATTCTGTTTCAAAAACAACATGTGTTCAATTCATTCTTCAATAGAAAATTTCCATGTGTCCACTCTTCACTCTTCACTCATTATCTGCAGCTAATAGAAAACTCTCTTCCCGTGAAAATCCATTTTCTGCTCTGTTTTCTATTTCTTCTCCTTTGCTGCATTTTTCTCTATATTTTACTCATTGATGTAGGTGCTCATAATGTTTTAAATATATTTAAAACACATACTTAAAAGCATGGTTCCACTTTATAGAAGTGAAAACATTTTAAATAATAATAGGTAAAAGAAATTAACCCATGCTTTATGTCCCATATTTTACTTTGCATTCCCAGCAAGATTTTCCCCACAATTTTTACCTCTTCACTTTACCTCTTTACAAGTTTTCTCCATATTTAACAGATAAAGTAAACTTAGGTGAATTAATTTTTCTCACATTTACCTCTTCAGATAAAAAATATCTTTAAATTTTTCCTCATTTAATTTATAAAAATTGAAACCCTGTGTGAGAAAATAAATTGGGCCCCACCCCCATTTGAAAATCATTTAAAAATATATATTCTGTCACCAAGCTCACCAATATTTTATCACTTTAATTTATCTTTGGGAAACCTCAAATTTTACCCGTGCTTTCATTTTGCTGGCCCACCATTTAAAATATTCGGCCAACACCTAAGGAAATCAAATAGTTTTTAAATGTTTTATTTACCCTTCCTCACTCCCCGCCATCCCACAAGCCATACTCCTTGGGCATTTCTTGATTGTGAAATGGCGGGCAACAGTGGAGATGCTACACTGGCCCCACTAATTTAACCTCATTCAATAAAATTTTCTTTGACCGAGCTTTGGGGAAGACATTAATATTTAATGTTTTAATTTACTCCTCCTTATCTCCCCGCGTGCCTGCAATGGTTAGCCCATGATCAAGTCCCGATCACGATTTGGTGAGTGATGACTATGATCTGGCTGCGTTCATCCTAGCTTCTTGACTGTAGGATCCTCTTCCCTACATTCATTTGCCCTAATTCTTGTTGTTTTCTCTGTGTTGTTTGCTCAAGCATTCTCCATTCATGGCGGCTTCCTCTCCTACTGGCCATGCTCTGCAATTTTTGGTCGCCCCTTCCATCTTCCTCTACAATACACGAGCCTTTCCTCACCTTCTCTTTGTTAGGCACGTCCCTCCATGCTTGGCTTGCAGGCACAGGCTCCTTCTATTGTTTGTTGTGCCCATAATCTAACCTTCTGCTGGTATGGACTTTTCCCCTTACTGGCATGAGTTTCCACGACCACTTCTGCAGTATGTGCGGGCTCCAATTTCATTCATCAAGTGCACCCACTCCAAATGTTGGCCGCGAGCTTCCCTGCACAATTGGCTGCATCCTTCATTTTCTTGGCCACACCTACCAGTGGTCTCTTTACCCTATCAAGCTACGCCCATCCTCACTAGCTACGGGCCTCTTCACTCCCACGGTTGCCTCCCTGCATGTTTCCCTGGTGGCGTGTCTTTGCTAGTTGCAGGCTCATCCACCTCCTATAGCTACTGGCATGAGTTTCTCTTCCACTTCCAGCTTGTTGGGTGGGCTTCTTCTCACCACAGGTCTCCATTTACTCCTCCTCCGGCCTGCGCCCAGCAACCATGGTGGCTCCCTCATGTTAGCATTTGTTTGGAAGTCTCTCTCCATCGAGTTCCTCTTTACCTGGCCAGATCCTCACTGCAGATTCCTCCAATTTCTATCATGGGTTCTCATTCTTCACTTAGCATGGGCTTCCTCTCATTGCTAGTCAGGCCACTCCTTGCTCTATACCTTGTAGTGTGCACGGACCTGCCCTCCTTCTCACCAGCTGCGACCTCTTCTCCCATCAGGTCGCGTCCCTCACTGGTAGCACCTACATTCACTACCCATGGGCCTTCTCATTTGCCTAGTTGCGTGAGCCATGGGTCTTCTCCATCTACTCATCATTTTCCATTCCTGACTGGTGCTTGAGCCCATTAAGACTTGCTACAAGAAAAGTTAAACCCTTTATTAATCATAGTGGAAGCTATCAACCACAACACCATACCCCTGCATTTGCGCCACACCTTGTTCTTTGGATTATTTTTCTCCCAGTTATCACATGCTTTAAATCCCTCATAATAACACAAGGTATTGATAGGTACTCCTGATATGCATTGAATCCTTGGTTATAGTCACTAGACACAACCAACAAGGAACCATTCATCAACTCTGCCCTATGTGCATGCACCATTACAATTGTAGCAATTTCATATGGCACATAGTCAATTTGGTGGCCATATTGCAGTCCAAACTGATTCCTCTTCCATCCTACTACGTGCCTTTCCCTTAAATTTACTGCATATGCTTGGACAATATTAATGTCTGAACCTTCTCACATATCAGTCTATTCCATTTTTATCATTTGCAGTTTAACAGTTATATGCAATTGTAATTATGTGCTCCTCCATTTGATTAGAAAATTTTGACTTGAGTAGACCCAATGCCAATATACCCTCTATTACTTTGTCTTATAATAGGTGCTCCCCTCAACATTACTGACATTCAAAATCTCATTTCAAACATTATGCTCAAAGTTAGTCTCTGATACATCCTCCTCCTTGGAGAAGTTAAAACCAGTGTTGGAAACTTGCTGACAACCTCCCTTTTGCATCATTGTGTGACTCATGCAGGGCCATTAGAAAGTGTGACCAACATCATGAATACCATCATTTTGTCATCATACTTAAGAGCACTTAATACCATGTCTATCCCACCAAAATAATTTATTCTGAAGCAACTACAACATTGCAAACACTTGTATCATCACAACTGTGCAAAGCATGTCAGGTCCCCATGTGGCCCGGCTAAAAAAAAATTCATTTTGAAACATGTTTTAGACTCAAATCATCCTGGGACAACATTTGGATGCAGTTGAAGTGAAATGGAAAACTGGGTTGCCCTCAGAAACTATTTTCTGGCACTTTTGAAAAACGGTCAAAACAGGCCAAGTTGCCTCAGAAATCACTCTTGAAGATTGGGCAAACAACCTCATGAAACCATAAAAACTTGCAAGAACCTAGTCATTTGATCTGTCAGTACAATGCAAAAGATGGATCATAGAAACAAAGCACAAGGAACTAGATATTAATCAGTGAAGTTGCCCAATTAAACTTTTCTGAAACAAGAATTGTTCTGCACCAATTGAAACTGATCCAACTGCCAATTTGTAAACATAAAAAATCAACTCCTTGCAAGCTATCATCAGACACATGAGCTCATTAAGATACCCTGAGCATGTGTGCAAAAGGAAAAACCATGAAACATCCTTGATCAAAAGATATTAATGACCAAAGTTGACTAGTCAGAAGGGCTGTTAGGAATTCAACTGCAAAATTGAGCAAACAACATTTGGTTCCGATCTGCTAAAAATAGCAAATCAAATCATTAGGCTCTAAAAACTGACACCCGAGATCATTTAGGTATGGAGAATATAGAACAACATTCATTTTGACATAACAATCAACTGGTTGCAAAATCCAAGCTCAAACAGGAGGCCGTTTCACAAACTGACAAATCTGCAAATAGCAGAACAGTTCAAAAACCCTCCAACTTCACTTTTCAAAACCCTAACTAAACTAATCATGGGAAGCTGAAAATTGACACACACACTCAAATATGTCAATCAAATACATCTACAAATGGGTTTTTCTTGGAAAATAGCATTCCTCAAGTTATGATTCTCCAAAGTGGGTCATTCAAACTGACCCTTCAAGTGCACTTTTGAAAGTGCAGAGACAAATTTCTCGAAATGGGCACCTCAAATTTGCAAAATTTGAGAGTGCCAACACAACAGTCAAACTCTGAGTGGGAAACATTATGTACTCTACACCAATTGGGGAACAAGAGCTCCTAAAAGTTCATTCGGGCCCCCAGACTAAGCCGGTCCTGAACACATTTTTCCATGAAAGCTTGGAAGTTGTCCAACAATCCTTGAGTGTCATCATCTCCTAGCTCTTCATCATCGGATTCTACCAGCACTTCAGTGCTCTGAGAAACATTGGTCAAACTAGCAAGTGGGTTGCATAGTATGAGGAAAACCTCGCTCATCCTTTGATCTTCTAGGCATTCATGTTCATTCCAATACAATATTAGGGAATAATTCCCCAAACCTATTTCAGCATGCAATACCTTGTTCATGTTGTTGTACTTGATGATCATGAATCTCATTCATGGTTATCAGTCAATCTGAATCTGATTCGGCATTCCTTTCCATGGCAGCCACATGTGTGAGTAATCAATTGTGGGGTATCCATTCAATGCCCTCATGATATCCCTTCCTAGGATTATACCATATGTATTCAAGATATTAGCCACCTGAATGTCAATGTTTATTGGATCCAGGGATCAGAAGTAACTTGCATATGTATTCTATTAATTTCCCCCACTATGCTAATCTCGGTTTTGTCAAGTTGTGTCACCTTTCGCTAAGAGGGAGTTGGTTTTATTCCAAGTGCCTTGCACACGCTCAAGGGCATGACATTGGCCAATGCGCTTGAATCTAGCAAGCAGCTATGGAGGTTCTTCCTGAACACAGGGATGGTGGTCAGAAAAGGAGGAGTTTCAAATTTTCCCTAAAACAATCCCCTAGAAATGTCCACTTGGGTGACTTGTCCCTTTTCTTTCTCGTCACCTTTGCCTTGGGTCAGTATCTATTTAGTTACTCTGTCGGACTACTTGTTCGCTTCATTGAACTACTAGTGTGTCAGCCTTACTACCAAAGATTTTCCTAATGACCGGCTCACTTTGCTAATTGTCAAAGGAGACCCTCTTTGCCGAATTTTCTTGAGCTGACCCTTGTGACAGAGTCCCATTTATTATTCTAAAAAAGGCATTCCTAACGGTAGGCACCTTTAGAGGTTCGAATGCGGACATGCTTAGCTTTACCTTCTTTAATTCCTCGACAATATACTCCCCCATTGGCTCAAATTCTTGGTCACAGGAAACGTTTTGGGAGGAGTTGGTGGTTTGGCTTTGGCTATTTTTTTGCTATTTATTTTTGTTGAGATATCAAGTGGGTGTATGGGGAAAACCCAGATTATTACTTGCATTTGGATCGAGAGGAGTATTGAAATTATTCAGTGGAGTGGAGGTCATAAAAGGTCCTCCAGCATGACCACCGACCTGCCTATTTCTAAGGTTATATGGGGTAGTCTGCTAGTGAAATATCTGGACTTCATCTTCCCTAGGCTCTTCTTCATCATCTTTAGGACCATTATCTATTGAATCGAAAAGCTAAGCCAAATGAATTTCAAAACTTACCTCTTCCACTTTACTGTTGATGTTTGAATCAGTGCCCTCATGTTCTGGTGTGTTGCATTCCGCCCTTGGGAAAGGATCCTGGTTCAACACCAACACCGAGGAGTCATATGGGTCAGACAGGACAATGTCGCTGCACCTCAAATTTTCCACTCCATTCTGAACATCAACTTGGAAAATCTCAGCAGCAGTTTGGAATTCCAGACAATCCAACTCGGAGTGGTGACTCATTTTGTGTATGCGACACCAATCAGATAAAGCAACCTCCACCAAGTAAACTCCGCTTACAGGGTTCTCATTGCTCCTGGGCTGATCAAGGGGTGTGGGAATGCCGTCATTGTTGGGTCTTGTGTACCATGTCCATTTTTTCCTTTGGAAGGGCCTTCTTTCAAAGTTTTGGCCCGAATTCTGATTTTTGTCATAATTTTGCCCGGATGATGTGCTAGCATCCCAATTGTCCCGATTTTCACAATGATCTTGGTTATCACAATTAAGGTTAGCCTAGATGTTCTTTTGTGATGCTTGTAGCTAGTTATTCTAGTTTCTTAAGTGCATCATCTCTATGGACATCTTCTTGATCATTTTTGTAAGCTCATCAATCCTATCCTTTTTGGTGTTGTTCGGTTGCGGTGCGACATTCTAAAGGAACATGGGCTGTGCAACTAGCTGATTCTGATGAGTAGGTGGGAATTCAGCTGCCTGGAGGTATGCTGACACTTGGGATGGATGAGGATGTAAATGTTGTTGCTAGGGCACCAAGTAGTGCGGTACCAGATATGCCTGCTTCATTGGTTTCCCAGTGTGTGGAACCATAGTTAGTTGTGGTACTGGGTTCAGCAAGGGTGTCTGATGCTGCAATGCTTGAGTAAGCCCCTGAATCTGTGCCAGATGCACAATTTTCTCAAGAGAAGGTAGTGGATTAGAAATATTTTTCCCCAGATCCGTGCTGGCAATAATGGCCTCAGCATACACATCGACCAACTTGGTGGGCGGTGGTCGCATTCTCTTTACCAGAGTTGAAGTGAGGTTATCCAATGCTGCATAGTGAACAAGTAAGATGGCAACATCATTCAAAACATATGAGGCTTGCAGCTGGGTGTATGCTTTGTGGAAATGGTCATTGAATGAACTGATTGGTTCATTAATCTCCCTTTAAACCGACATGAAATGCCGATATGAGTCTATAGGGCTGACCAGAGTCTTAAATTTCTACAGAAAAGAATTCTTCAAAAGGTTCCATGTGCTGATAGTTTCGGTCGACAAATTGACATACTAGTAGAAGGCCTCTTCCCTTAAGGAGTAGGGAAAGAGCCTGTAGGCGACATCTTTGTATATGATCTACATAGTTTTTAGGACAATCTCAAAAATCTTGACATGCTCCTTGACTGTCCTCTGTGGATCCCGAGGGTTGAACTTCGTGTAGAAATTCTCAGGATTCTTTGGCATATCGTGGTAGAAGTTGAAGGCCAAAGGAGATGAGTTATTTGCTAGCCATGCCATTGGAGGGGGTGATGGAGGTGGTTGCACCAAATTGTCTTGTAACTGTAAATGAGTAGTAACAACCAACATGACAGTAGCAGGGTTGGTGACTATATTTGGCTGAAAAGCAGTGTTCAACCTAAATGGAGTGGTAGCCTAGGAGGTCTTTTGGAGCGGAAGGAGCAGACAGATGGAATATGGTGTTGCAAACGATGATGCAGAAGATGGAGGTGAATGAGAAGTGAGCTGGTCTGGTGAATCAATGATAGATGGTTCCCTTTTTTTAACTATTTTAGCTCGGACAGGGGGCTGCATTTCCTGAAATTCTCCCTTATTCAGTGTAGATCTCAAGACTCGATGAAATCTCTCATGAGAGAATGATCCAATTTGATGCAGCTTTATCTTCGAAAAGTGCTCCTTCTTGTGCTAGTTCTATTGATGGTTTTTTTATGCACTTTACATCACAGGTAATACATAGGTGTATTACCTCTCTTGAAAGACAATCTTCACAATCAAATTGTAGAATAGTATCCCAAGGTCTCTCAGATGTTAGGTCATGACGATGCTTGAAATATATCTGTTGTTTGATGTGATTTTCTAGAATCACAAGGTGGCCTTATGAGAGTTAAAGCTGTAAAAAAATCAGGTCTATGAATGGAGTTCTTCAGGTAGGAAATTACTGCACTTTGCTGCAAGTTCAAACAACAATCTTGAACTCCATTTTTTTTGTTGGATTTGGATTTACAATGTGCAATGAACCTTAGCACATATTTTTTCTTAAAAAAATAAATCAAAAGAGCTAGGGGAGAAGGACGGTTCCTAGACCTACAACTATCGATGAACAGTGATCATGGAGGTTCTTGTTGTGGATAGTTTCCTAAAATATGATTTCACTTAACCAGAATTCTCACAGTATCATGAAATCTATGCTATCTTCTAAGGACTCTAGATATTCATCATTCATTCACCATGTAAATGTGAACAAAGAGAAAGTGTAGGGAGCAGCTGTGGAATTATAGTCCAGACTAACTTTACACAATCACCTACCAACATCAAATGACCAAAAGTATGGACAAGGAAAGCATACACATAGTAGAGAACTTCATAACCAAAGACAACATACTAAATCTACCAAAGTCATAGGATAGAAAAATAACTTAAAGTAAAGTTTTAACTAATGGGAGAAGAATCATGAAACATGTGGAGAAATCCAAAATACACCTAGAAATGACTGTATTTTTGTTGCAATTTTTGCAACATGCCTTTACAACAACTCAACTCTCTCAAAATGAGAGGAGGAGAGCCCTATTTATAGTTTTCAAAAAGCAAAAATAAGTGGCCAAGATTAAATTCTATTGTGTGGCCTAGATTCACTTTACACTAGGGTTTCACCTACTCCCAAATATATTACATTTTTAAAACATCTTTCATCTTTTCCCTATTTCAACTGCTAGTGGCAACACTGTAGCAGTTTTGTCCTTTTGTTGTTTGCCCTTTGCTTCAGCTATTCTTTTAGAAATTTATCATCCATGACAAGGTTTCCCTCTTGCTTCTTCAAAGTTGCATACCCCACAAAGCTTAGGATCAATGGAAAAGGCTTATCCACCTCCATGATGTCTGATTGTAGCACCTTGTAACTCCATTCTTGGGAGTTGTTAACGAGCTTCTTCCAGTCGTCGTCATACTTGGCAACATTATTTTTGAAAATATCTGACTGGGCAAAGGCTCAAGCAACAAAGCTCATGAAACCCATGGTATCTTTTTCTGACATCCCGTATTCCATGTTCTTCAAGAACTGAGGCTTTATGCTCTCTAGATTAATTTCAACGATAGGCAGCTTGTACCCTGCTATCAGCTTGAGGTACCGAGGGAAATCTCCTCTAGCCTCCTTGGCCCATTCGATATCTAGAATTACCCATTCCAGGATCTTCTCCAGATTTCCCTTTCGATGGTCAAAATTATATTTCCATACATCCACTAGCCAATGGTCATCATCCTTAAGGGCAAGGTCTTTCTCCCAAATCTCACTTGGCAATGTGAGTATGGCCTCAATTTTTGGGTAAGCTTCCCTATACTTCCTTGAGAATTCCTTGTAGACTTGCCTTGTTCCCTCAAGTGTTCTCTTTACTTCCAAGAACTTATTTTCTATTCGGACAGCCAAGTTGATGCCCGTGTTTCCCATGTTTAAGACCTGGAAAAACCAATATTTTGTAGTCTTATCCAAGTTCTTTCTCTTTCCCAACTTATTGATTTTCTCTTGTGACAACAGTTGTGGTGGGCTTGACGACATGGTGGGCTGGTCATTGGGAGATGACCATTGCTGAATATAGGTCGTTAGATAGGCCACCTGTGCTTTAAGTTCCTCCTTTGATACCTTATCCTAGTTGATAAGGTGCACCACCATGGCGACTGATTCCTGGAGGTGGTCGACCTTCTGCTCCCTTGTGGCCACTCCCGAGTCGATGGTGGAGACGTTATAGTTCACTCCTTGTTCTCCAACCACAGTCATTACTATTTGTACTACCCTAGATCCATAGGCATCCATGGTTACTTTCGATCTAATCTTTGGCCTTTTCTCTTTCTTGGTGCTTATCTATGCTCTATCCAGTATGGCTTCTAGCTTCGCCTCAAGATATTTTAGGTTGGGAATCTTTTGGCTAAGCTGATTCCCCAGCCAATTGGGCATTTGGGGCCCCTCCTTGGGTGAGTCATATTGAGCCATGCTTCTCTCCACCTCGAGTTCAATGGTTTTAACAACAAGGGCCTCTTTCGCAACCCCTACATCCTCCTTCTCCTCGTCAGAGTCCTGTTTGAGCATTATACATTTAGTGGGAGACTTGGTGAGCAATTTCTTTTTAGAGGGATCTTCCCTTTTAGCATCTTTTTCCTCTTCATCTCGATCATACTCATGTTCCCCAAACTTATCTTACTATTTATCTTCAGGAGGGGTGCATCCTCATCATGCTCCGGGGTTTGATCATGTGTTTCAACTAGAGACCTACCAGTCTCAATCTCTGGAGTAGAAAATCCTTCAATCATAGGCTGCCCTATAGCCTCTTGGTCCTTGATCTTCCTGAGTTGCTTGCTCCAATCTGCATCGAGCTCTAGATCATTTTTTTCTTGGATTAATTCTATGTCCAACTCCTTGCTGCTCTCATTGGAGGATTTGTAGGCTACCTAGTTGATCTCCCTATGCTCAAACATCGGGTGCCAATAGGATAAGGTGTCCCTACTAGATGTATGGTGCTCAAGAGATTATGAATGTGTCGTAGCTACTAGGTCAACTCTAATAGTATGATATGGTCATTGGGGTACCGGGGTAGCTTGTTTGGCCTTTGCGTGAATCCTTGGGCACAAGTGTAAGTGAACTTAGGGAACTGTATGTATAAGAAGGCATAATGCCTGACGAGGGCTCTAGCATTGTGGGATACTCTTCTCTTAAAATCTCCTCCAAGCAACCGAATGATGTAGGCAATGAAGGCATCATTCACCCTACAGTAGTCCCTCTTAAAGTTCCTATATTTTGGTTGAGGGTATTTGTTATAAGGCTTTAGCTCCCTCCCTGGTGCCGCATTGGGCACCACATTCAATCCATGCTAATGTTGCCAATCAGAAAGCGAATAAACCAGGTAGGATGTCATGTAGAACTTTGATGTCTTCTTCACACTGATAAATTGCTTGTGAAAGCAATTGCTGATTATTTCTCTCCAATCAAAGGCAACATCACCATGGAGAATTTTCTCCACAAAGTATAACATCCACTCTTGGAAGAAGGCCACATCAGGAAGGCCCATTACTCTGCTTATTAGGGTAATGAGGTCATGGTAATCTTTGAAGAAATCACTGTGAAAGAGTTCCTGTGGGACTTTGCCGACACTGGCCCACTTATCCTTCAACTAGTACTGATTAATCAATTTCTTACATCTTATAGGATCTTGATCCCATAACACCTTTCATTCTTCCATAGTCGGGGTCTCCGTACTTTCAAAGGCGAGTATGTGGAAAGTTTTAGTTATACCAAGAGGGGACATGTCTACAAGGATGTTTCCATTTCTATCCACTATGGTTCTGGTCTGGGGTTGATATGATTCCCGGCATGCCATTACCAGCTCTAGAGCCACCAAAGCTGGCAGAAAGCCTACAACCTTAACAAGCCCGCTGCTTCTGATTGATTTTGTGTTTTCTATTTTTGGATCCACCCTAACCCTCCATGTAAATTCATCAATATCGACATGCCCGATATTGGTATGTGTGATGTCTCTCCAAAGAGTGGTGATTCAAGAGTGTAGTGGCACCCCCTAAAATTTAAACTTCATTTGATCCTTATCCTCCTTTCCCTGAGGTGCCTTGGTAGTTCCCTTTTCCTTGGTGGCACCAGAGGTTTCTGCACCAGATTCCATAAATCCTACACAAAGAGACATGAATCAGTAACATTAAACATGGAAAAGCAGCCTCGGCGAAATCCTTGCACATCAAGGTTAGATCCACAATCATCATTCATGCCTAACACATGATAAAACATCAAAAGGAAGCAAAACAAGCAATCCGGGTTCCCAGGGCCGGAATTCCCTTAGCAGAATGTCGTTTGGAAGGGAAAATGAGGTAAGACACTCCCAATGACTTTTTGGTCTTGGATTTGATTAATGAAGTGCTGACGTGAGAGAGGACTAAATTTTAGGAAGTGGGTCGAAGTCCATTTTCAATTTGGAGTCCATTTGATCCCTGATTTAGGCATTCAAGTTTCAAGAGCAGGAAGGCTATTTGAAATGGCACAGGGAAGATGACACTTTGGGCATCGGGCTCTAGAGTTCAGGTTGCCAGAGTCAGGAAGCTGTTAGGGGACAAATGTGTAAAATAATGAAATGTAGGTGGCAATCTAGGGATGGAAGTTCGAAGGGTAATCCTCAGAGCCAGATTTGTTTGTTAGGAAAGCCCGACAGCGAACCAAAGTTCGGGAGACGGAGGCCGGAAAGACGATCAGGTTCGACCATTCAGAATTACAAAAGTAGAACGAAATCCTAGAGATGGAATTCTGGAGTCTGGAGTCCAGACAACATTTGGACATTATGATAGCATTTTAGATTTTATGCTCGGCAAAAAGGAGACTGGGGTCTAGGGCTCAGAAAGACTTCCCAAGACAGCTGTTTGAGATGGTGAAATTGACATGGAATCTTGGAGATGAAATTATGGAGGTTGGGGTCCACCAACAATTTAGATGTTTAGTTTTTCTGCAAGCTTTGACATGGATGCCTCATGCCCGAGGTTCGAGGGTCGGGAAGACGGTCAGGTTTGGCCATTCAGAACAACGAAAGCAGAACGGAATCCCGGAGACAAAATTCTGGAGGTCGAAGTCCAAGGGTAATTTTGATGATTGATTTTTCTATAAGATTGGGATGGACCTCACACACCTGGGGTCCGAGGTCCAGAAGGATGCTCGAGAAAGTCCATGCAAAATGGTGGAGGCACAACAGAAACCCGAGAGGGGAAGTCCAAGGGGTGGGACCCGAGGTGAGTTTGGCCACAGTCAATTGCCTGTCAAGTTTAATTTTACGCACACACGGCTGCGAAGAAGTCCGGGTCCGAGGGGTGTGGTCACCTGTTCCAAAAAACATCGATGGAAAGGTCAAGTTCTAGAGGTAAATTGTGATGATTTTATGCGATGTTCATTTATTTTAACTGGTGGGTTTCGAGCCAGGGACACTACACTACCAAGTTTTTTCATTCATTTTACCCTTTACTTGACTTTAAGTTTAAATTATTTAAAAAGAAGGAAAACAGGGCCAGTGAAAAACCTACCTTTAGTTCCTAGAGAAGGTCGATGCCCAAATCGTGAAAATCAGTAAAGCAGGAGCTTGGGCGCAAAGATGGAAGATGCGGGGGCAGTGCTGAGCTTTCAAAATTTCGCGCTGTCATGTGAAAATGACAGGAAAAAAATTGTTTAAATAGCCAAACTTGCAATTAATGTCATAATTGAATGCTCCGTACGGTGGTAGCTAAGTTTGGCGAGTTCAAATTTTCTGAGAGGCGGCGGGTGATTCAGAGTTTGATGGCTGAAAAGACATCAACCCATGGCCGTTTGGAACGGAAAAATCCAAAGGGAAGCTCGAGAAGGGAATTCAGGAATATTGGGCCCGAAGGGCCAAAAAGATGTCACACAGTTGCCGATCGGAATGGCAGAACCCATATGGGAATCCAAAGATGGAAACCCACGGGTCTGGGCTTGGAAAGCACCACAGACATCAGAAAGGCATTTTGACAAAGGAAACTCGGAATGGCTTATGATTTAGCATTTTTCAAGGGGGCCAAGTTTAGTCAAACTTAAAATGTGACTTTTGAGAATATGTTGACCTTTTAGGGCACAAAAATGGGCACACTAAACAAGGTGAAACAAAAAGGACCGAATAAGCAAAAAGAGGGAAGAGAGGGTCCCCATTTTGAATGGGGCATGTGTGAAATAGGCACAACACCACTCATTTCAATGCCACCACAAACTACTATGCCATTAATTGACTTTTGATGCCCTTGAAAAAAGGCACTCTTGTTTTTTTTTCCTATTATAGATGCCAATTGTCCCTGATTTAATGCAATAGTCAATATGTTTCTTATTTTCTGAAATTTGACTCCCAATCCTTAAAGTTTGATCTTGATGTTGTAAGACTTTGCTTGGAAAGAGTACCAAGCCTGAATCAACTTGTATAGGAAACCAATCCTCATTTCTCTATTTTCAGGTTGCCAAGAAGACACAAAGTATTTGATGACTTTTTTTTTGCTTGAAATGTATCCCCTAACAACTTCATCAATAATTCTAGCATCATCATATAGCTTCCATTACAATTCCTCCTCATTTGCATGCACATGTCAGGTCCCCTTATGGGCCCAACTAATTTTTTTTTTGTTTTCAAACAATTTTCATGCTAAATTGATCTAACATAGCCTCTAAATGCATCTAAGGTGAAAAGATGAATTGGGTTGTCATTAAAAATTGTTTTCTGGCATATTTGAATAGTGGTCAAAACTGGTCCAGTTGTCTTTAGAATCACTCTAGAAAAATAGTCAAATGACTTCTAGGAGCTATGAAAACTTGTGAGCATGTAGACATTTGACCTAAGAATGGCATGCAATAAATAAATCAACAAAATGGGTCTCGAGGTGCAAGATATTCACTGTCAAAGTTGCTCAATCAGGCACTTCTGCAACTATGCCTATTGAAGACCAATGAAAACTCACCTAGTCACCACTTTGAAAAAAAAACAAACCATCTTGTGGAGAGCTGCCACTGGAAACACAATTTCATTTAGGTACACTTAGTATGTGTACAAGAGGGATTTTATTTAATCATCATCCATCACAAGATATTAGGGGTCAAAGTTGACCACCTTGAAACATGTCAGAAATGTAGATGTAAAAACTAAACAAAATACATTTGCTTTTGATCTTGAAAAAATAGAAAATCAGGTCCTGAGACTCTGAAATCAGACAAGGGAGTATATGAATGTGGGGAGAAAGTAGAGCAATAATCCATTTTCCTTGACAATTATCCATTTGTGAAATATAAGCTTTAACAGGAGGCCACTTTGTAGAACTAAAAGTTCAGAAACAACAAAACAGTGACAGAACCCTCCAGCTTTGCTTTTCAAAACCTAGTCAAGAATCATCATGGGGAGCTAAAAAAATAACATGCACATTCACATATGCCACATGAGTGTGTCTACCAAGGGGTTTTGCATGATAATCAACTGGCTCTAAAATATGACCCTCCAAAGTAGGTCACTTGGGCAGATTCTTGAGGTGCATTTTTTAGAATGCAAAAGCAAAATTTTCAATATGGGCACTTCAAATTTTGAAAATTTGAGAGTGCCACGAATGGCTCCGACTAGGGATGTATGCCCCCCATGGGCATAGCAAGATTCTAGATCTCTGGTAGAAGCAAACCGGGTGTCTACTCCATTGGGTAAAAAAATAGATATATCCTTTAGTTGGTGGCCCTAGGCCCCTAAAAAAGGTAAAACCAAAACCTCCCCCTATCAAATATTTGATTTTCATCACATAGAAATTCGGTCAATCCGAGAATATTACTGACAATAATCTGATCATAAACATTATCACTGGCATTTCTTCCCATTCTACTGTATGTTCCACTATCATGAATATTTTTACTGACCGACATTTTGCAATCACACCTATACTGAAGATTACCATCATGATATGACATACATGTGTTATATTCATCATATGAGGCACATACATATTGAATGCAATATTCTCTATTATTTTCTTCATTATCAAATTCTATTGAGATCTCTTACAATTGGACTTACAATTGGAAACACTCATATTCCATCACACAGTTGTTGTCAGTAGGTCTTTCCCCAAAATCTTGCACACAAATCATAGATTTATCATGAAAATTGGTTGCAAACTATACAAATAAATCTCAATTGTATCAAAGGAGAAACAATCATACATTGTTTCATTTTGCAATTGCATCATATTACACCTACAAGAAATTAGATCTGAGTTTTCAAATTTAGACATTTTATTGCACACTTCCATGTTTGCCAAGTAAAGTACACTTGGATCATCATCATTCAAATCATGAGTGAAAACATTCAATTTTGATTCAAATATACAATTTGATTCAACTTTGAAATCACAATCCAAAATCATGTAGACAACTTCAAGAGTTGGTTTAAACAAATCCGAGTTTATCTCATTATGCAAATCTTCACAAAAAATTTCTTTGTCACAAACACTTTCTTGATCTGATTCATTGTTGCAAAGGACTTCATCAATGGAATTAATCTACATATGATCAACTAATGTTTCCACATTACTAGTAACACATATAGTTTCAGATTCATAACTGTGACTCTCTTCCATGTCATTGAGGACAACAAGGAAGCACCCATATTAAGAATCACTTACCACTTTATCAACTGACTTGTCAACATTCAAATCTAAAAAGTCATGGTCTGAAGACTTTTCAAGGTCACTGAAACATCCCATGGATATTAAGATGGATTCCTGATCAAGATGATTAAAACAATGCTCATTTAAATCAACCATTGGTGAACAAGCACTATCAAACATTTTGACATCAATGTCATCCTCACGTATGATAAATGACTCCATTTAAACCTCATTCAAATCATTTGGGGCAGAAAAGTGGCAGTCGTTATAATCAGCTTCTTGTGCAAGTAGAGCATAAAGAGACTCAATACATCCACATTCTCCTTGAGTAAAATTATCAATATTATCTAAATTACCATCACACTCATATGATGCAAATGATTTTGAATCAGACTTATTCAAGTCATAGTGAACAAGAGGATAGAAAACATCTTGATTCAATTCATGAGATGAAAATACACATGGAGGGTCAATGGTCTAAGACTGAACCCAATCTCTGTCAATGGATGTCATTTGATGAGGGACATCCAACATACACTCACTAACATGATATTTAAGTTTATGTTCATTCCTTCCACATGGATCAATAATTTCTACACTATCAATACAATTTGAAACTTTAAATTCATATGAATCAATAGGCTCTTCAATATCATCCATGGTTAATAATTTTGACTCAAGATCCATATATTTTCCACAATGTACTACTTGATCAGTCCAAACTAAATCCCCTATTTCATCATCATATACATCGTCATCCTCTTCATGTATCACAAAAATTTCCATTTTTGCTTCATATAAACAATCATGAGGAGCAGGGGCATAAGCGCACTCATCAATGTGTTTATCATATTCAGCATCATACTCATGATCAAAAAATTAAACACACATATGCTTATCTTCAAGTTCTTCATTATTCATAGAATTGGCATGCTCCATTCATGACAGACCTGAATCACATTCAAAGAATGCATCAAATGGGATTCGATCATTCACTTGGATTCAAGTGACTTCATCAATATTAATATCATTGCATTCTTTAGGTGAAGAAAGTACCTCTGAGTCATCCTTATAGGAGCATTCATCATCATCAAAACAATAATTAGGTTGGCTATCATTATAATCCTCATCACAAGAAGACTCATCACCATGCTCAGATTCTTTAGAGTGATTGATTGAACTTCTATCTTCAATGTATTGATCACTGATTTGTGATGAGATATCATCAACATTAGCATTATTTTCACTAACCAAAACATGACATGGAATGACATCTTGCATCTCTTCTACTTTTTCATCACCCAAGATATTATAGGAGAAACCTTCATGCATATCTATTTTTTCATCATACCATGTATCTTCATCTTCTTCATTGTTGTATGGATCTGCACATGATCGATTGTGAGCTAATTATAGGCAACATCCTCATTCATACAACACTCTTTTCATTCTTTTGTATCATGTTTTGATTTTCCTGAATAATACAACTGCTATTTGTATTTTGAGATAACACATTTTGTGCATAAATAAGTTTGTCTCCTTCAATAATCTTTATCCAATCAAGCACCTAGTTAATACTACGAGGCTTCAACTCCTTCGGTAAGGCACTTAGCCTAGAATCATAGATTTCACAAAATAAATCAATGCACATTGAATCCTTAGGTCTGAAATTTATGGGGACTTCCAACAAGGAATCAAAAATCCTTGAAAACAAATCATTTGATGATTCTCCTTTTAGTATTTTAATTTTAGACAATCCTCAAACAAAAGATGTTCGATCAACATTGCTCAAATTTTGATGACATTTAACATTGCGCTTGTTGAAACAAGATTGTTTGCAGGTAGCAGCAGTCTTATGGGAAACTTAGCTATTGTGGGACATAGTGCGCTAGCTAATTGACCTCTGGGGTTTTATCGAAGCCGACTCTTCATTTAGTGGGGAAGGTAAAAGGTTAGAAAGATAGTAAAACATGAAATCTAAGCTACAGACGATGCACCAAAATCATAGACAAATTTACCAGAGCACAGTGCAAGATGCAAAGGCCCGAACCACTAAAATATTGTTTATCAAGTAAATTTTCTCAAAAGCACTTTAAACATAAAAAATACCCTCTAATTTGTATAGCATAATCTAGCATAACCTTAGCCAACACAGAAGAGTTGAGAAAACATGATCTGTATTTATTTAGCTCTGAAAGATCACAAAAGTTGAAGAACAGGCATTCATACATTATAGGAAAATAATAGCACAGACTAATAGTCTTACTAAATGCATGAAAAATAGAAAGGCCGAATTGATTGGCACAGTCTGGAGTCTTCAAGTTTAATAAAATTATTACAAAGGATTTTCCCAGTGGTTGGGAGATTTTAGCAACTTAAAAACAACTAATAAAAGAGAAAAATGGTCATATAAATAGGCCAGTCCAGCGCCTGAATCACCACAGAGAAAGAAAGCCACGAGCAAGGATCGACACCCCAGATCACCTTGAGCTACCACTAAAAACAATGATCACCTAGGAGCATGCCAACAAAGCCATTGTAGGGAACAAAAAACCATGCAACAGTAGAAATGAACATGCGACACCACAGAAGAAAACGTGTCAGCAAGCGAGTGCAAAAGGCACAATAGCAATTCCAAGGTAACCAATGCATAAAGAACTGCCACGTGTCACATAGAGGGGGCCAAGAAAAAAGATGAAGGGATGCCCAGCAAAAAGCTCTGAGAGGGAGCCACGTGGGTGATGCAGAGCGATAGAAACTGCAAGGTGGGCCCAGTTTGGAAAGCTTCCAGAGAAGGCCACGTGTCTCATAGATGGAGACTGGTAAGAGCGAAGTGATATGAAAAGAAAAAAATCCTTGAGAGGATGCCACATGGGTGACACCAAGCGATGTGAGTGATTTAAAGGTAAGTCACAACCGTAAAGATAAAAATAAAAAATCGTGAAGGTTGGCAGTTTTTTGTGAAACAGTTTGGGGACTCACAAGGACATTTTTCTCATGGAATGAAGAACCCCAAAAACCTTGGTTCAGCATCCCAAAATTTCCCACAACCTTGAGAGGGCAGCTTGTAGACTGGTCCAGATTGTTGATTACTTAGGGCTGCACTTCCATTGCACACATTTCGAGAAGGATGCATAAATTAAATGGTAGCCTTTTGGCTATTTAATTTATGACAATAAAATTGAATAAATGCAGAGGGCCGAACCTATATGGTTTGCATGTTTTGGTTATTACTTGGGCGGACCTTATTTGTAATTGTCATTTATTATTTTTCTTTTAGAGGTCTGACCTATCTTGAAGAGGTGCCTCACTTGTATATATACAAGGTCTTACTTGTCATTATATTCATTCATTCAATCAAGTAAATTCGCAATTGTTCACACCTTCATAGCATAGCAGCAGTTTGGATTCAAGAAAGATCTCATATTTATTCCTTCTATTGCATCTAGGAGAGATGTGATTTCATTGTACCAAGTATTGGTCATTGTTGGGCCTAAGTTGTAAGCAGATTTCTGCTCTTGTTCTACTTTATATAAGAGAATTATTTGTTGGATTTTTCTCCCTCAAGAGGAGGGTTTTCCCAGGGTATCTTGTTGTGTTTATTGTCTTATGTGTTGCATTATTTTAAGTACTTTTAGTTGTATAATCTGATCTAAGAAACACTAACATGGTATAAGAGCGGGTGTGAGAAAGATCATGATCAAATTTAGTTTGCAACACTCACTTTATTCTTTTTCATTCTATCTATTATTTTTCAAATTCAAGATGGTGAATGGTCTGAAAATCGAGGATAGACTCGAAGGAGTTTCGAACTACACATCATGGAGGTTCAGGATTATGCTCACATTAGAAGAGAATGGTTTGGCTGAGTTTGTGAAAACAAAAGTTCTCGAACCTGAGGAGGAAGAAGAGAAGTTGCAGTGGAGGAAGAAAGATACTAGGGCAAAGAAAATGTTGGTTGATTTCATCAAGGATCATGTTGTACCAATTGTCTTCAAGTTGGATATAGCAAGAGAAATGTTTACAACCTTGGAAGAGATGTATGAAATCAACAACACCAGTCAGGCACTTGCACTAAAGCAACAACTGCATCATGTGAAAAGGTTGAAAGGAGAATCTGTAATCACTTACTTCATGAGGATTTCAAAGATAAGAGATTAGATCTCCACAATTGGTCACATGATTGATGACAAAGACTTGAATATTCTTGCTCTCAATGGCCTTCTGCTTTCATGGGAGTCATTCATTCAAGGAATCAATGTAAGATCTAAACTTCCCAAGTTTGATCGATTGAGGATTGACAGCATTCAAGAGGAGTCGAGACTAACAGCTAGGGGAATTGGTCAAAGTTCAAAGAATGAAGAAATACATGTTCTTGCCTCTCATTCATCAAAGAAAGGAAAAGGTTTCAAGAAAGGGTTCTTCAAAAGGAATCGAGAAAATGGAGATGATGGTGCTCCTGCCTTCAAAAGGAAATGTGCCATGTCCAAGATTCAATGCTTTCATTGTGATAAGTATGGTCACTTTGCAAAGGAATGTCCTCTCAGACCTAAGCAGCAGGTTGCCACCACAAATGTTGAAGAAGTTGCCCCGTAGAAGGACTCCAGTGATTATCTGTTCTATTCAGCCTTGTCAAGCAATGTATCTACTGATGCCAACACTTGGCTGATTGATAGTGGTGCTTCTAGGCACATCACTAGTTTTAGGGGTCACCTTTCAAACTTAGTGGAGATTAACTCTAGTGAACAAGTCATCATTGGAGATGATGCTATATATTCTGTGAAAGGAGTTGGAAACTCCACTCTTCACCTGGATTCTAGAATTTCATAGGAGTTGAATGATATACTATTCGTTCCAAGGATAAAGAGGAATCTTGTATCAATTGTGGCATTAGAAGACAAGGGTTATCAAGTTGCCTTTTCTAAAGGAAAAGTTCTTATATGGGAAAAGAACTCCAACTTCAAAATTGCTCAAGTAATTGGAGCTAGACATGAATGTATTTACAGACTATGCACTTGTCCTCTTCAAGCGCTTGTGCATAGCTCTTCTAGCATATGTGATCTTTGGCATCAAAGATTGGCTCACATTCACTTTCGAGCACTACCTATCATGGAGAAGATGGTCACCGGTCTTCCAAAATTTAACCAGGAACATGAAGGTACATGCAAAGGATGTGCTCTAGGAAAGAATACAAAAGGTACGTTTCATTCTAGTGAAAGTAGATCTAAATGTATTCTTGATCTCATTCATTCTAATTTATGTGGTCCAATGTGTATTGCATCTTCTAGTGGTTTTTTGTATTACATTATTTTTATTGATGATTACTCTAGAAAGACTTGGATTTATTTCTTAAGATCTAAAGAATCTGAAGAAGTATTAGAAAGATTCAAAGAATTCAAGGCACAGGCTGAAAACCTGTCTGGAAAAAGGATCAAGGTCTTGAGATCCGATAATGGTGGAGAATACACCTCTGGCACATTTCATGATTTTTGTATTGAAGCAGGGATTAAGAGGGAGTTCAGTGTTCCCTATAATCCACAACAAAATGGTATTGCTGAAAGGAAGAATAGGTCTATTGTGGAAGTAGTAAAAGCTATGATCCATGATCAAGATCTACAAATCTCTCTTTGGGTTGAGGCATCAAGGATAGCCGTCTATGTTTAGAATAGGAGCCCCCATAGGATCTTGGAGAATAAAACTCCTAAAGAAGCATTCTCAGGGGTGAAACTAGAAGTTAGTCATTTGAGGATCTTTAGTTGTCCAGTATATGTTCATATTCTAAAGGAAAAGAGAACAAAGCTAGAACCTTCTGGAAAGAAGGGAATTCTTGTAGGTTACAGTGAGACATCAAAAGCCTACAAGATATACATAACAGGATAGAAGTCTATTGAGATTAGTAGAGATGTCACATTTGAGGAAGATGTTGCTTTCAAAAGGTCCAAGGGCACTCCTATGGAGATCGATGAAGAAGAACCTCCTCAAGATATGGAATTTGACCATATTCTAGATAACCTAAAGGAGGCTCCAAAACCTAAAGAAGATGTTGATCCAGGTGAACCCTTGGATCCTACTGATGGGCCTTTAGATATTGTGATTCGAAAGAAAAGACCTCTTTGGGCTCGTAGGACAATGCAAGAGGCAGAAAGTTTTGCAGCCCCAAGAGGAGCTTTCAGGGAAAGCAAGAGACCTCATGAGTTCTCTAGTTAAGTCGCCTTGATGAGTCAGATCATTGAGTCAGAGCCTTCAAGTGTCGATGAAGCTTCTAGTCAACAAGTATGGAAAGATGCCATGACTGAGGAGTATTAGTCCATACTTAAGAATGATGTTTGGGATATTGTTCCTAGACCCAAGAACAAATCTGTGGTGTCTTCTAAGTGGCTCTTCAAAATCAAGCATGTAGCTGATGGGAGCATTGAGAAGCACAAGGCAAGATTCATGGCTAGAGGGTTCTCACAAAAAGAGGGAGTTGACTATGAAGAAACATTTTCTCCTATGGCTCGATACACATCTGTTAGAACCATCATTGCTATTACCGCATCTAAAGGATGGAAGATTCACCAAATGGATGTAAAGACAGCTTTCCTAAATGGTGTAATAGAAGAAGAGGTTTATATTGAGCAACCCAAAGGATTTGAGGTACATGGGAAGGAGTCTCATGTTTGCAAGCTGAAGAAGGCCTTGTATGGTATCAAGCAAGCTCCTCATGCTTGGTATGAAAGGATTGATCAGTATCTATTAAGTCTAGGTTTCTCAAAGAATGATGTAGATTCTAACCTCTACTTCAAGGTAGTAAATGGTGAAGCTTTGATTTTGGTTTTATATGTTGATGATTTGATTATCACTAGTGAGGAACATCTAGTTCTAAAATGCAAGAAGGAGTTAGCTTCAGAGTTTGAGATTAAGAATCTAGGTCTCATGCATTACTTCCTTGGCTTAGAAGTTTGGAAAAATCTAGATGAGATGATTTTAAGTCAAGGAAAGTATACTATTGACATTCTCAAAAGTTTTGGTATGATTGACTGCAAACCTATGTCTACACCCATGGAGACTAATCTAGATAAGTTAAAGGAGGTTCTAGCTAGTTCAGATCCAATGGATTCTACAATGTATAGACAGTTGATTGGTTCATTGATGTATCTAGTTAACACTAGACCTGACATCTGCTATGCAGTGAGTGCACTTAGCCAGTTTATGTGTGAACCAAAGAAAATACATCTTGTTGCAGCTAAACATATCTTGAGATACTTGTGTGGAACAATTGGATATGGACTAAGATATTCTTTAGGCAAGGATCTGGAGTTACATGGATTTACTGATTCTGATTGGGTAGGATGTGTCTCAAATCAGAAGAGCACCTCTGGTTGTTGCTTTAGTTTGGGTTCTGCCATGATTTCTTGATGTAGCAGGAAATAGTCTTCAGTAGCTTTAAGTACAACTGAGGTAGAGTACATTGCAGCTTGTGTAGCAGCTCGTGAGGTAGTGTGGCTTTGTAATCTCCTTGTAGCATTGTTTGAACAATCAATGGAGCCTACCATTATACACTGTGATAACCAGAGTTGTGTAAAGCTATCTGTCAATCCCGTGTTTCATGACAAAACAAAGCATGTTGAGATCAAGTACCACTATATTAGAGATATGGTACTAAGGAAAGCTATATAGTTGAGGTATATCGACACTGATGAGCAAAGGGCAGACATTCTCACCAAGCCTCTCTCTAGGATCAAATTTTTGTACTTTCGAGGAAAGCTTGGTATGGTGGAGAATGTAGCCTTAACTAAGAAAGAGTCTCAATATTAGTGATCCTTAAATTGGTAATGCATTTCTCTATTGAGAGAGATTTGAGGTGTAAGCCCTTGTTAATGCATTTCTCTACTGAGAGAGATTTGAGGTGTCAGCCCTTGTTAATGTATTTCTCTATTGAGAGAGATTTGAGGTGCAAGCCCTTGATAATACATTTCTCTATTGAGAGATATTTGAGGTGCAAGTCCTTGGTAGTGCATTTCTCTTCGAGATTTGAGGTAAAAGCCCTTGTTTCCACCCTCTAGGAGAGCCATGGTGGATGTCATGTGTGTGACTCCATGACTACATCACGTGAGTGAATCCATGATGATTCACTTGTGCTTGTGTATCATCCTCTGGAGGAGCCATGGTGAAAGTCACATTGAGGTGACAACATCACATTAAGTGATGAGCACTTGTTCATACAATCTATGGAGGCAGCCATGATGGTTGATATCATGATGAGGTGATATTCTATTTTGTTTTCATATTGACATGATGTGTCTTGTGTAGGTGGAAGTATCATCCCTATCTAAAAGGGAGTGTTGATGTTATAGTAGCTTAGGGCTGCACTTCCATTGCACACATTTCGAGAAGGATGCATAAATTAAATGGTAGCCTTTTGGCTGTTTAATCTATGACAATAAAATTTAATAAACGCAGAGGGCTGAACCTATATGGTTCGCATGTTTTGGTTATTACTTGGGCTAGCCTTATTTGTAATTGTCATTTATTATGTTTTTTTTAGAGGGCCGACCTATCTTCAAGAGGCGCCTCACTTGTATATATACAAGGTCTTACTTGTCATTATATTCATTCATTCAATCAAGTAAATTCGCAATTAAGAGAAGAAGTTCACACCTTCATATCAGCAATTTGGATTCAACGAAGATCTCATATTTATTGCATATCTTGCATCTAGGAGAGGTGCAATTTCATTGTATCAAGTATTTTCCATTGTTGGGCCTAAGTTGTAAGCAGATTTTTGCTCTTGTTCTACTTTCTATAAGAGAATTATTTGCTGGGTTTTTCTCCCTCAAGAGGAGGGTTTTCCCAAGGTATCTTGCTATGTTTATTGTATTATGTGTTGCATTATTTTAAGTACTTTTAGTTGTATAATTTGATCTAAGAAACACTAACATAGACTTCGTTTGATGGCGTGGAGAGAGCTCACAGATTTTCATGTGCCAATTTAAGATTGATAATTGCCTTGAAAGGCATTCCACTAGATATTTCTATCTATAATTCCAACTGGAAGAAGAGCTACGGCAACTTATGCATGATCCCTTCAATATTCTCGGTGGTTAGAGACTGATCAAAAGATTGGAAGAAAGAAAGGACTTGCTTCTTCTCCTCAATCTTTGTAACAATGTGTTCAACACCTGCCACTACCTGATCTATAATGAAGGGCGAAGGGAGGCCTTTCTAAGTTATGTGGGAAAACTTTTCTCGCATATCACTGGTAACCTAGTTCAACCTAGCCCTACATTCTACCACCTTTTGGAAAACCTCATGCATAGAAATGAGGATGCTTATGCCCATGGCTGCCGTTGTTCAGTCCTCAATACCCACACAGCTCAGAGCCTCATTGAAACTTGTATATAATTTTTCCAACAAAATCCTAGCCTCTGGAACCTTATCAAAAGTTACCTCCTGAATCTGTTGGATTTTTTCACCTACCGTTCCACATAGGCTAGCTGCCTGCACCATAAATTTCAGGGTGGGCTACACAGTAAGGCATAATGCCCTAACTTTATCCTAGTATGATGCATACAACTCCTTGGTGATCTCTAATGAGCTCATCTATGGTGCAAGAGGTTGGGTCCTCAAGATATTCAACTTTGCTTCTTTGTTGCACAAGTCCACCTTTAGCTTCGATAGGCTTCTGTCCAATGCAGACACTTATTCTCTTAGAGTGGAAATTTCCTTTTCTTTTTCTTCCAGGGCTAATTAAGCCTGCTTTGTTTTCTGAATCTCCAACTCTAAAGTGGCATTCATTTCATTTATTTCATCATATGTGCCCTGTCGGAGCTCCTTCATACCTTCACTTAGTTGTATGGACTCAACGCAGAGCTTTTCTTCATTTTCTTGGCTTTTCTCAACCTCATGCTGGAGGGCCGGGATGATTTATGTGCCCATAACCTATAGCTCCTTGATCTAGCTTTCAAAAGGACTCCTCTCCTTCTCCAAGAAACTTATTTCATTTTCTTGGGGCTTATACTTGTTCACCCAGATATCTACCTTTCCCTTCAGCTCCAAGATTTTTTCCTCTCTTTTGCTTTCTTGGTGATTGAGCTTGAGGTAATTATTGGTTACAATCTTTTGAGTCTCCTCCATTAGCTCGACCTTATCTCATGGATAGGCCTGCTGCAAGTCTAGCCCAATAGTGTTGACAGAGTAATCACTTGGTAGCATTTCTCATACCGATTTAATCACGTTGAGAGTGATCTTTGTAAACATTAATGAATTTTGGCTCTCATTGAACACAGTTTGCAAGAGAGGCTCTACCTGCCTGCCTGCATCCTTTTGTCTCCTTTTTTGCATTCGACTAGCTTAGGTGCTTTTGTTTGCCTCCACCAATGAGAAATATTCCTAGGAAGGGATACCCATGCCACCAACAAAAGGAAACTCTTGAGGGAGTGCTAGCAAGAAAGATAGCATACTCAGCGCATCAATGGTTTTGCTAGGCCTTGTAATAATGGCTAGGGAGAATGGTGGAATGAACTGGTCGCTCAGAGAGGATGATAATGTAGTATAAGGAAAGGCTGGGGAGGTGCCAACCGAAGGGTTGGGCCTTAGGGATAAGAATTGTTGGATCATGAGCCCAGAGCTAACACCAAATTGTGCTCTGGTTAAGGGATGGAAAGCAAAGGATGAAAGTGGGAAACCAGGAGGGGAAGACTCGACTTCCTGAGATATCTAGCAATAGAGGAAATTGGTGCAAAAGAAAAAGTTGGGGAAAATAAAGAAGAGACTAGAGACATAGTAGAAAGAGAAGAGGGAATAAATGATACTTGAGGCTCGTGAGGAGGTGTAGATGATACAACTGCTTCCTCCAGCTACTGCTCTTCCTATCAGTCGGATTCTCTTGTTCATGTCCACTTTTCATCCAGAGAATCCTCAAGGTCTACAATGACCCACCTTCTACTACTGGTAATCCTTGGCTACTTCCTAGTAGATTTAAAGGAGCTGGATGGATTTGACGCTTGCACATTTGATGAATCCTCTTGCTGCGCAGGCTATTTACTGACATCTTCTTCATGCATTAGATTCTCCTCAATGGCAAGGGGATTATGATTTACTTCTTCTCTGGGATTTGTGGCAATCCCTTCCCTTCTATATTGTTGCTCTGACATTGAAGGGTTCAAAGACCTTTCTACATTTGTATGCGCATTCTCCTAGATGTCATCAAATTTTTAATCAAGAGCCACCTCTTCGTAAAGCTTGGTGGCTACCTTAATCTCCTTCTGGTAAATCCAGAAGTCTCAAATTTTTTTAGGACACCATTCAAGTTTTTGCAATTGGCTGCACAGGGACTGGTTGATCTTCTGATTTGGGTTGGCCTTCCCCACTATGTAGTAAAAGTTCATCTATTCTATAGGAAAATATCCAAGGCCTACATATAACCTTAAATTCCCCTCTTCAACATTTCTCCAAGGGTCCTAGAATAACCAAGGCTGATGTGGGATTGTTATGCCAACCTTTGATAAATTATTTTTGGGGTTGTACTTCTAGGTGTCATTTATCACCACCAACCCAAGATGACCCAACTTTGAAAATAAAATCTCCAAATTCTCAATCTTTGAAGTCCTTTTCTTGATTAGCGACATAGAACCAAACATGACTGACAGTATTAAATAGGAGGTTAAATGCTTTCCCCCCCAGTAATCATTATCAATATTACATAGTTGCCTCATCACTTCTAGGGCCAACACTTTTTTAGAAAGAAAACGTGGGAGTTGGAAGGGCTCCCAGGTGAAACCTCGCATGTGGAGCATAGTGAAATATATGCTAAAGAACCAATCGCAGGGTGGCACAAGATTTCCCAACCAAGATTTATGTCTTGGCGATAGGCACACGAACATGTTGATCCCAGCTCTATCCAAAGCTTGCAAAGTTGGGGCTAAGAAAAAATCCGAAAATGCATAGTAATCAAAAGTTTTCGACATGACAAGAGTCCATGTCGAAGCTGGCTTTCTTTTGCTAGTCTCATCAAAAAAAGCCAAAGACATAAATGTCATGAAATAGTCTAGATTCTGATGTAATATTAAGTAGGCTAGGAAAGAGAGATACCTGAACCTAGAACCGACTTGGAAATCTTGCAGTTGCTGCCAAATCCCATCACTAATAACTCTCACAAAATTTAGAAGTGGACCCACATTGTTCTTTCTCAACATAAAGCTGAGACATATCTGAAACTCAAAAACCTATTTGTTTGTATCCAGACCACACACCGGCACCAACATAGAATAGATAAAAGAAGACCCAGCTTTCAAAGCACCCAAACTAAATGGAAATTTGGGTGGTGTTGAGACATTTGTTGGCTAAGTAATTTAAGTGTGGTAAAACTACGACGCCAACTTGATCCCTCCCCACTTATCATGCATCTTTTTAATGAAAAAAATTTCAACCTCCGATGTCAAGGGAAGCGGGATGCATTACATATCTTGAATAGCTTTGGGGCTAATCATTACCCTGAAATTAGTGCCACTTATCACTCCGGTGTTTGGGTTGAAGCTTGCCGCACAAGCTGCTACAATTTTTGGGCAATAATAAACTAGGGGAACCATATACTGGGTAATCCCATATTCCCATAAACAATTGTAGAATGGGTCCATTAATTTCTTCATTCTCTCGCATGTTGGTTACCTAAGGCTCTTAGGATTCTGGGATAACTCAAGATCAAAGACATTATCCCAATCCTCTAAAACCAAAGCCTGGTTTCTAGGAGGAATCATGTTCAGTATTCTCTGGTCCACTTGATAGGTGAAGGGCCAGCATGGCTTTATTGGGATGCCTGGGGTAGCATAAGACTCTAGGTCATAGATTTCTATGCAAGGCACCTTTACTCTTTGCTCGCCTATACTCGCTAGGGCCAGGGCCTTTGTTAAAGTTTCTACAATCTCAGCCATTTCTCTATATTTGCAAGAACCTTCACAAATTTTCGTAGATCATTTAGCTTCTGAAAAACTCTTTCTCTCTTGCAAATGACTTAGCTATTTTATCTTTTGATAACTCTTGTAATAAATGTGCTTTGCATGCTCAACTTGCTTTTTGACTTTTGTGAAAAATGGTTGGGCGAGTGTATGTGCTAGCCTTTCACATTTAGTTGCTATATGTGACCAAATTTTCATGCATACGAAAAAGATCGCCAACTTGCCAAATTGCTCTCCATATTTAAGAGACATGATTTTGCATGAGGTGGCATCTGATTTTTCTTGAACAACGGTCCAATACAACCTTGCCCAATCTTTTGCAAGCTCTTTTGCATTTACCAATTTTCTTGATTTTAGTTGGGTGCATTACCCAACAACCTACTTAAAATATTTTCCTTGATTCAGATGGGATGGCAGCTCCTTGTGCTGACACATGGCCAATCTTTATTGAATTCAGAAACTTGAACATAGCAAGTTGCAAATGTACCTGATTATTCCCTTCACTTCACACGCCGCAACATTGAAAATCGAGGATTATGTAAAACACTTTACCTCTGTCATAATTATGGCTTGCTCCATTAGGTGAACCCTAGCTTGTCTATAAATAGGGTCATCAGCAGCATTGCATATCATAATTATTCCTAGCATTCTTAGCTTAGAAAGCTTTAGTTACTTTAGCAATTTTCATTTTCTAGCACTAGTAACAAGCAGTATGGAGATGCCAATAATACTTGTCTATAAAAAGACTCGAGCCGCTTTCCTAGGAAAAATTAGGTGTAGGCACTTAAAGCGCATGACAAGCATGAAAAACCTATTAACGTGAAATCGATTAAATGGGTTCTTTACAAGGACTATGTGGCGTATGAGGAACAATGCCGGGTCAACACTAGTATTTTCTCTTACTTCATTGCCTTGCTGCTAGATATCAGTGTCTCCAAACACAAGATCTTGAAGCTAACGAAACGAGTGTTCCCATGACGCTACCTCAGAGGGCTGGAGAAAATAGTGTGTTGCTGTATTTGATCATGGAATCCCCTTATTTTGCAACCAGCATATGCTGCAGCTGCATGGAGGACTTGTGCCAACTAGGCCCTTCCTCTTTGATTTTGATTTGGAGACTCATGAGGAGCATCGTGCCAAGGTCCATGTTGGCTACTACTTCCTCATGCGGGTGCATTACATCAAACCATTCTGAAACCTTCAATGGTACAAGGACTTTGAAAGAATGGTGTTCCCTAATCTCTCACCACCAATTTCTACCATTGCTAGTCTGTCACATGCCTAATAATTTGAAAACAAAAATAGTACCCAATTTTTCTTTTTCCCTTTTTCTATCCTCCACTCCATAGTGGATATATGTATATTTTCGATACAAGGCCACTGGCCCTTATCTTATATAATATAAATCTTCTGGCCAAAATATATAATATATGTTTTTCACAAATCTTGGCTCATTTACAATGTTTTTCAATTTCTTGCACTTATTGTTGTTATTTTATAAAGCACTGAGAAGACCCCAAAACTTAAAACAGGGAAAAATAATTACATATTTACAATTTACAAAGCCATCACATAGGAAGAATTAATTAAATTTTTTAAGATGTATCCCATTAACTAGAATACTTAAGGCATTACCTTCCATGTCTTCCAACTCGAAGGAGTTGAATTGTTTACACTAGACAATTTTGAAAGGCCCTTCCTAGAGACTATTGAATTTCTCATGTTGACCAGGCTTTTCTCTGTGCTTGTTGAACTTGAGCACCAAGTCCCTGCATTGTAGCTCTTGATTTGATGCATTTTTATCAAACTATTTCTTTACCACCTGCTGGCGGTTGTTCATCGCCTCAAGGGCATGCTCTCTCTTCTCTTGAACCTCGAGTAGCTCAGAAAATCATACCTCCATTGCTCCATTTTTTTCAATCTCCAGAGATTTAAGCAACTGTAGGGCAGGGATTTCCATGGTGATAGGTAGCAATGCCTCCTTTTCGTACACCATCTCATAAGGAGATGTCTTTAGTATCTTCTTGGGCATGATTGGTCTACCCATAGTGCTATTCAGAGGTTCTTATGCCATTCTCTTCGGTGTTTTGAGCCTATCCTCTTAATTAACCTGATGAGGTTTTTATTTATAGACTCCACGAGGAAATTTCCTCGGGGATAATAGTTGGAAGAGGTTTTCAGGAAAACTCCATACTTTAATGCAAACTGGCTCATCTTCAAGTTGAGGAAATCTTTGGCATTGTCAGAGATGATTGTTTTTGGTAGGCCAAATCTAGCTACCAACTCCTCTAGGAAGTTAACAATCTCTACTTCCATTGCATTCTTCAAAAACACTACTTCTACCCATCTGGTGAAGTAGTTTGTTGCCATCAATATCCACCTGTGTCTAGCTAAGGAGAAAGGATTAATCATTCCAATGAAGTCTAAACCCCATTGAGAAAAAGGTTCTTCTACTACTATTGGCCTCAATGGCATGACAACATTCTTTCTCTTTCTGACATAAAACTGAAATTCATTGCAAGACTTAATTAATGAAAATGAATCATTGAAAAGTGTTGGCCAAAAACAACCAACACATATACTTTTAATTATTGTAGTCCTTGCAAAAAAATGTCCTCCAGCTAGGCCATTGTGATATTGATCCAATATTCTCTTGGCCTATTCTTCATTTACACAGCTTAGCAAGATGCCATTAAAATTCCTTTTGAATAGGACACCCTCCAAGAGAACATAATTGCTACTTTGTAAGTGATAGAAATGCTTTTTAAAAGAAGGGAGATTGATTGAATACCTTCCCATCTGCATGAAGTTCATTCTATCCTCCTGTCAGTCGCCCTGAGATTTTTCTTCGTTCAGTAACACCGATTTTGGAGCTTCAAACTCTGTCGCTGGTTCACTATTTTCAGTGAGGTACTCGTAGAGTCCCTTTCCTTTTACAGTCTTGATAGGCCTGACTTCAATATCATACTCTAGGATCTTAGTGATCCAATTAGCTTTTTTCTCTGTGATTTCTCCTTCCATGATAAACTCTCACACACTAGAATGCGGTACACAAACAATCACCTTATTATATGATATCAAGTGCTGAAACTTAGTAAGCCCTTTCACAATGGAAAAGGCCTACTTTTCTATAAAATTATACTTTACCTCATACTCTTTTAAGGTTCGTGAGTAGAAAGCAACAGGAGACTCCCTTTTATCTTCATCATCTTTTTGCATAAGTATAGTGACAATACTATTTCCACCAGCAAAAAAATACATAATAAAATCTTTTGATAGGTCCAAGTTGACCAATACAGGGGTAGAAGAAATAGCATCCTTTATAAGCTCAAAATATTTTATGGCCTCCACCATCCATTTGAAATTTTGGTCTTTTTTCAGCATTAAGGTAATAGGCCAAACGATCCCTACAAAATCTGCAATGAATCGACTAATGAAGTTGACCTTACCTAGAAATGATTGCACTCCCTTCTTGTTTACAGGTAATGGAAGCTCCTGGATCGCATCAACTCTTTTAGGATCAATGGAAAAATGCCCTCCTTCGAGATACCATACCCCAATAGCTTCCCCTAGGGAACTTCGAACACACATTTCTTTGGGTTTAAAGAAATCCTGAATTCCTGGCACTTCTGGAAGACAAGCTCTAAATGATCGAAGTGATCATCAACATATTTTGAAAATACTATCAAATCATCCAAATAGATGAGTATAATTTTATGGATTAAATCCTTGAAGGCTATATCCATGGCTCTCTGAAAGGTGGCTCCGACATTCGAGAGTCCCAAAGGCATCTTGGCATATGCATATGTTCCCCAGTTTATGGTGAATGTTGTTTTGTGTTGATCTTCTTCTTTTACCCGAATTTGATTGTAGCCTGAAAAGCCATCCAACATTGAAAACATTTCGGAGCCAGCCACAGTTTGTAGAATTACCTCCATTGAAGGCAGGGGGTAATGATCCTTTAAGGATGCTCTATTCAAGTCTCAAAATTCTACACACAGTCATATGTCTCCATTCTTCTTCCGGACTAGTACCAGGTTTGACACCCAAGTGTTGTGTTTGATCGAAAACACTATTTGGGATGCGATCAATTTATTCAATTCCTGTGACATGAGAGATTCTATCTTTGGGTTCACAGGCCTCTATCTTTGATGAATCATCTTTTCCCCTTCCGACAGCTCAATTGTATGCTCAATGATCCCAGGATCATATCCCTTAAGATCATCATATGACTAGGCTACTATACTTAGATATTCTTCATGGAATTGCCTTAGACTATCCTTATTCTTCTGAGAAACTTCCTTCCCGACCTTGAGCTTTATTTCTTCTCTGATATACAAATCGATATAGTCACCCTTGTTAGCTATGAGCCTTCTTTTGTCTCTTGTCGCATCATTGAAATCAAATAGGCTCTCCAAAGTGACTAGGCCTCTCAAAAGCTTCTTGGATTTCAGCTAGATAACTTGATCCCCATAAGCTTTGGTGATCTTTGGTTGCAGCTAATCATCGAATTCCCCAAATGACTGGAGAAATGATGCAATATGTGCATCTTTATCGAACACTTGCTAATCTTTATTATTGTTTGGAATAGTGGGCCTTACAATTACTCTCACCTCATGCTTATTTTTCAATAACTCAGAGGCTGGCTCAAACTGAGCCCCGATAGAGGCCATCCGGTTTTCTTCAGAGTTCTTGTCTCTTTGTATAGCCTAAATGTTAAATGCCTCAAAGTTGTCAATAAGACCCCAAAATCTATGTCGGTAGGGTTGCATATAGACATTTTTGCAGCAAAAATTCCTCGGATTTGGTTGACCACCAACTCTGAATCTTTGAACACACTTATCTGCTTTGCACCCATTTGTTCTGCAAGACTCAAACCATGGACAAGACCCTCATACTCTACTCTATTGTTTGAGCATGTGAACTAGAAATGGTAAGACCTCGAGTTCTTTTCCTCAGATGAAGATGTCAAACACCTCGAGTTCTTTTCCTCAGATGAAGATGTCAAACATATGCTAGCTCCAACTTCGGCTCTACATCTCGCTCCATCAAAGTGTAAAGTCCATAACTCTGAGGGTGCTTCATCTCTAAACTTCCTAGTAACTTTGGGCATTGAATGCCCTTCCTCATTTATGACATAATTCCTGAGTCCAGTTGTGTGATAATTCCCAAAAGGGTTTGCATCAATAAACTCCTTCAACAAATTTTCTTCATCCTCCGTCCGGGAGCTAGTAGCCTCTTCTTCTTCCATAAATTCCACATTGAACCTTTATTCCTGAGTAATTGAAGTATGTGCTACTTAAAAATTGAGCAAAGCCTCATCAACAAGATGCTTGGAATGCAAAGTTTCTGAGAATAGTTTCATCTTGGCTCTATTTTGGTCCTCAAAATCAGGTGTGACCAGTCTAGCGCTAGATATCCTCTGACATTTGCTGTGAATTCTCAGGACAAACAAATCCCAAATAGACAAGGAATATCAATGAGTATGGTATCCTAATTTACAGTGATATTGGGGTAGGCAAACAATGTCATAGGTAATCCCTTGATTACCCCGATGGTATCAACTTTATTTCCGTCTAGCTCCATGACTCCCTTATTGAGAGGCTCATCTTTTATACCCAAACCATCAGCTACTTGCTTAGGCATGATAGTGGTGTTAGCACCAGATTCGATCATACAATTATGTAACAACTTGTCACTAATGATAAGTGTTAGAAAGAAAGGCTTGGGTTTAGGCTTACTCTCTTTTTTGGCTTCTTTCTTTTCCTCTAGTTGATTTGTTAGCACTTTATTCAGGTCCGACTTGGATATTTTTTCTTCATTGAACTGACTAGGCACTTTTGCCTCATCCTCTCTTGATAATACATTTTGTAATAGCACTTTCTATTTTGGAATAGCTAGGACATCCCACAAAGAAGCGTTAGCGGAGGACTTCTTCAATTGTTCCACCACATTGAACTGCGCTCATGATTGATGAGTCACAGTTGCTTGAATTTTAGGTTTTGCAGTTGGTGTTGGCCTCATGGCTGGTGCATCTAGTTTTTTGGCAATAGTTGGGATGATCATAGGAGCCTTTGCCTTCGAAGGAGGCTAATTCAGAGAACTAGGAGGAACCACGCTAGTCTTCTGTGGGACTGACGACGGGCCTACCGGCGGATAAGGCATCGGCTAAGATGAAGCATTAGTTGGCAGAGATGTGAATTCTCCAATGAATCTCCGCTTATAATGTGTGTTGTAATTAGACTATGCTTGTGGAATTTGAGTTACAGGAAAGTCATTTAGAAACGCTGACTGCTCTCCTTCCATCCATGAAAAGAGTGCTTGATCTGGAACTATATCTGACTCTTGCTGAATGGACATCCCTTGCATTTGAGTAGCGAGGACAACATTATCCATCTACTGAGAGGCGTATGATTGGTTCTCAAGATTAGGTGCATTGTCTTAGCTACATTGGTCTATGATCTTTTGTTGCAAATTTCTCCATGGACAATTTCTTGGCATTTGTGCATCATTACAAGAAAACACCATGAATTGGCATCTTTGGCTAAGTTGTTTTGTCCAACAACCAGCTCTTTATTTGAACTAGGATGGACGGTATGCATCGACAAAGTCACCAAAATAATCTGGTTATTCGGTTGAGCTTGAGTATTTCCACATGACCTATCTTGCCACTAATTTTGTTGGTACGAAGATTTTCTGCCTTGCTAATTTTGGTATGCCAGTTTTTGATAGCTGTATTACTGTCACTTCATGGTAGTCAATTCATTAGTGATGGCCCACATTTTTTCTCTCATCTCGTTCATCTCAATAGCCAAGGGATTAGGCACTGGAGCCACAACTGGAGCTATTCTCAGGGCTATTCTGGGATATAGGTACATAGATTGGGGAGGAGTTGTGGATGTGCTAGTTGAAGGAACTTCAGCTTCACACTTGGGAAACAATGGCATGATGGGTCTCGGTGCCAACTTTCTAGCAGCAATTAGATTATTTTCTGCACCGACAGCCAAGGCATAAGCATCAAGAAAATTCTCTCCTCCAAGAGCTTGTAACATCATGGAAATATCGGGGTTGATGGACTTTAAGTAGAACATAAACACCAAATCCGAGGGCGGATGACTACCAACAGGCACTCTCTGCTAGGTCGAATCGAACCTCGCATTGAAATTAGGCGGAGCTTCATGAGGAGCTCACTTTATATTTTCCAATTGATGATACAGTGAAGACTTATCGCCAACATTCAAAAAATGCTCATAAAATGGGGTTCTGAGCTAGTCCCAAGTAGCAACAGTATTAGCTTCAAGAGTCTTATACCAGTTCAATGCCTTTTCGCAGAAGGAGGAAACAAACAATCTGAGGGCTACATTTTCATTTGACACACCATGTACCAGACATACATCTGCCACATCTTGTAGGTGTTATGTCGGTGTCTTTGACTCATCCCCATAATACTTAGGGATAGCTTTTAGAGAGGAAGTAGGGATTGGGGCCCATACTACAGGAGGCACAGGTGATACTAGAGGACTATCAGCATCCCAGGCTATGTAATTTATAGCGGCCATAGGTGCAGAAGAAGCAAGAAACTATAGAGAAAGAGGAGATAGAGGAGGTGAAGGACTATCTCGGTGGCCTCTCGGATGCACAAAAACTAATGGTGGTACGAGTTGGCTAGGAAATCTTGTAGTCTGCGACCTAGTTACAAGCTGATGGCTCACACACACTTATAAGATCAGGCTAACGTGCTAGTTCAGGTCCCACTGGGTGTGCCAGAAAAAGAACTGTTAATACAATATTTTTTGCAGGTAGCAGTAGTCTTATGGGAAACTTAGCTATTGTGGGACATAATGGGCTAGCTAAGTGACCTTTAGGGTTTTATCGAAGCCGGATCTTTGTTTAGTGGGGAAGGTAAAAGGTTAGAAAGATAGAAAAATATGAAATCTAAACTACAAGTGATGCACCAAAATCATAGACAAATTTACTAGAGCATAGTGTAGGATACAAAGGCCCGAACCACCAAAATGTTGTTTATCAAGTAAATTTTCTCAAAAGCACTTTAAACATAACAAATACCCTCTAATTTTCATAGCATAATCTAGCATAAACTTAACCAACATAGAGGAGTCGGGAAAACATGATTTGTATTTATTTAGCTATGAAAGATCATAAAAGTTGAAGAATAGGCATTCATACATTATAAGAAAATAACAGCATAGACTAAGAGTCTTACTAAATGCATGAAAACAGAAAGGCCAAATTGATTGGCACAGTCTAGAGTCTTCAAGTTTAATAAAATTATTACAAAGGCTTTTCCCAGTGCTCGGGAGCTTTTAGCAACTTAACAACAACTAATAAAAGAGAGAAATGGTCATATAAATAGGTCAGTCCACCGCATAATCACCACAAAGAAAGAAAGTTGTGAGCAAGGATCAATGCCCTAGATCACCTTGAGCTTCCACTAAAAACAATGATCACCCAATAGCATGCCAAAAAATCCATTGTAGGGAATGGAAAACCATGCAGTAGCAGAATTGAACATGTGGAGCCACAAAAGAAAATGCGGTAGCAAGTGAGTACAAAGGCACAACAACAATTCCAAGGTAACCAACGCATAAAGAACTGCCACGTGTCATGTAGACAGGGATAGGAAAAAAGATGAAGGGACGCCTAGTGAAAATCTCTGAGAGGGAGCCACATGGGTGACACCGAATGATAGAAACTGCAAGGTGGGCCTAGTTTAGAAAGTGGCCAGAGAAGGCCATGTGTCGCACAAATGGAGACTGGCAAGAGTGAAGCGATATGAAAAGAAAAAAATCCTTGAGAGGATGCCATGTGGGTGACACCGAGCGATGTGAGCGATTTAAAGGTAAGGCACAACCATGAAGATAAAAATAAAAACCGCGAGGGTCGGCGGTTTTTTGTGAAACAGAGCTCACCATGATTTGTGTGTTGTGATGATTAAGAGATCAAAACAACAACGCTACTAGTTTGACAAGCATTTATATTATCTGATCCATGAGTTCTATTTACATGAGGTGTTCTAGGATGACCATCACTCACAACTCTATGTCCTTTCATCATGGAATATCTCAAATTGTTCTCAATATCTATGAAATTTTGATATGCTTGGTGGAGGGTTGTGGGATCCTTATCTCTCAATAGATAACTCATCTTTTTACAAAATCCACCTAAGTACATGACCAAACATTTTGCATCATTTGGTCTTATTATTTCAGGAATTTCTCTTATGATCTTTGAAAATATGAGATTAAAAGAGGGGACTAACTCATCTTCTCCTTTTCCATGTTCATGAACTTTCATATTATTAAGACTAGATCAATCCTTTCACCAAAATTCTGCATGAACAACACTTTGAACTACTCCCAAGAATATATAGAGGATGTTGGTAAATAATAATGAATTTTGGTAATTTATCTCTAACCTTAGCTGGAATGACATTAGGATAACCACTAATACCATTGAAATTAATGGCTCTATAACTTTCAGTGCTGAAGTTTCTTTGACAACTTGGCTAGGGCTGATCACAAACCATGGTTGCACTAGGAACCATACAAGGATGCATATATTGATGCATTTTGACATGCCTTTTCAAATTTTAAATATCAACTCTAAAGTTGATCATTCATTTCCCTATTTCTAGCTTTCATCATGACCCTAGAACACTGCAATTCACAATTCAAATGCATCTACACCTAAGATATATTTAGTGGGAATATTTCAAGAACAAGCAAACTTTCAACATAATACATAAGCTACAAATTATAATTTAGAATTATGCAAAATCAATATTACTGTCCTTTCCCTTTATTAGTGTTATTTCACCTAATAGGGAGCCAGATTTATTTTCAAGACTTTCAAATATATTTGTCATACAAAATTTTCTTGAAAACCAAAAGTGAAGAATACCTAGAAATGTTGCAATTGCTGCAAATTTTCTTCCTAACTGGAAATATTGTAGGTCTAGAACTTTTCTTCATAGGTTCTTTTGATAGAGTCACCACCTCTATTCGTAGAGTACTAAACTTCAAGTTGTATGAAGTTCTTTCACATGTAAATTTTATTTTGAGTTCCTTTCACCAGTAGAGCACAACATATCATGAAACTCTCAAGTTCACTGCAACAATTTCTTTCTCCAAGTTTGAATTCTTCCACTATTTGAACCAAAATCAGATTAGCATTTAACTTGACTCTGTGTTATCAATCTGTACTTGGAGGTTCAAATTTCTCCCCAACTGAGTCACCAATATATTGGTTCTCCAAATCGATAGAGCCACTAAATCCTAGAAGTAAGCCACACTTCATATTCATACCTAGTGTAGGATTTGGCCAACTAACAGGAAATGAGATTAGAACACATTTCCCCTACACTTTAGGCTCTGTAGGACCTAAGGGGGTGATCATTTAGCAACACCTAAAGATTTAGACACTCACTTAACATGGTATTTCTTAACAAATGATTCTCTCACAAGAATATGTTGAGGATCATAATATATCACTCAACATTGGCTGAGACATTGGGTGAATTTCATTAATCAGCATGGAGAACATGACAAATACAAATACTTAGAAAACATAATTGAAATGGTTTTTGATTTAATAATTTGGGACCAAACTAAAAATAGAATATGCATAAAGATTGAATAGTACCAAGGCTAGAGAGCTATGGAGACATATAACTAGCAATTCATCCTATGATGTTAAACATTTTTTGAAGATCTTTGAAAATGTTATCACATTATGACAACAAGACCACTGAAGCTTTATCATATAACCATTCTTACAAATCCACCTGGAAACATAACACTCATGTTACATTCACTAAAGAAATTAATCTATTCTTTGAACAATAGGCAATAAAAATTGCAGCTAACATTCATTAAAGAAATTACATCATTATCTGCACAAAAAGTAATAAAAATTGCAACTCAAATGCAGAAAATGTGCATGAAAAAACCTAGATAATATTTGATTATTGAATTCAAAAGAGTACTATATTTCAACCATGGAGATAGTCACAAAATAAAATATAAACATTAAAATCAACTCATAACACCATAACACTTCAAATTAGTGACTAACAGTCATACTTCACCCTAGCTTTACAATTTAGCTATAAATTTTGCTTGCTTTGCAAAAAATTTAGAAAATGGAACCCCTTACAATGAGAAGAGAATCAAAAGATAAAGAAGAAGAAACAACCCTAAAATGCATCCATAGTTGACAATTGGCAGCTTGATCTCCATTTGATCTTCAACAGGAAAAATCCTCTCTTCTCTCTTCCATTTGTAGTAACCAACTCTTTCTTTGCTTTTGGATCTTTTCTCACTCTTTGTTCAACAGATGAAAATTTCCCCATGTGAAGAAATCTCCACCATTTTACCCCTACAACTTAAAAATACTCTCTCATAGAAGTCTCCTTTTACTTTCAATATTTTATATGAAGACATCATTCTTTACTTGAAACTTAAATTTACTCATACCCATGAGAAAAATTCATTCCCTTATGCAGCAGTAAATTTGTCTTGCTTTCACCTTTACCCAACTTTGAAAAAACTTCTACCTTCATTTACCATGCTGCACATTTTGCACTCTTAGCAAAGAAAAACCTATGTTTAGAAAGTGAATAATAAATTCATTTTAACCATGCTCTTCACCTTATAATGAAATATTTTCCTTTTTTATGACAGGGCCTTAGATAATATATTATCTACCTGTACCCTTAATATTCACCTTACATTTAAAACCTGGGATTAGAATTTTAGCTTTTCAATGTCAAGCTCCTTACCTCTTTTCCCATGCCTTATATTGCACCTTCATTTTATATTTAAAAGCATTGCTTTTAAATAATGGAAGTTTTACTTTTAAATAATAAAAGTTTCATTTTGCACACCCAACAGTATTTAAACCTTTATTTTAAAAATGATGGAGGCACTTGAATTTTATTTGGGTAATGTTTTCTTAGCAATGCTTTAGACTTTACTCATTTAAAATATTTACCTTTAGAAATATTCGGAAAATGTCTAGTTTTAGATGTTTTTCCTTTTAAATATTTTGGGCCCACCAAATGTTTCTCTTCAGTAGCTCATCGTAAATCACAAGTTGGAGTGGGATAATTGAAACAGAATTGGCGATGAGCAATGAGAATAGAACATCATCACTCAGTGCTAAAAAGGGAAGAAACAAGAAACACCATGTTGCGAAGGGCGATAAGAGTAAACCTTGCAACTATCATCGCATATTGTTGAAGAAATAAGAGAATGGAGATGGTTTACATTGATGAGTGACAAACACAAGGAAGCATTGGGCATCACTGAAATGGAATGGGAAGGTCTAGGCACTTTTGCGACGAGCGATGAGAATAGAAAACCCCAATCGGAATTCTTCATTCTTCATTTTTTAAAACTCTTTGAATAATGGTGACAAGAAGTTCTCAAACAATTTTGATACATTTTCACTGTCGGTGGGACTGCCCTGTGCCAAGCTCGCTCTACTATCACCATGTTTTCTTTGTGTGTGGAATAGTCGTTTCCTTGGTGTTGCACCAACACCTTGCACTAGTTTGCGAGCTCTCTCAAGGTGCAAAGACTCATTCTCTTTGAGGGAAAACATCATCACATAGTTCAATGACATTTACAAGAAATGCTGCCATATTCCACCTATTCTCTCCTCCATACTTTCGAATCCCTCTTTTTAACTTTACATTTTAACTCAAGAAAGCCACTCATTTCAATTCCACCAAAAAATACTATGTTAGTAACTGACTTTTGATGCCCTTGATAAAAGGCACTCTTGTTTTTTTTTCCTACTATAGATGTAAATTTTCCCTGATTCAATACAATAGTCAATATGTTGCTTATTTACTGAAATTTGACTCCCAACCCTTAAAGTTTGATCTTGATGTTGTAAGAATTTTCTTCGAAAGAGTACCAAGTCTGAATCAACTTGTACAGGAAAGCATTCCTCTTTTCTCTATTTTAGGTTGCCAAGAAGACACAAAGTATTTGATGAGTTTTTTTATGCTTGAAATGCATCCCTTGACAACTTCATCAATACTTCTAGCATCATCATATAGCTTCCATTGCAATGCCTCCTCATTTGCATGCACATGTTGGGTCCCCTTGTGGGCCCGACTAAAAAATAATTCATTTTCAAACAATTTTCATGCTAAATTAATCTGACACAGCCTTTGAATGCATCTAAGGTGAAAAGATGAACTGGGTTGTCATTAAAACTTTTTTTTCCGACATATTTGAATAGTGGTCAAAACTGGTCCAATTGGCTTTGGAATCGCTTTGGAAAAATAGTCAAATGACCTCCAGGAGCTATGAAAACTTGTGAGCATGTATACATTTGATCTAAGAATGGAGTGAAACAAATTCCTTGGAAAAAAAAGGTCTCAAGGTGCAATATATTCACTATCAAATTTGCTCAATTAGACACTTTTGCAACTGTGCTTGTTGAAGACCAATTAAAACTCACCCAATCACCACTTTGAAAAAATAACAAACCATCTTTTGGGGAGCTGCCATTGGAAAAACAAGTTCATTTAGGTACACTTAGTATGTGTGCAAGAGGGCTTTGCTTTAATCATCATCCATTATGAGATATTAGGGGTCAAAGTTGACCACCTTGAAACATGTCAGAAATTCAGATGCAAAAACTAAACAAACTACATTTGATTTTGATCTCGAAAAAATAGTAAATTAGGTCCTCAGACTCTGAAATCAGACAAGGGAGTATATGAATGTAGGGAGAAAGTAGAGCAACAATCCGTTTTCCTTGATAATCATCCATCTGTGAAATATAAGCTTGAATGAGAGGCCACTTTGCAGAATTGAAAGTTCACAAACATCAAAATAGTGTCAGAACCCTCTAGCTTTGCTTTTCAAAACCCAATCAAGACTCATCATGGTGAGCTTAAAACTGACATGCAGATTCACATATGTCACATTAGTGTGTCCAACAAGGGGTTTTACATGAAAATAAACTAGCTCTGAAATATGACCCTCCAAAGTAGGTCACTTGGGTAGATTCTTGAGGTGCACTTTTGAGAGTGCAAAGGCAAAATTTTCAATATGAGCACATCAAATTTTCAAAATTTGAGAGTGCCACTAGTGGCTTCGACTAGGGATGTATGCCTCTTGTGGGCATAGCAAGATTCTAGATCTCTAGTAGAAGCAGACTGGGTGTCTACTCCATTGGGTAAGAAAATAGATATGTCCTTTAGTTGGTGGCCCTGGGCCCCCAAAAAGGTAAAACCAAAACCTTCCCCTGTCAAATATCTGATTTTCATCACATAGAAATTTGGTCAATCTGAGAATATTACTAACAATAATCTGATCATAAACATTATCACTGGCATTTCTTCCCATTCTATTGTATGTTTCACTATCATGAATATTTTTACTGACCGACATTTTGCAATCACACCTATACTGAAGATTCCCATCATGATATGGCATACATGTGTTATATTCATCATATGAGGCACATACATATTGAATGCAACATTCTCTATTATTTTCTTCATTATCACATTTCATTGAGATCTCTTCCAATTGGACTGAGAATTGGAAACACTCATAGTCCATCACACAATTTTTGTCATTAGGTCTTTCACCAAAAGCTTGCACACAAATCCTGGATTTATCATGAACATCAAGTTACAAACTATACAAAGAACTCTCAGGTGTATCAAAGGAGAAAAAATCATACATTGTTTCATTTTGCAACTACATCATATTACACCTACAAGAAATTAGATCCGATGTTTCAAATTTAGACATTTTATTGCAGAATTCCATGTTTTCCAAGTAAAGTAAGCTTGGATCATCATCATTCATATCATGAGTGAACACTTCCAATTCTGATTCAAAGATACAATCTGATTCAGCTTTGAAATCACAATCCAAAATCATGTAGACAGCTTCAAGAGTTGGTTTAAACAAATATGATTTTATCTCATTAAGTACTTATTCACAAAAACTTCCTTTGTCACAAACACTTTTCTGATCTGATTCATTGTTGCAAAGGACTTCATCAATGGAATTAATTTACATATGATCAACTAATGTTTCCACATTACCAGCAACACATATAGTTTCAGATTCATAATTGTGACTCTCTTCCATGTCATTGAGGACAACAAGAAAGAGCCCATATTAAGAATCACTTACCACTTTATCAACTGACTTGTCAGCAGTCAAATATAAAAAATCATGGTTTGAAGACTTCCAAAGGTCACTAAAACATCCCATGGATATTGAGATGCATTCCTAATCAACATGATTAAAATAATGCTCATTTAAATAACCATTGGTGAACAATCACTATCAAACATTTTGACATCAATTTCATCCTCACGTATGATAAATGACTCCATTTCAACCTCAGTCAAATCATTTGGGGCAGAAACGTGATAGTCATTATAGTCAAAAGAAATTGAGAGTGCCACCAGGCTAAGTGGTTTGGTTGTCATTATTGAGTCTTTCTGAGGAGTGAATTTGTGAAGCATGACATGGGATGTGTGGATTCATGCTTGGACACATGGAGATGCATTGGAGGACTTGATTCTTCAGAAGTGTTCATTGAAACTCTTGTATTTTCTTTATGGCTGATTAATATGATGGAGTATGGATGCTTTTAGAGGCTGGGTTTTTCCCTCTTGAGGGTTTTCCTAGGGTATATCTTGTGTCATCTTTCATGGGTATGCTATATATTCTCTTGCATGTCGATTCTGAGTACCTATTTGCATGAATATCTCTTTTGGATAATGTGGAAATTGTCATTAGATGGCTGCAAGTTTCCTTAAAGGATATGGGACATAGAGGGAGATAGAGGTTGAGAAGGATCTTAAAAGTTTTGCATTGTTTTCCTTCTCTGAAGAATATTTTATTCACTTTATTCTTTTCTAGTCTCTATGGAAATTCTCTCCTCTCTTTATTTCCTCTTTGAGCGCATTATTATGGATGTTGCCTTCCCTTTTTTTGTTGTGATAGTGGATAATTGTATGACCTTCTTAGGTTCTTTCTCCTAGGTCTTAGGTTTTTCCAGCTCCATAATCGGGTAAGGGGAAACTAACCATCATTTTGAATATACAATCACACTAGATTCTTTGACCTCTATAGTCAAATTTTCCTCTATTGAGTAGTTCACATTATATATTGGTTGGTTGAAAATACCTTGGCCATTATAAATATGATTTAACACTTTCCCATTATCTATCAAATCCTTGGGCACTTTGGCCACATTATAACTTATGATTAGGTCCACAATCATTCTACAATAACACTTCATAGAAACCTCATATTTGTCTTCATAGTTAGACCAATGGTATGTAATACCCCAAGTCAACACACTCAAAATAAAACCTGATGAAATAACATTTTTTTGAAACAAGAAAAAACATCAATAATACAACAATGATATATCACACTTGCACAACAACATGAACAAAAGTGTCACAATGGCACAACAAAAAGAAAAAAAAGAAAAATTAACCATTTCATAAGAAATGTGGGAACAAAAAAAGAATAACCACTCATGAGATAAATCCACCATGATGAACATACAAAAGGGAGAGAGGATAATTCCAACACAATGATCAATTACTAAATCACAATCACGTTCCATCACAACAACACACAAGGATATAATGAGAAAAAGATCAACCTCCAATCTACATCTGAACATACTTCACAACTCTAAACATAGAGGAAAACCTCCAAAAGAGGCTTCATGGCCAAGAGGCACAACTCATCACAAACTGGAATGACCACGATTCACTTGCAAAAAAAAACACACTTCCCAAGACATCCCATCACAATGTGATAACGCACAAGAAAGTACAATTCCACAAAACCTCATGATCTATAAAGATATTTGAGGAAAATAGAAAGTAAAACCATGAAGTATCAAAACCTTTGCAATTCTACATAATATTGGTTCACAATATCCCTAACTGTATAAGAATATGCACACAACTCTGCTAGACCCCTAGGAATATGAGGAACAACTTATATTTATATTTTTTTCCCATATGTGGCCTTGAAATAAAGAAGAAAGATCAAATCTTGAGACCAAGATACTTGACTAGGTTTTTGGAGGTTTTGATTATTAAAATGATTAGAATGAGAAATATAGAAGGCATACAAAATATTCATCAGTGGTATTAGGATTAGAATACTAATGGCTATCTAATATTAAGAAGTTTAACATTCTATTTTTTTTATGGGAACAAGGTAACCCAAACATAAGATGAAATTGACCAAATAGAGATAAAAGTTTGAACTTTTGAAGCTTGCAAAACTAGGCCACCCAAACATGCAACAAGGTTGCCAAAATTTGCCAGGTTTCCCAATTGTGAAATGTGACTACTAAATTAATTTGAAACCCAAAATTAATGTTCCTAATTTCATTTTATCTTTCCAAGACATAAATACATATTATAAGTATGATCATGCCCAACACCAACACTGAGACACATAATTAGGGCTAAAACACAAAAATTTACAAATCTTACAATCCTTCTCAGTGAGATATCCATTAATATCAATATTACAACTTGAATGAAAGGAAAAATTTTGGATACAATAATTAATCTTGGTAGAACATGGTGCCACAATGTTCCTTGATCCATGAACCTTCGATCTCAATGATGATTACCATGCCACCTAACCTTGTGGAATCAAATGATCCACTCTCATCAAGCTAGCAAATAGTCACATGGGCCACAAGCACAAAAATCACACCAAAAACATGGGGAGATGGATTACACACACAATACACAATGATAACACTCCACATACACATCATATATCAAATAATAATCCAAATCACATAATGGATCCAATACATGTCATCACTTGGTATAATCACCATGGCATAACACAATGTAGATTGGGAAAACTCACCAATGTCACAACATAATCCACATTGGAACAACTCACTAATTCCACATCATATAAGAATCATGGGATAACTCACTACTAGCATACTAAAAGGATCATCATTGGGCCAATTCACTAATGGTAGATCACATACACATAAGACATTAGGGTACAATGCTAGTGAACTAGTAGGGAGTGTTAACAAGGTGCTCACCTACATGGCACATAAAAAATCACATACCTCTCTCATATAGATGAGAGTAATTTACCTTAAAAGACCCAAGCTCCTCGAGTTGGCATGTCTTCCCAAGCATCCTTAGCCTTTACAAGTTATCAAGGCATGAGAGGGGCATCCAAATATCCTAGTTAATTTATTACCCAAGTTTAATTAATTATCACTTGATTAAGTGTCTCCCCACCCTTAATAAACTTACTTGCAACTTTAGGATAGCGATGTGTTGGGAGCCACTCCCATACCTTCTCTAGTACCTTATTCCCAGGCTCGTCACACTCACCAATGAGTGGCATGAAAAATGATGCACAAAATTCAAGTTCATCAAAAATTTCTAACAATTTTACAAAAACATTATTACAATAATTCATGAAGGAAACTTTCCTTAAAAAATTAAAAATCATCATATTTCATTCGAAACATTTAAATTTTCTTATTTTTCTAGTACACTAAAACCATGAAATTTTCCCAAAACCCCATTAAAATTTTCTTCAAAATATATTTTTCAAATTTTAAAAATCTAAACATGCCCTTTTTCTCTAAATATTCCCAACAATATTTTTTTCATTTTTTCATTTCATGCATTTCCTAAAAATTTGGGAATTATAACCCCATACAATTGAAATTTCTCAAAATTTTAACAAAACAATAAATTGAAAATGCAATTTCTTAAAATCAATTGCATTGGGAGGTGTCTACACTCCCCCAATCTTTTTCCAATATTCAAATTTGAAAGAAATTTTCTAACTTAATTTTAAAAAGTAAAATACCTCAACCACAATCAAAATTTGAAATTAATAACATGCCATATATGTGAAATGAGAGTTCACATGGACCAAAATTCATATTCCCCTATCGATTTTTAACCAAAAGAATCTGATCTCATCAGATCTCATCATCAAATGCACTCCCAATCAACAAATCAAATTTTCAACCAAAAGAAGGGTTTGCTCTCTCTATCTTTTCTTCTCAAAATAAAAATTACATAATGAAAAATAAACCCCTTTTTCCTATTTATCCCTTTTCACTTTCTAAATAATTTAAAATAATATTTAGCCTATATTTCCTTTATTCTCATTTTCCTCAAAATCCCAAATAGACACATCACTCATTTTTTAAATAACCTATATCATTTAAATTTAAGATTTAAATCCTTATAAGAATATATTCTTTAAATTTATAAAATCCAAAATTCAAACATGATATTTAAATCAAACACAACCTACAATTCCCAACCCACTAAATTTTAGTAATATAAATAAATAGTAGATTAACTTCATTTCTACTTTCATTCTATTTTTCCCCTTTCTTGGAATACAGAGACTATTTTAATAACCAACATAGGAAATAATTTAAATTCCTAATATTTCATTTGTGAAAAACATAGAATTTAAAATGTTAATTAAATTATACATTTATTAGTTAATCATGACATAGATAAAATCCAAAATCACCTCCAATTCATATTCGAGTTCATATATTGTCAAACATTACACATATCATACTTGATTCAAGTACAATCAGGGAATGGATAGGGAGGCCTAATGTGGCATCTTCAAATTAATCAGCATTGGAAAATAACTTAGACCTATGTAGTTATGTGGATAAATAACCCTATACTTGTAACCATTCAATGCACATCAAGGGTACCTACTCAATGTATATGTAGATAAAGCAAAACATAATCATGTATTGAGGTTCAATAGCATAAAGCATGAAATAACATCTATATATCATTACAAAATCATTCCTTTTGCACATCAATAATTATGTTCACATTTAATCACAATATATGTAATGCACATTATTGAATCGAAACATATTGATACCAAGCATGTAAAATTATAAAATTCCAAAATTGACATATTTATCATAGCCTCATCTCTAACATATGGTGGTTCATCCACATGATTCAAAGCCATAAAAATAATCATTACAAAAATGATGAGGAAACAATGAAGTTGAAATATTGAACTCACTTTATAAGATGCAAATGAAAGAGGCACTACATGGTCTTCTAATAAAGGTTCATGCTTATAAAATGATCCAATAACCTTTCACATCTTCCCATTTGGGTAAAATTTAGCCCTAGGGTAATTATATAGAATCATTGTCCACAAGGTCATATCTATCTTAGTAGTCCTAGTTTTTTTGCATGTTTGCACATGAATTAACTCCCATTTTGATGGGGAATAAGTCTATTGACTTATGTTTGACTACAATCATCTTCTGGATCTCAACCACTTTTCTGCAAAGCTCTAGGAAAACTAACATGTCATTTGAGTATCTTGGAAATTTGAGAGGATCCTTATGGAAGCCTAACACCTTGATGTAAGAATTTTTTTAAAATTAGATATACCAATTTACCTAGTTTTTTATCTCAACCATTTCCTCTATTGAGATTCCTTTTGAAAAATATTCTCTAGACCCCTAATGATTGCATATATACAAGCATCATTTACCATGCAATATTTAATTTTTGTTGCTTCCAACTCTAATTGAGGGTAGTGGTAATAGATTTTATTTTCTCCCATCCAAAGAGATCCTACCCTTACCAATCTAGGGATTTTTTCTTGATATGAAAGTACATACACAAAATAAGAATCCATATGAATATTGGTGCTCTTTAGTACTATTGGTTCCTAAATTTGCAATCAATTTGAATACTAAAGGGGCTTCATGCCTTATGGTCAGATTCAAAGAGAGATTTGGCAAAAGAATGAGAGATTGATATGAAACCTTTCTCCCCTACACTTTAGGCTCTACAAACCCAGGAGAGTGATCCCAATAATATAATTATGATCCTTTGTGTCAGATTATCAAATACATTGTAAAGAAGATAGCTCTCCTTTAACCATTTAAGACACAATACCATAAATATTTGGCTAACCTTTTTGGTAGTGTCTAACTTAAACATGAGACATATTAGGCATTAAGATCAATATACAACCACACTAAGAATGGGGATTAAATTTTATTTTAAATGTTGATAGCTGCCACAAACCAGCTCAGAAGATTGCAACATTACAAGACCATTGTCTAATCCTATCATGGAGTCATTTAATCCATGAAATTGAAAATACATCACAACATTATTTCTATCATAACTGTGTCTACCAATGATGCCTTACATCATCAATACCAGATACTTAACCAAAAATACTTAGTAATCCCTACATACAATTACATAAATCCACATTCCTGTTAATACAATTTAACTTAATCCTTCAATAAGAGTAATAAAATTGAACAAACATTCAGGTAAAGACAAGAAGATGAACAAAAAAACCCTTGATTTCTTATATTCAAAATTTATGCAATATCTGCAATGGAGAAAACTGACCAAGAATATCTTGTCATTTATTTATCTAACATAATAGTGATGTAATTACATTCTCCATAATAAGACTCAAAAACTCCAAAACCTAAAATAAAACACTTATTTATTTTCAAACCCTATTAAAAAAGTATTCCCATGAGACCACAATTCGAGCAACTACCTAGAATGAAGTAGAAAATTACATTTAAGGAAATTGCAAAACCCTAAAAGGTATTCCTCATCAAACAAATGGCATCACTTAGCTCCATTGATCAATAACCATCTTTGCACTCAGAGAATCTCTTTCTACACTCAAATTCCCACCTCTTGCTTGCCCTTGCCTTATCTTTCCCTACAACTGAATTTTTTTTTTCCATGAAGAGCCATTATTCATTTCCACCAATAGTAGAAAGTTACTTTACCTATGTGAAAAACTTGACTCCTTATTTTTACCCTGCAGTTGAAAATACTCACTCCCTTCTGCTTTTCCCTATAGCTACAAATATTTTTTTTTACCCATGAAATTTTTATTCTCTACTCAAAATATTTTATTTGTGAAGGCCTTTATTCATTTTCCATCAGGTTGTAGCAAAATACATTTACCCACATATTTAGTTTACATTTCCCAGCAAAGAAAGCTTTTACATTATTTGGGAAGGTTTTAAATCATTTTATATTCGGGCTGTGAAAAACATTTTACCCACACTTTAAATTTTATCTCCAACAAAGAAAAATTTTCTTTAACATTATAAAAGAATTTAATTCTTTTTTCGGTCTATGGATTTACCCGTGCACTTTCTATTTTGCACCCTACATTTAAAGTTTTTCTCTTTAATTATTTTGTACGGTCTCATGTGGAGCTTTCCTCGCTCCTTGCTTCTTTCCTCTCACGTCATCATAAACCCACATGGGCTAGTGGGAAAACAATTTATGAAGCCCAAAATAAAATATTTGCACCGCAAATGAAGGCTCCATAAAATATTAAAAATCTTAAAACCTTCTTATACTCCTCCCTACGTCCCCGCTATCCTGTGCTTCTATCAACACTTGCCCACACGAGCTAGCGGGGAAAACTTGCTTCTCGATGGACATTGGCGGCAACAAGAAAAAATTTATATTAGCCAACAAATAACTCAATCTCATAGCTGGAAAGAAAAAACAATACCTTCAGAGTACCTCAAGGCAAGTGAGATACCATTGAGCATTTTTTTAAACTTTCAGGGCATTTTTGAGCCTGCAAGTAGCCATAAAATGCATAAAACATTATTAAAATCACTTCCCAAGCAAGAGGAATGGTTGGGGCACCTTTCCGGAAGTTGAAAACCATGATCTACATCTCAAAAATAGCATTAAAAAGCTGCCCCAAACCAAAAAATGTGATTACACTTTGTAATCTGCTCCTTCCATAATAAAAAATCTTTGCCTTAATGAAAAATGTATTGGCAATGCTCCACAAAATGCTTTTAAACATTTATTTCTAGCCATAGGCTCCAATCTTTCCTTTCTTCGCTTCCTAGCTACCTTCCTCTGACATGAGCATTACTTCCCATGAGCTAGCAGGCACACACTAGAAGGGGCTCATAAAATATTTTTTTTCCTTCCAACATTTGAATGAAGTAATTAATTTTTTTTTTAATCCATCTCCATGCTTGTTTCACCTCTCCTTCTCCTCTCCCCACTTCCACATGATTATTTTTTGTCGTCAACAAGAGCTTCCACATGCTTGTGGGGAAACAATCTATACTCAAGAAAAATAAGTTTGTAAAGTTAGAATTTATAAAACTTAGACAATATTTAATTTTCCTTAATTCCTCTTTCTTTCATATGCAATTTCACTTTGATAATATTTAAACTATGTGAAGCATTTTAAATATTATGTTTTTAAGAATTTAGGAACTTCGTAAATTTCAATTTTACCTATGGACCAAATAAGGAAAATTCACTACGAGAAAATTGGGAAACTTGGAGCCATGATTTTTTTTGAGCGGCCATAAACAATTATTTAAAACATGGGTTTGTAATTGAATTTTGCCAAACCATTATAATTTTGGTACCTCCTCTATAAATCAAATTGTAGGACATGTTTGCCACAACTAAAAAGCATTAAAATAATGCTTCATATGACTTCCATTTTTTGATGAAAATGGATTTGGAGATGTTTTTGAGCAAAATGAGAAATGGGTTGCCTTTAAAATTGTGAAATTTGAAACTCTTTGCGACACCATTTTTAGCTTGATTGCAATCATAAAATGATTAAAAATCCCATCAAAACTCATCCTAGGGGCCTAAAACTAAGCAGGTGTGTTACCATATATACCAAAAAACATTCCACCAAAGGGATTTGTGAGATGAACTCCGAGTTTAAAAATATTAATTGATAAAGAGGGCCTTTGGGGCATATTCAGCAAGATGCAAACCTATGCCCTATCAATGCATTGAAGAGATATGGGCACTTCAAATTTTGCAAACTTTGAAGGTTCCATCAAGTACATATATCAATTGATCACAAAATTCATCACTATTGATTATAGCCTATTCTATCTTCTTGTCAACAATAACTCTTAAGATGTAGTAACACATCCAGGGATGGAAATCTCTAGCATGAGGGTATTAATAAACATTGATAAGAAGTGTGATACTATCCCTAGGATCCTATTTGAACTGAATTCTACTTTTTACATTTTTCATCTTTAGTGAAAATTTATTGGGGTTGAGTAGGAGATAGTTATTGATGAAATTAAGGAAAGGAACATTCTTCTTCTCATAATGAGACAATTCTTTCTAGATATCATTAGCCTCATATTTTGGGTAGGCTAGGATCCAAAATAACCTTTCTATCATATGCAGTCTTATAACCAATACCACTTCTCTAGAGAGTCCCATGATCCTCCTTTATCTTTGGTCATAGTTTTGTGGACATGTCAACACCAGTTCAAAAAATTTCATGGATACGAGAAATATTGTTGCTTCCACCAATCTTGCTTTGGACAAGAATATGGTCATTATTGTCCTATCATCTTCATTGTGTGCTCTCTTGTGGAAATCATTCGTGTCCACATATCCCAAATCAATATCTTTAATATTCATGTAGGGATACAACATCTTTGAGGGTGGGTGATATTTCTTGTATTTATACTTCATCTTTGAGATGTCTCCTTGCTTATTTCTTGCATATTCAAAATATCATCCATTAGAGGGTAGAAAAAAATCATATTTAGAACTAGAAGCTCTAAATCCTTTCTTGCCTATTGTAAATTAGAATTTCTAAATCCATATTGAGCCAAAATTCCATGTTGTCGAGAATTGGGCATCAAGAATATCATTAATAAAATTTTGAAAGATTCATTATCTAAAGATAAATCAACCCAAACACTGATATTTGAAATATGTATCAAAATTGACCTAAAGTTTTGATTTTTTGATTTTGGGGATATCCCCTACTTCTTGTTGTATTAAACTATTAGTGATAAGGAAAGTGCTCAAATACTAACACCTAAAAGTTTTTCAAAAGAGATTAAAGACATTTTTAGAATCAGAATTCTAGACGAACTTGTATTATATTCTTTGAGAATCGGTAAGGCTCAAGGAGAATGCCCAATCACTAAAAGTCAAAGAATATTGTTAGAATATTGAGATGACTAGAAATCGAGATCCCTTTTAATTGGAAACATTTTAAGAAAATATCTAGAATTCTGAGAGATTTTTATTTTTAGAACAAGGTATCAGTTGTGAGGAATTAGAGATATCATTTAACCCTTAAGATAAAAAGTTTACTAGAAATGAATATTCTCCATGGACAAAACCCACAAGAATTAAGTTTTGAATTTTGACTTCACAAATTAGGGATCGATCATGACTCTTATCCTTAAGGAGTATTTTGTTAATTGTTAAAGATTACACTAGTCATCTGATTACTAATAGATGACTAATTTTGGGAACCTAACTTTAGGAACGAGGATCAAGGAGGAGGCCTCATCTTTAAGAAAAAAATATAAAATTGTTAAGGATCATGCTCGACATGTGATGACTAAAGGTCTTGGTGAAATTTCAAATTGTTAAATACAATGTCATTTTTCAATTTCATAAGACAACTGAGAGGGGGGGGGGGGGTTGAATCAGTTGTATCTAATCACATTCACTTATGATCTTAATCAATTCCACATTCACTTTAATATATTACTAAGTATAAACATGAGAAGAAAATAACATAAAGCAAATACCAGAGACACTAGATTTACATGGAAAAACCAATGAGGGAAAAACCACGGTGAGAATTAACTCACAATATAATAGTAATACAAAACCAGATACAAAAAGGCTCACTACGAGATACAAAATCTCACTACTTACAAAGAGGACTCACTAACCAAGCAAGGAAACTCACTACCTACAAAAGGATTACAATACAAAAGTGGCTTCATAGCCAGAATGAACTAGTAAGAGTACACCTAACAAGTGTTGACTCAATTCATTTAAATCTTAATAAATTGAATTAACACACTTCCTCATTTTCACACACTTCTCTTCACATTTGTACCATACTTCACATTCAATTCGCTTCAAAAATCTCAAAACAATCCAATATATATAGTTGATACATTTGTAAGCATCAATTAGGTCGGCCTAATTAGATGCAATCTTTATTCACCAAAAAGACTAACTGTCGGCTCCAAATTAGTACAAAAATTCTCCAAAAATAATCCAAGTGTGTATCATGCTACATCATGTTGGCTTCGACCTAAGATAGGTTGCTCATATATATACAATACAAAATTTAATCTACAACTTCAACTATACATTAGGTCGGTCGAAGATAGACCTAATAGAAAAGTGTAATAATAGAGTAATTCCAACTCATCATACAAGCACTTGAACATGTGAGATTTTGAACTTACAAGCTTCCAACATCAAAAAATCATTTCTCAAAACTAGAAGCAATGATGGTCACTAGAGCAGGATTACAAACCAAAATACCAAAGGATGTAAAATGGTTCTTCATAACGGTTTAGAGTATCGGATCAAACTGATGACTCAATCAACATGGTGACATCAATGACAACACAAAGTCTACATAACTAGATTTTCTTCTTCATTCTTCCAATAATCTCCCCCTTTTTCATTGATAGAAATATGTGCCAAAAGAATGTATAACCCTCCACACACCTTCACACAATTCTTCATTCTTTTCACTTCACACTCCCCTTTCTACATGACAATATCTCCCCCTTTGACATCAAGGACAAAGGGCAACCAAAAATAGGATGTAGATGTATGTACATGGTGACAATGTATATACAAAGAAATCCTAACTCCCCTTCTCAAACATTCAAATGAAAATAACGCTTTTTACATGAAAAAAAATCTTGTACCTTTCTCTTATGATCAGAAGAATCCTCTTCTAAGAAAACATTATCAAACCCATTCAGACACTCATACTATCCAATAAAGACAACAATGTAAATGAGGATGTCTGATTCGAAGATAGACATTTTTGTTCACAATATTCTACATCAAAAATTATTCCGGAGAGATGATCCAGCTGGACTTCAACAATTTCTTTAACTAGCAAGAATGTTTTAACCAAGTCTTCCCTCTGTCTCTGAGAAATCAACAAATCTACTTGAAATTCACAGACTCTTATACTTTGTTTTCCATTTTTTATTTGAATAAATCAAAAATATTTCCAATATTATTTATCTCAGATTCAATAGCTTCAATTATACTTCTAAAATTATCAACAACTGCAAGCCACTGAAGACAATACTTGTAGATTTCAAACATCTCCTTAATGCATTCTCTCATCTCATCAATATGTTTGGATAAAATTTTTTTGGCTTTGGCACATCTTCTCTCAATAATAGCTTCAAACTTATGTCCTTTAGGCACTTTCAACAATATTCTTTCTTTAATAAATTCTACTAGATCATTCGGTTTTGAGTCAAACACATCTGAAACTGTAATACCCTTTCTAAGAAAGTAATCAATCAACACATCATCAATTTTAAGTATTTTGATCATAGAGTGGGCATGCCACATTTCACCAACCTTATTCATATCACCTTTATCTAACATCATCTGAATGTCTTTAGGATTGAAGGAATTAGATTTAGGTAGGGACTCTTCTTCATTCTCCTTTTCTTTTGAGATAGTGATGACATCTTTTATGATATTTTTTCTCCTTTTACATTCCGGAGGGGAACCACTGATGCAGAGTAGGGGGTGTCAAACCTTATTTTTTTTAACAATACAAAATTATTCCAATTCACCTTTCAAGTTATTAACTCAATCTTGGTTCTTTCCTCTATGTCACCTAGGCAAGCTTGTAGGACAACAGACCCTATTTTAGGGACTTAACTCTCAAACCTTCCAAATTACCTTACCAATAGATCAGTGATTTAGATACCCATTAAGGAGTTACATAAAATATTTCAAAATCTTCAGGTGTTGTTTTGGAACATGTGCCTCAAACTAAGCCTTCATCGCTGTCCTAAATAGGCTAATTCGGGCTGATTTACAAAGAAACTACCTTTAAAACATTCAACAACCCCATGGAACTATTGGGGCAGAAATTAACACATATTCAAACTCCCTAAAACACAAATTTTCACAAGGGAAACTTACTCCAACTTTCCAAACCACAAAAACCTCATTTTAAGCCAATTTGAGGAGGGTTTAATAAAAATATGGGTTCCAAGCCTTATATTAACATTCCACTACCTCAGACCTTCCTAAAATTACCTGTACAAACTCAAAACACTATCACATATATAGTTTCATTCATATTTTTCCAAAACCTTACTTTAGTTCCTCAATTTCACATAGAAAACTCATGAAAACACCCTAGGGCATCACCCTAAAACCATAAAAATTGTATTTCCTTCCTCCCAAACCATTGGTACATATAAAATACCATGAAACAAGTCATTCTATTGGGTTATAGGGATGGAAAGCAAGTGGAATGACTAGAACATTATTTTTACACCAATCAAACCCTCAAATTAGTTATAAACGGGCAGTCCCAGAAAAATGAAGATATCTCCCTCAAAACTCAATATTAGAACCTATAATTGGATTCAAATGAAATATATTTCATGTCCCTATAGGATGGTATAATTATCAGAGCATATAGAGGTGTTAAAGATCCATACAATGCTTGCAAAGTGCGAAAAAATAGTCAAATTGCAGAAAAAAATGTTTGTCTTATTATGGGATCTTCAATACATTGTATGTCAACCTTTTTTTTTGAGATCTTACAAAAATATATCATATAATCACATCCAATCTACCCTTCAACCGACCAACTACCATAACCACCCTTTGTTAGACTCCTAAGATGGCAATTTTGCCAATTTTTCTCTTTAATCACTAGCCCATTACGACTTGTCTTTATAAATTCCTCCTAAATGGTCTATTAAGACCTCTAATACATTTAAAATGGTCATTGAGACCTTATTCTCAAATAGAACATGAAACCCCAAACCTACACTATACCCTATGCACCTAGATCATATTGTCGGCATGGCATTAAATGGGCAACTTATGACATTGCAAGTTATTTCTTTAAATTTGAAACTTCCTCGCTGCATATAACTTACAATACCTTCAAATAATTTCAATGAACCTTCAAGGCCCATTTCCTTTTCTTTTCAAGTTCCAGGTATAGGTGCTCTTGCACTAACCACCAATAACAAATTCCAAATATTTCTTACCAGAAGAGGAACCCTCTTCAAACTGACTAGACACTAGCACACTGGAGCACAAACTCATCTGTAGGGATGAGAAATAGATTTTTCATGCACTTGATTTGTCTTCCATACATTCCAAATACCTATAAAATTTATTTTTGACAAGGATGCCGAATTCTCACTTAACATTCTCTCTTGCCACTAGCAAACTCAAAAAGTAAAATACAAAACATATAAACAGAGACCCAAACCAGAAAGGATAACCCTCGACCAAAGACATTCTGGCATTCTCAATTAGGTTTTCCATAATTAGGCTACACAAATCGAACTACTTGTTTTCCTTCACCATTTTAAGTGAAAGATATACAACAATAGCTAAAGTATAACCTTCATGATTTCTAAAATAGACTTTATAAGTGATGTCATAGGTGACATACCATACTATAGGATTGAAAATGGTATTTATCAGTAGAGCTCGGGGGTCTTTTTCGATTCCAGTAAGTTCCTCCACATCTTTGTATTTCACAATTTTCTTCCCAGGGAGGTCACCAACACTTCACAAACTAGTAATAGCTTCAATTTCCCCCTTCGTGATTGGATAGGGTTTGTCCAAAATAATGTTTCCATCCTAGAATTAACTTAATAGGGACAAGATAGATTTTTTGTTTACAATTCAAGGAAATTCTCCCCATAAATCCATATCCAGAGTATTTACGTTCTACAATTTATTTTTCTTCAACCCTAGTTCCATTTCCTTCATCTTCCTATGATCAAACTCTTCCAACTCAACTCCCTTCAGCCTTAGCAGAATATTGCCACTCGATCCTTTGTCAATAGATTCCATCATCGTGCTTATCTTCTTCAAACTCTTTCTTTCTCAACAAAACTTCTTCTTTTTCCCTTTTTTTTGTAAACTAAGAGAGATGATTTCTCCAGATTGCGTCATAATTGCTCCAAATTGCTTCAGGATCACTTCAAGATTGCTCCAAATCATTCTTCCAACTCTTCAATTTCACAAGTTATCAAAATTGACTTATGAATTTTTCTTTATATGCCATCGTTCTACCCTAATTTGCATTAAATGCGGTAGGTTTCAAAAAGTTGATAAAAACCCTTCTTCACTACACTGAGAAACCCTAATTTGCTTCACAAATGAAAATGCCTGCACATTTTCTTCTAGTTTCTTTTGCATAACCTTTGTCTATTCATTACTTACAACATATCCTTGTTCCATATATCTATGGGGTTCAAACAATTTTATGTTAATACTCCCCCTAAGACCATGCTAGGTATAATTCCCGAAGGAATTGTCTGCACCAGATGAGGGAACATAAACATCTGTCATCTCTGGATCTTCTTTCTTCCTCTATATCTTGTTCATTTCTTTCTTAACCTCATTCTTTTCAATTCTCTTCATAGGTTCATTCTTCTTTACCGGAGCAGACTACTTTCCCTTTTTACTTGTGCAAACTCTTGAAATATGTCTCAATTTGTTGCAATTGTAGCAAACAACATTTCTCTTTTTTTTTTTACCTCCACTAACCCTTGATGTACATTGATTTTTTTTGTGTCCAAACTTGTTACATGTATAGTAGTAGCTACAAAAATATTGATTCATTCTACCCCCATTAAACCTATTCATCATCACTTGAGATTTACATTCAATAACTCTATGTCCAACTTTCTTGCATGCAAAACATTGTCCAGAGAAGGAACCAAAAAATTGATTCATCCTAATTTTGAACTCAGTTGCCCTATGACCAAATTTATTACATGAAAAGAAAACACCATTGAAAGATAAGTACCTTGGAGCATTTGGTTGTCTGATAGGTGATGTTCTAGTAAATTTTCTTGGATTTCTTTTTTGCTTCCCTTTATCTTGAGTCTTTTGATTGTCCACTGGATTTGAGGTCTGCACGTTCTTAGAGTTTTCATCGACTTCATTTCCCAAAACACCTTTGTCTTTATAAGGTCTATGCCTTGCAATCAATTCATCAAGCTTGGTGGATTTTGTCTTGAAACTATCTTCACAAATTTTGTCTTTCTCTAGATCTGCTTTCATGTTCACCACTTCTTATTCAAGCCTAGTGCATTCATCAGTCTTTCTTTGCACCACTGTATTTAGAAATTCTTTGATTCTTTTCTTTTCCTCCACTAGCACCTACAATCCGGTAATCTCTTCATTTTATTTTTATAATTGCTCGCTTACTTCTCTATTTCTTTCTTTGAATTTCTTCAATTGCTCTTTCAATTTTCGGATGCATTCATTTTCCTCATCAAGATTTTCTTTCAAATATTTATTTTAATTTTCACCCTTTTCAAGATCTTCAAGAGCAACATGAAGCTCTTCTTTATCATCCATTTGTTCAATCTTTAGGATCTTCCTCAAGCTGTTAGGCTTCTTCGGAGGAACCAAGCTCTGATACCAATTATTGAATTGCACAAGACAACTAAGAGGGGGTGAATCAGTTGTATCTAATCACATTCACTTTAATCTATTATTAAGTATAAACATGAAATGCAGATAATAAAAATAAAATACTAGAGACACCAAATTTACATAGAAAACCCAATGAGGGAAAAACCATGATGAGGATTAACTCACAATATAATAGTAATGCAGAACTAGATGCAAAAAGGCTCACTACCATATACAAAAGCTCACCTCTTACAAAGAGGACTCACTACCTACAAAAGGATTATAATACAAAAGTGGCTTCACAACCAGAATGAACTGGTAAGAGTACACCTAACAAGTGTTGATTCTATTACTTTGAAGCTCAATAAACTGACTTAACACACTTCATAATTTTTGCACACTTCACTTCACTTTCACGCCATACTTCACATTCAATTCGCTTCAACAATCTCAAAATAATCCAATATATATAGTTGATAAATCCGCAAGCATCAATTAGGTCGACCTAATTAGATGGAACATTTATTCACCAAAAAAACTAAATTTTGGCTCCAAATTAGTTCACAACTTCTCCAAAAATAATCCAAGTGTGTATCATGCTATAGCATGTCGGGTTGGACCTAAGATAGGTCACTCATATATCTAGAATACAAAATTTAATCCATTACAACTTCAACTATAAATTAGGTTGCCCACAAATAGACCTAATAGAAAAGTGTAACAACAAAGTAATTCCAACTCACCATATGAGCACTTGAACACATGAAATTCTGAACTTACAAGCTTCCAAAATCCAAAACCCATTTCCCAAAACTGCAAGTAACGATGGTCACTAGAGGAGGATTGTGGACTAGAATACCAGAGGATGTAAACTAGTTCTTCATACCAGTTCAGAGTACCATATCAAAATGATGACTCAATCAACATGGTGACATCAATGACAACACAAAGTCTACACAACTAGAAATTCTTCTTCATTCTTCCAATAGTCATTGGGGTCAGGAGTCTATGACGATGTTAAGGATTTATAAATCTTTTCAAAAAGTATTAGAGAGTATACATGACATCCTATGACTAAAAGACAACAAAATTTCAAAAAGTAAGTGTGATGTCATCAAGAGTTAAGGTTTTGATAGAACATTTTATCAAAAATGACCAAAGGGATACATGGAACCTAATGATGTGTGATGAAAACATCACAAAGAACCTTGATCGATGGGCTAGGACAAAACACAATTCAAAAAGGGGAAAGAATGAAAAAATAAGAAATAAAGGAGGAAAAGAGGGACAAAATGAGAAAAAAAACATCAATGAAAAACTAAAATAAAATGGAAAGCCACAAGAAATATCTCGAAGATGATCCAAAAAAAACTAAAAATAGACCCAAGCAACAACTAGAACACAAAAATTTCAAAAAACACCATTAAATTGAATAACATTTCAAAAAATCACTTGGGAATGATGCAGAAAAATAAAGAAGAGGACACACACTAATGGAACCATAAATAAAGACACCCATGAGAAAATGAAATCATTTTGAGTGCACCAAAGCAAACCAGAATATACACAAACTAGAGAAAACAATGAAATTCGCATGGAAACAAGCTCATTTATGTGATATTTGCAAAGAAAATACAAAGCATAAAATAAATTTAAAATATCATGAAAAATGACACATAAAACCATACCAATAAAACATAAAAAACCAAATTAATTGGTGCATCAAAGCAGCATTAATGCATCCAAGGAAATTAAATGCTCTATCAACTGAGAAAAATGAAACAAGGCATCATTTCCATTAGACATTGGGTGTTAGAGTTCTCACATAGAGTATGCTAATGAAGAAAATATTGATGAAAAATTCTAAGTGAAAAGATGATGAAATGAAATATGTTGAGGATCGAACTTGACGAGGATGACATGCCATCAAAAGAAACCTTGAAACTTTGAAAAAACAACAAAAATAAAGGGAAATAGGATAAGAAAAGAACACAAACCCAAAACAAAGAAAGGAAAGAGAAGAAAATGAAAAAGAAAGAAGCCCCCCCCACCATTTTGCATTAACTAAATGGGGTGTCAGTGTAAGGCACAATAAATAGAAATCAAATAAATGATATTCTCCTAGAATTTCTTTACCATGAAGCCTTCTACCAACCCAAACCCATAAGGATATAAATTTACTATTTTGAATAAAATTCCAAAATTTACATACACATAAACCCAATAAACATTATTCAAATAATATTTGAACCTCATGGTGTTTGCATATAATTTATTCCCTTAAAGTCACGATCATGTAAAACAAAATGACATTCCAAAAAAGCTCAATAGTTTTATTTTATCTTTCTCCCAAACATAATTCTATTTAGCATACAATATTTTATTAAAGATACTTGATTGGTGTGACATTGGCATTGCTTTCCTACTAGATAGGAATATATTTCCTTGAAAAATATACCTTTGATTCCATCAAACATCTAGATCTAATACCAACCAGACATTTATAGCCCTAGTAGAGGTTACTTGAGTCACCTAGTTAATTGAGATTTTGAGATCTTAACCATTTTATTCATTTCTCTTATTTTCTCTCTCTTCTATTTTTTTATCTCAAGTTTTTAGGTTTTTAGCTACTTGATGGTTGGGAATCATTGTGGCCACTCAGAAAGATGATAAAATTTTGATTTCACTTGACTATGTAGCCACTTCTATTTGATCTCAACACATGCATTAACATTTTAATGATGAAAAAGGTAATATTTGCAATAGTATGATGCAAAATTGTGTAGTTCCATGCACTAAGCACCCATTATTTTTAAACCTAATAGAAATCAATAAATCTTAGAACCTTGATCAATAGGAAAATTTAGAAAGGAAATAATAACAACACAAATTGAAGTTTCCATAGGGACCTTAGTTTCAAGGAGGAAAATATTGGAAATAATAACCATAGGAACAAAAAAAGGAACGAGGGAAAATAAAAAACAAAAGAAGACAAAACATAAAGGAAACAAAATAAAAAGAAAAGACAATAGAAAAGAAATAAACAAAAACACATCAAAATAAATAAATTTATCCTAAATATTGTATAGGTGAGGAGAGAAAAATTCCTCACGATCCAAAATAATGCTTGAGATACTATCAATTGATAGGGAATGAAATAGTTTCAACATTTAATGTGTTAATCCTAAATGTGTTTTTCCCTAGAATCTCTGATATTTGATAGGGACCTAACCAAATTCAATTAAAATTTGAATGGTTTCCCTTATCTTTGGACTTATCCTAGAGTAGGAAAATATCTAAAATCCTAAAGTATTTAATCTTATATATTTTGTCAAAACTATTATTTGACCATATCTTGGTGTTTGGAGACATATTCTAAATATTTTCTTTTCATCTTCTAAATATAATAAATTCATTAATCACACCTGATCCTTGTTATTTGTTTCAAGATAATCTTCTATGAATTTAAAAGTAGGAATCATAAGGTTCATAAGAAACATAGGTTCCAAACTATATAGGATATGGTAATGAGAAGTTCATAATGTATTCTTAACCCTAGTCCTATTATCCCATAAAGAAAATTTAATATTTGAGCCCCAATCTTTAGGATTATTATGCAATTTCTTTTTACTCCAATCATTTTTTTATTTTTTTATTTAGCTACTCGATTCCCTTAAGGATAATAATTGGAAGATAAATTGAGGATTATCTTGTTCTTGAAATCCCACTACCATAATTAAGAAAAATGAAAATAAGGGTCATTGTCACATACTAGGGAAAAGGGCATTAAAAACCTAGTCATGACGTGGTATTCTAAGAATTTGATAACCACCTGTATTGTGCATTTCCTACAACACACTACCTCATACCATCTTGTGTGATAGTTTTTTGTTGTGACATTAAACTTGTTCCCTGTAGAAGAATGTGGGTTAATCATTCCTATGAAATTTAGGCCTTATTGGGTGAAAGGAAGTACCTCATATACTAGCTATAATGGTACTTGTGCATTCCTTTCTTTATTAGCATTGGTCTAACACACATGACATGTTTTTACATGTTGGTGAGAATCTTTGAATAATGTAGGCCAGTAATAAATATCTCTCAACACTTGATGAGTTTTTGATTCTATTGATCCATTCCCTATGCCAAATTTCTCATGAAATTATTTCAAGACTAGGATCACTTCCTTTTTCCCCGAACATATCAAATAGACTCCATAATAGTTCTTTCTATGGAGCATCCCAACATTTATCATCTACAACTATCTTTTCATCCTTAGAGCTCTTGTTTAAGTAGCATTTAAACCATATGGGCATTTATTTTGGAGCAGATAGTGAACTATGTCTTTATACCATTTATCTAAGGTAATGTATTCTTGTGAATATTGTTGGAAAATGAGTTTTCCGTCAACTCCTATTATTTTGAAATACTTTGACCTCTCACAAATTTTATTAGTTATATTTCTAGGTCAAACTCTTCAATATTAGCCATCCACTTGTCTCTTCTTTCACCTAATTCATTCTACATCAACATGGAATTGATTGTTGAGTTAGGGACTAGTATAATTATCTTGATTATTAGGATGTAATGCTGAAATTTCTTCACTACTTTAACTGAAGAAAAAGATTTTTTATCCAATTTTGGATACATTATTTCTATTTTTTCAATGGGGTTATTGCATATATAGGTGTTCCTCTTTTTGTAGGGGCAAATAAACTTCGGTATTGGCACAAGGTCTTAGATAGAATAAAGTCAAGAATTTTATCTTGGAAGGTAAAGTGGTTATCTTTCTCTGGGCACATCCTACTGGTTAAGTCAGTTTTAGTAGTTATTCCAAACTATTTTATGGATTTCTTGAAGGCTCCAAAAGGAATTGTGCAACAAATTGAAAATATTATTAAGAATTTCTTGTAGAGGGGCAATATGGATGAAAAAAAGATAATCCATTGATATATTTGGAAAATATGTGTATAAATAAAAGCAGTGTAGGAGTAGGCATGCATAACCTGTCTGCTAGAAATTTATCTCTTGGAGAAAAGTTAGCATGGCATATGTATCAAAAGCCAAACTTGAGGTGGTGTACTCTAATGCAAACTAAGTATTTGGATGATGATAATTCAACTAGAATTTTAACTATTTGAAATCCACAAAGTGGGTCAGTTATGTGGAAATTTTTAGTAGCTTGAAGGGAGGTTATTATTTTGTATCTAACTTGGGAGGTTCATAATGGGGAAAGTGTGCAATTTTGGAAGGATTCATGGAACATGTACCCCCACTGAATTCAATTCAAGAACTACTTCCAGTTGAGAAAATTTTAATGAACATGTGAGGCAACAAGCTGAAGGATTATGTTGATAGTATTGAGCCTATTTTAGGGAAAATTGTATGGAAGGATTTGTGTAATCCACTCATAACACTTAATCAAAGAAATAATTTACAAAAAGCTTTATGGGAGAGGATGGTGTTCCTATCAGGAGGTTCAGATAAGTTAATTTGGGAACATTCCTATGAGGACACTTGTCATGTTCTAATATAACCCTAATCTAGGGTTAGCTTATATACTTTTCATAAGGATTGATTCATTGTAATTTTATTTCATTCTCTACGGCAACATATTCAATGTGAAATTTATTCACATAATCTATATTTGATGTTTTATTAGATCTAAGTTGTTAAGCAATAATATCTTGCTTATTTCTTTAGAGTGTGATAGTTTTATCATTGTAGGTGATTCTTGGAGCTATGGGAGTACATCCATTTACTCTAACATGGTATCATAGCACCATATCTGTAGCTACCTTGTCCACCTTTTTTGAAGAAATTAACTCATGCATTAATATCCATGATATGTGATCAAATTTTGAGCATTCCATTGAATCTAGAGATACTAGAACAGTCAGGTTTGCCTTTCATTTTATCGAAAAAGGCATATGTTTGTGATATGTGTGAGGGTTTGAAGATACAAAATATTTTTACTAGATCTAGAGGTGGGCAAAAAAATTGGGCACTTTCAACAAAAATAGACAATGCCATCATATCCAGAGTAGCCGAAAACCTTAAGATCGTCTGTTGTTTTGCTAAAATTTGAGCAATTACAAAAAAAGAAAAAAACATTTAAGGGCATGTAGATCCGTACAGATCTAGGCACTCTTTGCCTCATTTTCCATGCACAATAGGTACAAGGTTTTTCAATTGCTTTTGGTTTTTTTAAAATTTCTAGGTTTTTGTTAAAAAAAATCAAATTTCAAAAAAAAGGCGAAGGGAAAAGTTTTTTTTAAAATCATAGGCTTTAATGCCTACTCCAAGTACATAGTACACTGATGCAGGCATACATACCCCATTGGTGGCTTCAATAAAGCCTGTCAACGTTTCCCTTCCCTACGGATTCCATATATCAAGTGGTCTGGAAAAGAAAATCTACCCTCAAAATATTCAGTGAGCCCTCCAAAATTCCGACGATGACTGACAAATCCGACAGTCAAGCTAAAAATCGATGGCAAAAACAAGGAAGAAATCTTTGTATATTTCAAACAAATATTCTAACCAGGATAGTATTTTCAAGCTATCATATTTTTTTTCCGGCAAGAGGGGATTTGTTTGCATGTGCAGGGAATATTCCAAGAATATTCTTTTGACGGAAAAATGACCATCAAATTAAATCACTTGAAGTGTTGACATTAGCATGATGTCATCAATCGTACGACCTCCAAGCCCCCTCCTAGCCTTGATTTTCCCTAGAGGAGCAGTTGTTTTCTTTTTGGCATAACTTTGGCATACAGTGTCAAAATCGGGAAAACGAGATATTGTTGGAGATGGTTCCACAAAATTTCTATTGGTGTAGGTTTCATCATCAAATTTTGCTAGTGGTTCTTGTTATTCTCAGTCAAAGTTAGATCTTCATTTTGCGCTTCTAAGCTCATAAATTTTTATTTGTATCTTCAATTTTCACGATTCAAGCGGTGTTGGAAAGCTATTGCACAACTCTTCAGATATATTCATGCACTTTTTCCAGAATTTGTCCCAGGTACATTTTCATCAGTATTTTATGTTTTCACATTTTTCTTAATTACTTGGATGTCTTGACACTTGGAAAGGATCTATTTGTGTGAGATGACATCATTTGATCTACTTTATCAGTACTGAGATTTTTAGTTTCTAATTTTTTCATTTGAGTGAGTATCATGCGTTTTTCTATTCATCCTCTTATGATCAACTTGGAAAAGATAACTATGAGTCTTGGCGGAATAAAATCTTGACACATCTCAGGTGGCTTGATATTTTTCCTTATTTGTATGCAATCAAACCTCCACCAAACACACTAGGGAGTTTTTCAGCATGGGGCATCATCATAGATCATATTGTAGGGTTTATTTGTTCTAGTGTTGATCTTGACACTATGTATGCTATATCGAACATTGAATGTACATACATACTTTGGAAACGACTTTGGGAGATCCGTGGAGACCCTCATATATCTCCATACCCAAAGGATCCTTCTATAGATTGTCTCATCCCTCTTACAAATACAAATTGCATATCCTTTGATGATGATACTTTAGAGGAGCTTGAGTATATCATAGGTCTTGCATGTTTTGATGTTTTAGAGACTTGCATTCATGTTCCCACTCTTCATATTGAGACTACATCATCTTTTGTTGTTCCTAATCAGCTTAATATCACCGCATCTTTGGCCCCTATTGGTTCAATGCAGTAGGAGATCATACATCTTCCAGAAATAGCTACTTGGGATTCGTATCTCACAAAACTATTATCCTTGTTTGTAGAGTTCTATATTGCAGTTTTGGAGGATTGATTTGGGGACATTCATTTCCTCTCTGTTGACAATCACACCACCACTATTGGTCCACCATCTTCATCACCTTTTCAACTTTTTCTACATCAATATTCACATGATCTTGGATCACCATCATCGCTTTCTAACATGTGGGTACAAGAGAACTTTTCAGAGGCACACATCATCTAGATTTGGATTTTGGCATCACCCATCTCTTTGGATTGGATTCTTCAATCACCAGTGGATCCTTTTCTTCCTAAGGGGAGAAATGTTGTTTGGAGGCAGTGGATCATATTTTGTCTTTAGGCGTACATCATTGACACATGATCTCTTTCATTATGGGTGGATTCATATCCTCATTATCTCTCTCCTATTAGGGTGACATATATTATATTTGCATGATAGAAGCAGTCCTTGGGGGGTCACATTGAGTCCTCCTTCTATCCTTCTTTCACTTTTTTAGTCATTTCTTTTTCTCTCTTTTGGAGAGGATTTTTTCCCATGTGGTTTTCTCCTTTTCTCCACTTATGATAGTTTCATCTATGTACATGGGTACCTCATCAGCCGTTAGGGTAGGACCCATTCATGCATCCATTCATGTATTTATTTATCATAGTTTAGTTTCTCCCTAGTTCATCTTAAGGGGGGGTGTTAGAGTAATAAAGTCATCACCTAATTAATTAATTAATCATTAATTAATTGGGTCACTTTATGCTTTATTACACTTAAGCTAAACTTAGAAGTGCTTTTATTTTATTATTTTATTTAATTAATTAGTTTTTTTTTGCATGATTAAAGCCTCTAATATTAGAACATGTTGTCTCATTCATTCCTATGAGGACACTTGTCATGCTCTAATCTAACCCTAATCAAGGGTTAGCTTTCATCCTTTTCATAAGGATTGATTTATTTTAATTGTATTTCATTCTCTACGGAAGCATATTCAATGCGGCAATTGTTCACATAATGCATATTTGATGTTTTATCAGAGTTGAGTTGTTAAGCAATAATATCTTGCTTATTTCTTCATAGTATGATAGGTTTATTGTTGCAGGTGATTCTTGGAGCTGTGGGAGTACATACATTTAATCTAACATATAGGAGGTTTATTTCCTAGATATTTTATCACGCATCACTGTGGGTTTGAAGAATTTTATGAGTCTATCAAGCTGGCTTTGCAATACAAAAGTGATAGTAGGTTGTTGAATGCATTAAGGAAGAATTGTTAGAAGATTTGTGTGAACATGGATATGGCTATAAATGAAAAGTATTATGCTATCTCCTTCCTCAAATCACATTCTCCTCATTCTCCCACAAATGACTCTCTTGTTGGGATGAAAGGATGAGGGAATTTTTTGGTTCAAATGCAAGTCATGTGGATGTTGGGGTTGCTCATGATAGTACAAAAAATGAAAACATGAGAGCAAAGGTTTTGATAGCCCATCCACGTTTGGCTCGGGGGATCCAAATAGAAAATGGGCCAGTTGAAATTCATAGCTTCTATGATCATGGTTGGAAAGCTCAGTTTGATCTAGTTGCAGAAGATTGTTCTTTTTCCTGTGATTTGCATGTTCCAGAGAATGTTGAGGCTCAAGATAAAAATTTAGTCCAAGTGGTTTCAATGGAAGAGTGATAATTTGATTGTCAACAAGCAGTATTTTTGACTTTTTTGCATGAAACCTAGTTTTTCTAAAAGGATCATTGATGGACATATAGAATGGATCTATAGACCCTATTTCTTTTGAAAATTTGCAAGCATTATAAAAAAATTTATAAATTTTGTGTTTTCCACTGCATGATAACTAAAAAGTATGATTTCATGGACAGTTTGGGAGCTGATATGGAATTTGGTAACTCCTATTCCATATGATACAAATCCTACCTATGTACAAACTTATTTTATGATAAATATATATATATATATATAGGCCTTTGGCCTTTTTCTTAAAAAGAAAAGTTATAGGTTTTTGTACCATCCTCTCCCTTTTGAGTTAAGACTCCAACACAAGAAAGTTCTAAGGTGAAAGTATAAATGTTAAATGGTTTTATATAGTCAAGGATAAATAACATATGAGAAATTTATATGGCCTATTTTATTTATTCAAAATATTTATTATCCTTCAAGGTTTATTCAATCTTGGAATTACTTTCTAACATATAGTTTAGAGGATGTAAAATCTCAATAAAACCAGTAATAATTTTTTTGATAAAGTTGATCTTTCTAAGAATTTTTTTTAGTTATTTTTTATTGAAATGTGGGGAAAGGGATAATTGTGTGTGATTTATAAAGCCTAGGAATCTTAATAGTGTCTTTCCCTAGGGATTTCATTAGGAAAGAGATCACAAGGTGTAAATACTGATTTTCAACCTCAATGGTAAGCCAATCAGACCTAGATCTTAGTCCTTAGGACAATAAGAAAGATCCGAAACTAAAATGAAATTATTTGAAGCACTTAAACTAGCTAAATAAGAAGACCTAATACCTAAAATTCAAATTCCTGAATGTATAGAAATAAAACTGACAATTTTCAAGCATATCTAAGAAGGGTATGATGGCACGAACCTATCACCAAAATTTGTTTTTGAGGTCTGCTAAGGGATTGTTTCACCCCTAGGTGAATGGGTCCTAGTTAGGGATTCCAAAATAAATTTTGAATGATATTTGATGCTAGATATTGGCTTTTATTTGACATAGGTTCCGCTATTAGCATGTCATAAATAAATTATGCAACTTACTTTCCGTGGCTTGACAAAAATGATGAAAACTTATGTAACAATACAAAACTTATCCTTCAAGATCTCTTCAAGTTTTTATCCACCTACAATTTGAACATACACAAAGAGGAAAAATGTTTTTTTGTATGGGGTTTTATCTTGGAAAAACCCCAAGTTTAGTAATTAAACCTTGATAGAAAGATAATGACAAAGGAAGGAAATGACAAATGAACAATGCTTGCTACAACTCATCACCCTTTAATAGCTTCCCTTAAAGGACTAAATCCAAACACATCTCTCTAAGTAATTTTATCTTGATTTGCTTGATTGATTTGGATACATTAAATGTGTGGATGCTTTAAGATCAACAATGCATATTAGCCTTCACAAGATGACATGAACACACATAAACTTAAACATGATGTTAGGATCTTGATTGCTATGATAAATGATTGATAAATATTCTCTTGAATGCTCTTGAAAATGATATTTTCTCTTAGGATTTCTCTCATAAAGTGTGTTATTTCTTGTTGTTAGATTTTAAATGATATAAATACTATGTATTTATAGGTGTTTATATATTTTCCTAAAAATTAGATTCAAAAAACTAATAATTTGAATTTGAATTTAAATCATTAAAATGCCACCAAAAAAATATTTTAAAATGGTTCTTGGCACTTAAATGGGACCCATTCACCCATGGGAGAATGGGTCCTAGCCTATAATTATAGGACACACATATTCTATGGTGATTTAATTATTAAATTCATTTATTTAATGTCAATTATCCTTTTAGAAAATGGGAAAAATAAAGGCTTTGGAATGCATAATTTGGAAAATTTGAAGATTAATTAAGTCCAATAAATTAAGGTACCCAAACATAGTGTAAAATTGTAAAGGTATACAATTTCCTACACTAAATTTAGCCCCCACTTTAGTGAGAGTATGAACTTACACTCAAACTCACACTAAAGTAGAAAAATATTTGTCAAGAGGGGTCCAAGTGCACAAATGTTAATGAGATAGGATGAAAAATATCAAGGACGGTGATCAATCCCCAAAGATCGGAGATCCCATGGAAAATCAACATAAGAACAAAGGACACACATGCATGTATGATATGTGCAACAAGACAAGATACACAAACATACACTATCAAAGCCAATGAAAAAAAATGAGAAAAAGGGATGGATAGAGCCTAAGCTATTTGTCTAAAAAATATACTCATAAGGGCTAGTGCAATTTGGTACACACTGTTGGTTATTTTTAATTAACAAATCTTATCTCAATATTTATCTATGAATTTTCCAAATTCAATGGTCAATAGATTTGAGGGATTGTCCAACAAATAGATGAAATCATTCTATGCTTTCCCTTTTCACTTTGGGCTCTACAAAACCCGAGAGAGTGATCCCTACAATGTATTTTCAGATACTCTTGTGCCAATTATCATATACATTATAAATTTAATAGATAAATTCTCTTTTAATTGCTTAACAAGTGGAAACCTTAAAAATTTAGCTAATCCTTATGGTAACATCACATTGAAGCATGAGAAAGTGTTATAAATTCAGCTTGACATGCATTCACATAGAAAACAGAGATTAAATTTGATTTTGAATGTAGTTGCTATGAAATATCTAGGAAATTGTAACATAACATGACCAGTGCCTTATCCTAGGGTGGAGAATTCTAGATCACATAATTAAAAATATCTAACAACATTATTCCTATCATACAAAATCTTATCAATGATTACTTACACCATTAATACTAGAGACTTAACCAACAATACTTAATTATTTGAGCATACATTCACATAAACCTTCATTCATGTTAATATAGATTTAACTCATTCTTTGAAAAAGCATCATAACAATGAATAAATATTCAAGGAAAGACAAGAAGGTGAATAGAATTAATCTTTGATTCCTTTGTATTCATAATCTATGCAAAGTATAAAATGGAGAATGTTGGCCTTGAATATTTTTCCATTTATATTCCAAAATATGATAGTATTGTTACCATATTCACCATTACAAGACTAAAAAAACTTTTAAAACCTAGAAGAGACTCAAAATTCTATTATCTAAACTTGGTTACAAAACTTATTTGAGATTAATCTGCTAACAACCCATACAATTAGCCTTGAATTCCATTTTATAAGAACAAGGGAGTAGAAAAAGCTTTGGGCCAAATTATACACATGTCATATTTTCATTTGACAATCACATTTACATTCAAAGGTAGTTATATTTACCAAAACTCGAGGGAGATTTTTACATAAGGTGAAAACCATTTCTCATTTGTTGATGAAGATTCTCCCACCTTCTAAAAGGATCTTTAGTTGATGCAGATTATTCCTTCCATGAACCAAAAACCTTATTCCATGTGCTCCAAAACTTGTACATGAAAAGCATAAAATAAAAAAGGAAGAAATACACTAAAGAACTTCCATGTCTACATTCCATGTCATAAATTTTGGATTGGAGAAGATACAATATATGAACATTGATGTATCTAAGGCCTAATTTGTACCAGTTCCAAGCCATGTATTGTATTTCTCCTATTGTAACCTCCATTTTTGTAAACATAAGATCACAATTTCAATCATCAATTCACTAGTGCAACAGCCTCACTGTCTGTCGACAATACTATCTTTATTCCTAGGACCATGAAACATTGTTTTCCCCAACCACTTCTCAATTATTGAGGGTGGAAATTGGTCAAGCAAGTCTTGGACCAAGGGTCTTACCTTTGGTTTGGAATCAGGGAGTTGGACCCTCGGTGCCATATCTAATGAGTATATTACCTAGGGTTTCATAGGTTTAAAGTAGGACCTTCAGGTTTTAAGGTGAACTTGACATACAAACCAACTAAATTCTTAAAATTTGCAGCAATTTAATGATTGTCAAACCTTAAAAGAAACCCTAAAACATAATTCAAATGATAACGATAGAAATTGAATGAAAACCAAGAGAAAATTTAGCTCAGGAGGTACAATTCAAACTTGCTAGTTTATTGACTCAGAAAACCCTAGTTTGAAGATGTAAAGAGCTCAAAATATGCTACAAAAATTCTTGAATACCTTAGAATTTATTTTGTAATCAACAATAAGCTTTAAAGCAAGATTTAATGGCAAACAAAACCCTTAATTTGGAAAAAAAAGCATTAAATCTGCCATTACTGTTTGATCGCATAAACTAGAATGGCTTCATGACATCCTTTTTAGAAACTTTGAATTTTTTTTGTGGATCTCATCGTGATGTGGATCAACGTGTGGTTTAGTTGGAGTCAAAGAAGTTTGAAATTTTTGGTTTTTTCTAACTCAACATCTACTGAGATAGTCTCTCATCATGTGTTCACTTTCCATGCTAACTCGATGGTCCCACAACACTGTGCAAGGCATGAGACAATCCACATGGCAGTCGCCCACTAGTGCTCTAGAATTTACAAGGTTCAAATGAATGGTTGTGGGCTATTGGGAAACCGCCTAGATCAACCAATAGACCATCAAAGTGTGTGCCCTTTAATCTCCAAGCCTAATGCTTAGATAGTTATCCCTTCTTCATGATGAATGACTGAGATTAAAAAATCTAGCTGATAAATTTTGCACGTGCACATATACCTCTTTAGTAGCACACCTTTTAACATTACGATATTCACTCAAAATATTTTACTACATATTTCAATGCCTTCTATAGTCATGTGGATGATGGTGATGATTCCACATGGCGCTTTCTTGCCATCCCTCTAACAGCTAAGATTTGATAGTGGGTCCCCCATGGGTTGGTAGGGAACAGTTAGGATCAAACCATAATATTGCATCTGAGCCATCAATTCCAAAACCTTTCATCATTGATTCTTTGAAGTGTTGGTATGACCTGCCACAAGGATGGACATGTGTCACCCACCCACTGCCTCATTGGTTCTTTTATCAGATTATTTTATTCCCATGGGCTACCAAGGAACCAATAGGATGTACTTAGTGGGACCTAATGACCATTCTTCAAACACTTTAATAGACATGTGCATTAAATGATAAATTAAAGGGGTCATCTGATAGGTTGACAAGGAAAAATACTTTAGGCATTATTATAAACTCACTTAGGATAAATGGTAAAAAATTGAGATATTTCAAACCCGTTGAACATTTGATAGGATTAAAATAATTCAATAGGTAAGACTGGTAAGCTAGGAATAAGGGGTCGGTAAATAAATGAATTTGATGACTTAGGTGGTAACTTGGAAAACCAAGAATGGGCCAACACCAGTCAACTACAAATTAGACTTATGCAATGGTTTTTAACACTTAATCATTTCAAAGGGTTTTAGGGAACAAACAAAACCCTAGAAAAAAGGAAAAACCAAAAGCCTAGGGCACAAGACACATACCAAACCAAAAAAAATAGCTAAATATGCATCTAATATCAATGGAACACAAAAATTAATGGATTCCACTAGTGGCTCTAATTGGAGATGTATGTTCTTCCAAAATAGAGCAAGATCTCAAAATCTCAAGGTTGAGTAGACAAAACCCAGAGAACAAAAACCAGGGATAGCTCGGACAAGGAAAACCAGACAAACCAAACTGAAGGAACACCAAACCTATATACAAAATATACATAATATTATAGTGCACATGGAAAAGATACATACCTCAAGATAAGTATGCTTTCAAGAACTGTTCATGTACTATCATTTCGAGAAATTCTCTAGTTAAACTTTGCAGGTAGTGGGAATCTTCACGGTGTGTTTTTTGATACCAGATAAGGACCCAACCACAATGCATCAAATTTTCCATGTTTTCCCTTATCTTGAGCTCTATAATTTCACATCAGCACCATGTTTCCTACTTAAAAATTTCTCGAAGAAGATTTTTTGCCATATAAATGTTTAACTTGCAACTGCACTTTAGTATTTTTATTGAGATTCTCTCCTTGTTTCATCCAACTCTATCAGAGCATCAAACCTATGTTGCATTTCATCACAAATACCTTCATCATATTATTGAACAAATTTTTACATCTTCAACAAGTTTTTTTAAGGCAATCTTACATCTAAACCATATATCAAACCAAATGGAGAATGTTTGGTAGCTTTCTTAACAATAACCCTATCTGCCTAAAGTGTAAGATTTAGTTTTGAGTCCCATGCTTTCTTGTTTTTCTCAATCACCATTTTTATGATCTTCATAAAACTCTTATTACTTGATTTTTCCTAACTATTTACTTGTGGATGATAAGGAGTAGAATAAGATATATGGATTCCATGCTTATCACAAAAATCTATAAACTCATCTAATTTGAAGCACATGGCATTGTCAAAAATAATCTTCTTTGGGACGCCAAACCTAATCAATATTTTTTCATCAAAAAATCAGCCAAAAAATTACTTATTTCTTTATTTGTTGGGATTGCTTCTACCCGCTTTGTAAAATAGTTGGTGACAATAAGAATCCAAGATTGTCCCCCACTAGATCTCTATGAGATTTCACTAATGAAATCAATACCGCACTATTGAAAAGGGACCTAGACTGAGATTGGTCTAAGTGGAAAATTTCCTAAATTTTTTAGCTCTCCTAAAAACCTTTGGCAAGCATCACAAGTTTTTACAAACTTGTGGGCATCTTTGAACATTGAGGGTCACCAAAATCTATCTATCAAAATTTTGTGGGCAGTTTTCTTTGCCATGTAATGTCCTCCACAGACTCCACTATGCATTTTTGTTAGGAGTTCCAATGCCTACTTTCGATCAACACATTTAAGTAGCACACCTTTTGGAATTATCCACCAAAGCTCATTATCAATGATCACATATTTGATATCCTTCAACTTTAGGGTTATTTTTTCATTATTTGTAATTCCTTCAGAGCATTTCATAGTTTACAGATATTGGACAATACACTTGTACCAACCACATGTCTATATATCACATATATGTGTAACATCTATGCATTGATTTTGATTGATTTTCTTGGCATCCAAGTTGGTTTTAGTCATCAGCTTATCTAAACCCCATCCTCTCACTAACTTGGTGATTTGGACATCTATATTAAAATCTTGGATTATATTAATCCATCTACACCTTCTTCTTGTAACCTCTTATTGAGTGAAAATATCATTCACTAAAAAAATTGGGACATAAGAAATGATTGTAGGTCCCATTAAGTATGTTTTGAAACTCTTCACTACTTTTACCAATGCATAAACCCATTTCTCAGTCATATCATATTTGAGTTCTGCAAATTGTAAGGATTTGATAAAAAATGAAATGGGTTGCTCAAAACCTTCTTCATTTTTTTGTAGCAGTACAATATAAATTGTGTGAAATGATGAAAAGGAGAAAATTTGTATAGGCCTAGAGGAGTTTGGAGACTTTAGCATCAAAGCCTCCTTTATAGCTTGTTTGATACTCTTAAATTCCATACTAGGATCCTCACTACAAGTTACCTTTTTATCCTTTCTTTAACATCTTGGAGATTGGATGGGTAATCTCTACAAATTTTATCACAAACCTCCTTAAGAAATTGATCTATCCAAAGAATTATTGGATGCCTTTGACATTCTTTGGCTATGGGATTTTATCTATTGCAACCACTCTTTCAAGATCAATTCGTATCCCTTGTTTTGACACAATATGGCCAATAAACTTTCCTTCTTTCACCCCAAACAAAAATTTCTTGGGATTAAAGGATATTCCATATTCAATTTGCTAAATAAATACCTTCTCCAGGTGCATAAAATGGTCCTCTTTTTTCTTCTTGTATGTTGTCAGGTCATATTGGTAAACTGCTAGGAAGATATCAATGAAATAAAAAAATGCCACATTCATAACCCTTTGAAAGGTGGCACTTGCATTTTTTAGGCCAAAAGTAATCCTAACATACACATAAGCTCCCTAAGGAGTAGTAAATGTAGTCTTATACTACTCAGACTCCTTAACTACCACTTGATTATATCTAGACATCCATCATAGATAGAATCTCATAGCCAATCAACTTTTGTAACATAGCTTCCATGTTGGGTAATGAATAGTTATATTTCAATGATGATATGTTAAGATTTATGAAATCCACACCAAGACTTATATTGCCATTCTTCTTCCTCATTAGCACTAAGTTAGACACCCATGTAGAATTCCTAATTGGTTTAATGATACCAGCTTCTCTTAACTTGACCAATTCTTCTTGCATCTTAGGTGCCAATGTAGGATTGATTGGCCTATGATTTTGCCTAAAACTCTTAGAATTAGGTTTGGAATATTATGTTGAAAAATGTTATTCCCTATAGGCCTTTAGATCATCATAAGGCCAAGAAAACACATGCCTATATCTTCTTAACAAAGAAATTGACGTTTCTTTGACTTGAGGTTTCATCTTCTTTCCAATGTAGACTTTGTTTGGAGAATTTTTTGTGCCAAGGTTGACCTCTTCTAGATCCTCCTTATTAGTAGATGTTTACTTGGCATTGCTCCTATCAGGTCCATCAATAACCCTCTCTAAAGAAACCAACCCCTTTCGAATTTTTTTATTTTTCAACTGAATGATTTCATTTCCAAACATTGTTTCTTTTCCATCTATTTTTTCCACAAAAGCTCCAAAATAAATTTATTGACCTTCATACTCATCTACACACTATAAGAATCTCAAAATTTCCTCATCATTACTAAAAAAATTCTAGTTCTGTATATTATCAGGAAATAAAGGTCTGATCTACACTTGAACTTCTGAAATGCCTAAAAATTTGATTTCATCTGGTCGGAGTGCAATATTGGAAATTAAATATGCCACCTGATTCTTACTCCTATCCAACTAGTCAATGCCAAAATTATCAAACTATTCTATTGAGTCCCAAACAGTATTCCTATACTATTCCAACCTATTACCATTTGATGCATACCTTGACCTAACTTGAGAAAAAAATCTCTAAATCTCTAATAACTATCAATTTATTGATTCTATGTTTCTCAGCTAGTCTTAATCCTAGTAGCAAGGCTTCATATTCAACTACATTATTTGTACATGAAAATAGAAATGAAAATAAAAACTTAAAATTTTTACCACTAGGGGAAATGAGTATCACCCTTACACCTGCTCCTTTTGAGAAAGCACCATCAAAACACATGCTACATAATTCATCATTGTTTTCTTGTTGCAACACTTCCTTTTCAAGGGGTGCAGGTTGTCTATCCTCCTCTTCTTGCAACTCTTCAACTCTGAAGTTGTCAATATTAATATCCACAAAGTAAATTAAATCATCTTGTTTCATGAATTCAATCATGTGTGGGGCTCTTGGATCCCTCACAAGCTTAATTTATTTCCCCTCAATTAGAAATGTGGCAAAGACATGTTGCACTACACTCTACCTCCCATGGAGGCACTCCATTTTCTTGACAATAGCATACCATAATTAGGTAGGATGTCCACCATAACTATACGCATAAAAAGATACCTGTCTAAAATGGTAGCCAATATGTATGGGACATATTTAATCTCTCCTATGATTAGGATTTCTCTTGAATCCTTGGCATAACATTTTCCATATGAAAAATTTATTCTCAAACCCATCTCCTTCATGATCTCTTCCTACATGATATTAGATGAAGCTCCTAAATCAATCATACATTTTTTTAAGATCTTACCATCAACAATCAGAGTACATAAAAATGATCAATGTTACTTCGACAAGCTATAATAGTATTGTCCATGTATATCTGAGGAATCTCACTAATTAATCCCTCCACTTCTTCTTCAATAACTTTCACTGACTTTAGGATGAGTAGACACCCTATCATCATCACAGGTCATAGTAGCACCATTAATAAGGGTTACTACCTTTTGTTTGTGTTCTTAAATTCTCATAATCTCCATTAATGGGATTGTCACCTTGACTTGGGATATTAGATGAAACATGTCAACATGATTATATTTTGGTAGTTCATAAGGGACTACACTTTTCTATTCAATCTTGTCCTTTTTCTACTCATATTTCTTCTCAATCTCCTTCTTTTCTTATATCTTTTCTTGCTCTATATTTGATTTTTGAGTCTTTTCTTTTACAATAGGAGAGAAAATATCATCATTTTTCTTGGTTGTACTATCCTTAACCTAGATCTTAGGTCCTTTATTTTACTTGGCTTTGTCCTCACCCTTTTTACCATCTACCTTATCTCACTACTTTTCTGCATTTTTCTCTTTGATGAACATGCTACCTGGTGTTGGTTCCCAAAATTATAGATTACAAACCCCAAGAGGATGCTAGGCTCTATGGTCAAGTTTGCAATTTTTTGGCCAACAAATGGAGTTAACCAATGTGGTTTAAAACTCCTTGTACTTTAGGCTTTGCTAGACCTAGTAGGTGTACCTAAATAATGGAGCATATTTAAAGGTTGTATGTAATATCTAACTTGGGAAATCTATCCACAATGGCATGTAAAGGTGAAATGGATGCAAACCTAACAACTAATCCTACTACTAATGTTTGAAAATTGAGTGTGCAAATAAGGTTTGTATAGAGTATTGTTTTGAAATGAGTATGATTAGTACATATTCCTATTGGGTAAATGGAGTTGAGATGTGTATGATATGTGGATCTTCTTTCTTGGATTAACTCTACCTGTTAGGCACTTTTGGATGTTTATATTTTGTATAAACATGCAAGTTTGTTAGTTTTTTGGGCTCTTCTTACAAATCCTAGTGATATCTCCCTAAGTTACTGTGACGTTTGAAAGGATTTTTAATTCTTGTTTGAAGGAAACTAGTTAAGATGATTAATTTAAAAGGACTATAATTATGGGAAGAAACCTATTAAAAATTATCTCTTAAAATTATTTTAATTCTCTTCTCATAGAAACCAATCAAGGAAATTAGACAAAGGCAACAAATGTGTCTTGAAAATTTTAATAAATTTTGATATAATTAATTTGAATAATAGAGAAAGACCACTCCAGAGATAACCAAATAACATGTATGAATTAATAGTAGCAAAACAGTTGAACACAATAAATTGGGCCACCAATTCAAGTTTTCTCCTCCATTATATTGCTTCAAATGATAATACAATTCATATTGGAAGCCTTTTATGCTTGTTGTTTGATGGCTAGATGCTAATAACTATGATGATATCTAATAATCAAAACTTTGCCTTGATTTCCCTTACATATAGGAAGCAAAAAGCTTCAAGCCTTTACATCAAAAGTGGTGTCATTTTATTTATATTCTGCTAAAAACCATAATAAACATAATTAACAATAAATAAGAGATAAATAAGGAAGCACATAGCAATTCATGAAAAATCATGTAGTCCGTTAATCTCCATCACATACCCATGATCACTAAAGATATGTTCAAGGTCCTTCCTCCATGATAATGTATCTAACATCACATGAATTTAATGACTTATGTTCCTTATGTTGTTTGAGCAATAAAAAAAATCAAACTAGAAAGATGCTCTATATATCATTCATTGGTGTATGTATCTACATTGGTAATTATATCTTTCATAACGTACTCCATATGAAGCATCCCCTCAAGTTGTGCATGGGTGTTGTCCATCACTGTATCATCAAAGAAATATGGGAATGAGATAGCCATCGACTGATCAAAATCATTACTTGCTCCTCTGTGATTGTAGTTTGAAACTTATTATGTGTGTCCATTAACTTATATATATTTTTTAAGTATTTGGTTATCCATATTTTCTTTAGCCATCAACTCTTCTTTATTTTCCATTACTCGGTACCACAATCTTTTATGGTCTTGAAAAGCATCATATGTTTTGGTGTGATTTTTCCAAAATTGATTAGCATGTCCTAGTACCTCCTCAAATATCTTTCTAATTAGTTTTGAGACCATTTCAAACTTGGTGATTTTCATCTTTCTTTCCAATTCATTACATTTATTTTGAGCCATTTCATTTTTATGCTTCTAGTATATAGTTTTTGACATAGCTTCTAGTACCTTATTCTTAGATTCCACCAATGGAGAGTAGGTGCTTGAAAAAGGAGGTAAATTATCCTTGTATTTGAATACTTCTTTCCCTAACCTATCATTCTAAGAAATGTACTTCTTGTTATCTTTCACTAATTTTTGAATCTATTCCTTCATAAATTTTGCAGCATTGATATCCAGGTCAGCAATTTCCATGGGTTCAATTTCTCCCACTCTCTGTACAAGAAGATGGCCAAATACTTGGCCTGGGTCACTAATAATAGTAGGCCTTTTCTTTGGTGGGTACAAGGCCCAAATTAGAAGAGTGGAGTTCTCTAGTTTGTATCCAAAACTAGTACAAATATTATCACTTGCTTCAATAGTCAATTGCAAAGATTTGTCTTGTATTTTCCTGAAACTATTGAATACAATGGAAGAGCTGATATCCCATCCTAGTAGGAGCATAACTCCATCCTCTTGTAATAGCTATCACCCCTTTTTTGAAGTAATATTCTACATCTCTTGATCCACTTCTCTTTGTAACCCATCTAGGACCTCAACTTCTTTGTTAAGAGGGATTTATTTTATTCAGTCTCTTATCATCCTACCCTTGTATTCATAAAAAAATTCCTTAAACTCAGGAGACTTGAAAAAAGCATCATTTTAAGTAAATTTTGGCTTGCATTATGCTTGACATCATTAGAAAGTTGATTTGATGCCTTGAACACAACAACACTCCTTTTAGGTGGAGGTTCATTCTTCTCGGTGAAAGATTTATTTTTTTGTAGAAATTTAACTTCACTTTCAACATCTCCTTCACTTGTCATAGGTGTATCAACGAAAAAACTGATGTTTGGGGTAGGTTGTGGTGATATGTGGAAAAACAGAATTATATCATTAGATTTTTTTATTGCAACATCTCCTACCAAAATATCATCTTCTCTCCTCTTGAATGTTGATGGATGTACATCTTTGATCAATTCAATTTCATTTTGAAGCATTATATCCATTCTTTCCACGAGGTCTTCAATCTCATGAAAGGCCCCAAAGTATAGTGTGTTGTGTCTCTTTTTCCATGCTTCAGCCATCATTATTCTATTATACATATCCCTTCTTCTTGATGCATGGAACTCATCAGTGTTTCTGATCAAATCATCATCTACAAAAAGCTCATGCTTATACCCTTTCAACTTCTATGTCAACTTAGCATTATTGATGAAATTCTTAGGGTCAAACCACTTTGTTTCATTTCCTCTGGGTAAATTTTAATGTTCCAATTTTTCATCCATAACTTCATATTCCTTTTCAAAAAAAATAATAAAGTAATTGAAACAAATAGTACCTAGCATAAGCGACTATTTTCTATAACTTTTCAAATGAAAAAAATATTAATAAGGCAATTGTTTAACTATTTCCAAGAATGCTACTCTATTCAAAACTATCCTTGGTATAGTACTCACAAACATACCAGTCATCCCAATTATGGTTTAATTTTCCTTTATGATCTTTCTCTTTGGGTCATAAAAACCTTTGTATTTTTTATGATAGATTATAATCATAAGGGTGACCAAGATCTTTGTAGAGTGGTTCACAAAATATTCTTAAAAATAAAGGTAATGAGATCTAGTGCATCTGCTATCCCACGTCAAAATCCACATCTACACCGACCTAACATTTCCATCATTTTTTGTGTCCCTTATTTGTAAGTGATCACTCCATAACCTCATAGATTGTCCCTCATATAAGATAAGATGCATGAGCAATGCAATACTATTTGCAATAGATGTTATTATTCTTGTAGAAACCAAAAAATGTCCTAGCTTGTGAGTTAACATTTTGACACTCATATTCGTCTATTAATTAAATGATTTAACATCGCTTAATTAATTCATCATCAAACAACATCGAACAAAATTGAACACCATCAAACAATAATGAACAACATCGAACAACATCAAACAACCTCAAACAACGCCAAACAATATGGAACATCATCTTTGATTGTCCTATGACATCTTGGAATGACTCGTAATCATCTTGTAACATCTCGAAATGACTTAGAATCATCCCATAACACCTCAAAATCATCTCGTAACACCTCAAAATAACTCTAAATCATGCTGAAATACCTCAAAATAACTTGAAGGCATCTTATAACATCTTGGAATGACTCAAAATCATCCCATAACACCTAAGAATGACTCAGAATCATCTCATAACACATCAGAATGACTTAGAATCATCTTGTAACACATCAGAATGACTCAGAATCATCCTGTAATGCCTCAAAATGACTCGGAATTATCCCGTAACATCTCATAATAGCTCAAAATCATCCCGTAATGTCTTGGAACGTCTTAGAATCACCCCGAAACAACTCAAAATCATCTTGTAATGTCTTGAATCATCTTGTAATCACCTTGAAACATCTCAAAATTATCTTGTAATGTCTCAGATCATCTCAAAATCATACTACAATGTTCCCACATCACAACACATTGCACCACATCACACCATATCACATCACATCAAAATGACATCAAAAACCTTAATTCCTCTATTAATTGAATAATACAACATTATTTAATTAATTCAATTTTTCATCATTTTGAACAAATTAAATAAATTTCATTTATTTAATAAAGTCCTAAAAACCCTAATTCTGCTAAAAATTAAATAGAACATCATTATTTGATTAATTCACGTTTCATCATTTTGACCAATGAAATAAATCACATTTATTTAATAAAGTCCTAATCTCAACTTATTTCGTCCTGATTGATTAAATAATGCCAATTATTTAATTACATCTCTAAATCACCTTATTCCCCTAAGTGGATTAAATTATTAAATAATAATTTAATTACAACACTTTCCCTCCAAATTTTGAATAATTAAATCAAACTATTCAAATCAATTATAAAACATCAAATCAAACTAATGCAACTTTGTTTGTAAAATTCAAACTTGATTTGCACGTTCAACTCCAAAAAGGAATTAATTAATTATTTTAGTTAATTCATATTACTCACCCACTTTTTGATTGATAAAATTATGATTGCTGACTAAGCAATCTAATTTATTAACTAATCAATCCAAATAGTTAACTGAACAATCTAATATGTTAACTAATCAATCAAAATTCCTAACTAAGCCATCACATTCCTAACTAAGCCATCACAATCTTGACTGATCAATCTAAATCTATTAACTGATCAATCATATCCCTAACTAGCCAATATATTTCTCAATCACCCAAATTGTGCAATCAACTTTGCACAATTTTCTCATGTCTAATTCCTCTCAACACACTCCAACCATTGATCTAGATATTATTCAAAATGATCTTGATCGTCCATTTAAAATCACATCTTTTATATAAAAAACCCCTTTCCTCACAAATAAGGATCGAAGAATCAACATACATTGAGCAACAAAGTGTTTTCAAGATCATCCTTGAGAGAGCATGATTTCCTTTCTTTGATCAATCAAGCTTTCATCCATACTTTGCACATGAATTTTAGAGGCTTCCTTGTGATAAGAGCAATCGAACATCAAGCGAATACACTCCAATATGGGATGGTAATGCTATGTTGTTTTATACATTTAATGCTATGTTGTTTTATACATTCATTTTTCAATCATAGATTCATTTATGCATGTTAGAATAGCTTAGTTTCATTTCATATGTGTAGGTTAAGATCTTAGATTAATATGTTAATCTTAGCTTAGATTATTTGATTTAAGATGTTTGATATGTATCTCGGTCTAATGTTCTCCCCCTCACACATTCTGACATGCCTAGTGGGACCCTTGTCCCCTCCTCTAATGTTCGTTTGAGTCACTTTTGAAGCTATAGGTCCTGGTAATACTTTTGATAGATTTTTCATGCACTTGTCCAGAAAACTTGAGCAGTTGTCTGAAAAGTCTGAGCATTTGTGTGTCAAGAAAATTGCATAGTTGTTAGAAGAACTGCACTAATTTCAGAAGAACTACATAGTTGTTATGGGAATGGCACCTTTGTCTAAAACCTGCGCATTTGTGTTTTCACAGAGTTAGCATTTGTTTTTTTGGGTTTTAGCAATTGTTTATGGAATTGAGCAATTGTCTTTTTCCTACACATTTGTATTTCTTGTTCTGAGCACTTGCTCTAATAGAAAAGTGCATAGATCCTACACTCTTGTAATGGGTTTTTTAACTAACTATCATTTGTTTTTTGATGTGTAAGTAGGAATTGACAGATCTGATGTAGGATTCCTTTAACTTTAACATCTTTATTACAAGGAAGATGATTAGTCCAAGATTTTTTGATCCAAAATCATTCTTTTTATTAATTTAGGAAAAACTTTCATTTTGGTGCTCTAAACTGAACAACAACAAACTCACATTTGATTTTGGCATTGTTAAAATAAACCAATTTTAAAGATTTTATAAGTTAGGAAATTTCATTTGGTGCTCTAAAATGAACAACAACAAACTCATATTTAATTTTGGTGTTGTTAAAATAAACCAATTTTAAGCTTTCTAAGTTAGGAATTTTTGTTTTGGTGCTCATAAAAAGAACAACAAAACTTCAATTTTTGGACTCTAAAATGAACAAATTTCATGTTTTCATAATTAGGAACCTTTAAATTTTGGTGCATAAAAAGAGAAAGAAACATTTTCCATTTTTTTGATGCATGCACGTTTTAAATTTGTTGACCAAGATAGGACAAGGACTTCCTTTCTTAGAAACACCTCTATTGGAGCTCATAAAAATGAACAAATTTTTATTTATGATTTTTCATCATTTCTATCTTAATTGCTTGATGTCATGGAAATTTCGTATTGGTGCAAGTTAAAAAGAGCTCTTTTTTTATTTACTCACAATTCTTTTGTGGATAACATCGCTCGAGGTGTTTAAAATGAATCAATTTGCTATGTATTTTTCACTGTTCATTCATTGATTAGTGAAGATAAAGTGTTTTATCTTCTCCCCTCACACCTTTTGACGATCTTGGGTGAGTGAAAGAACATTTTTGAGAATTTCACTTCATTTTAAAGTTTACCTTAGAGGGGGATTTCCTTGAGATACATCCCATGCTAGAGAACTCATTGTAAGGTCTCGACGCATGTTTATTGGCGAGCTATATTAAAGGTTGTGAAATAGTAAGAAAGTAGCTTCAAGCCATGCTGACAATAGAATGCACCTAATACCATACCTTAAGTGGAATGGGAATGGTTAATGATCCTTAAGTTGCAAGTAGGTCAGTGTCAAATTTTTGTGTTCACAGTTACCACTAAGAACCAAACTATTTTAGAGGCCACCCTATTATCCAAAAACATTCTTTGAAAGTGGTGCATCAAAATTTACTTTCCATGTCCTACTACAGGCTTGTGCCATAAGTTTCATGTAAAATCATATCTTCGGAGCATGAGGTAGGCCCACCTAAGAGAATCATGTATATCCCCTAGGATTGTAACTACTGGTTTATGTTAAACTTGGCCCATTACATTTAAAACAATTTGATGTCAAAATTTTGTGTTTTGGTGGAGCTTTTATTGTCTTCCCTTTTGTGGTGTGTTTTTACGTTACCTCTAACTGGTCTGGGTCTTGGAGTTCTCTTTTTGAGTTTTAACTTGTTATTGGTGGTGATCAATCACTTAAGTGGTGTTTTATCCCTCTTTGGTCATGACTTTACCGGCCCCCTTTTACCCATCCTTTCGGTTTTTGCATCAGGACCTTATTGTTCCTATGGTATTGGGCCGATGAATTGCTATAAATTAACCATTGAATAATATTTTCAACCTTGAGGGTCATTTCCCCGTCCACCTAGTCGGTCCCCTTCTTTAAGAATAAATTTTTTCACATGTGCAGATTACATGGCCGTCAGATGAAAAAATTCTAATCTTAACCGTTCATCGCATACCTTGCAAGGTTTTTTATTACATCATGAGAAATAGTGTGAGGCTTGCAAGATGCTGCCACCTGTTGCACTTGGTGGTGGGGACCAGTTTTTGATCGCTGACCGAAGACGGATGCTGATGCTGATAGTTGTTACATACTGATGCAACATGCTTGTTCCACGCTGACCTCGTGCAATTAAAACTTTAGTCTCAATAATGTTGCAAGATGCACAATTTGATGACACATGGATGTCGATGTTATACGATGGACAAGCATGGTGGGACCTGTTCCATGCTGATGTGGTGCCTGGTAGGTGGATTTCCTATTCACCTGATGATTGGAAGGCAGATGTGGCATATTCAAATTGTTTTGACTTAATCTGAGTCATTCTCGTGGCCAACATTTCTTTTGATCAATGACTCGGTTTTAAATGAATTGGTGTTGTACTATAGCTATTTTATCTCACGTGAGTGAATAGTAATGGTCGAGTTCGACTCGGCCTACATAATTAAATGCCAAAAGGATCATTAAATTACTATTTCAGTGTTGCATTTATTGATTGAGGAAGAATTGTCTGGTGTCGAAGGAAAGCAAGCCATTATTACAATTCTCTAGTCTCACTGTATTTGACGCTCTGCAAGAGAAACCGTAAGTAGAGCATATGCCTTTTTCTTGTGTTTTAGAAGGTGTTAGGGTTGCTTACTGAACAATTGATGACTATCTTCTTTTGCATTCCTAAAGAACTGTTTGAGTAAATTCTCTTTTAGAGCTTGTCTAGGTAATTGTTGTAGATTTTGAATATTGAAGGATTTTCTGTGGTGGCAATAGAAAGAAATGTGTAATTGTTTTCCATATAGAAAATAAACAAACAATAGCTTGAATTATCATTTGTTTGATATAAATGGCACCCAAGGCACGAATTGCTAGTTTTTAACCTATGTCTAGGGGTTTCTCCCAAGATGTTATTGATTTGCTGAAGCCCTCTACAAGCAAGAAGTAGGAGATAAAATTATTGTTCTACAAGCCCTTGCTTTTGGAAGGATTAGTAGATAAGCAGTGTGCAATTCGTGATGTTGAATTGCCATACACTAGCTGGTAGTTGTTTTCCAACTAGTTTGGGAACATAAATTTGGCAGTTCCTATGTGTAATCCATGGAGATTGGACCTAAGTAAGCTGGTGGTACCTAATGTCTATGAGGATGTAGAATTATTGAAGGATATTGCTATGAGGTATGAACCTATGACCCAAATGGTCAGAACATATCTTGGTAAGGAAATGATCAAAGTAACCAAGGAGGAAATCACAGAGATTTTTGGTTTGCATGAATTGATCTAGGATATGATTCCTATCTACTTGGAGGTTTTCAGGGAGGAATATAGAAACACGAAGGGTTTGTTTAGAACATCCCTTTTGATACCCCATTTGGCTCTATCAAGAAGAGGCAAGAACCAAAGGAAAGTGGTTATTGGAAGGAATGAGCCTGAACCTTTCCCATTGGACTATTTCACCATCCATTTTAAGAAGACTATTTGTGCATTATGTTAGGTCCTGGGGATAAATTTGAAGAAGACTTTTCCTATCAAGGTGATGTATATGGTTGTAAACCTCCAACACCTGGGCTTTAATGTGGTATATGATTTTTCCACTTACCTTGTAGAGAAAAAGCATTTAGGTTTGGTAGCCTTGAAGCAGGGGAAGAATTGGGTAGGGTTCAAATATTTTTCTCTGCTAATCCACATGTTTTTGTATAGGGGTTAGAGTGTGTTCGAGAAAGATATGGAATTGAAGAAAAGAGAGGAAGGCATTCAAATTCCTATCCAGTATTGGACTAGAGTCCTAGACATGCATAATCATAAGTGTGACTATGTAACCTTTCACAATTTTTTCGGATCCAAGTTAAGGTAGGCCTTGGTTTTTGATTCCCCTAGGATTCCAAAGAAAAATTCATGATTTCCTAAGACCTATGGAGAGGAGGCCTAAGTTGAATTTAGCACATAATTGGGGGGATATTATCCCCAATCATAGCACAATAGTTTTCAAGGTTTTTGGCACAAATGCCACCCCCTTTGTTCTACCAAGGGAGGTCCCCTTAGACTTGGTTTCATAGAAATCATGAGGTATTTGGGAGCATCTTAGGATTTCCATTTTCCTGTTGAACCAAAGAAGGGATCTTTCTTCCCCGAATATATAGCTTTCACCAATTTTATCACAACAAAGGGAGGGTGGAAGGATTTGCACTTATTGCTCAAGCCATATAGGCTAAGATCTATATGACCTAGGAATCATGATCTTGAGGGTTTTATCTCCCAAATGAAGGCTAAGTATCAGACTAGGACCTTCGTCCACAACTTTTACTTTCCTAAAGATATCATCAAGAACATTTTTGATCTAAACTTACAAGATGAGAGAAAGGAAATGTTCATTAACTATTCATAAATGGTGAGAAGTAAAGAGGAAAAGATGCCTAGTTTTGATCGTATACTTGGTGCCAAAGATTAGCTTAGTAGGGAAATTTATGCTCTTGACAACTTTGAGAGTCTGGTAGGGGTCTTAAAGGATGAAAGGATTGTGGAAGAAAGGGGAAAATCACAAATTACTAAGGAGTACCCTAAGGTAAGAGTTGAAGAGAGGCCTACTTATCAGCCTCAAAAGAAGATAAAGGTATTTTCTAGGAGAAAGGGAAGCATGGTTGAGGAGGCTACAAAGAGTGGCACACAATCTATCCCAAGGGAATCAGTGCCAAATATTGTTGACCTAGATTCTCCTCCAAGGTTTTCAAAATAGATTCACCCACCATCCCCAAAGAGGCAGAGGACTGAAAGTGTGGAGGATGTTGGTCGAGAAGGTAATGATGAGGAGGAAATCATTGTAACTCCAGATGAAATGATTCTAGAGGTGCCACTAAACCTAGTTGACACTACAATGAGTTTAGGGGAAATCACCCTAAGATTGGGAAAGGATGAGACCAAAGGGATTACAAATAATGATGATTTGAGGATGGAGGCTTGCAAAGAGTTCATGATGGATGAATCTTTTATTCATACTAATGCTTTTAAATATTTTGTATGGAGATCTCATCTCTCATTATATTTTGAGAAGGTTGCACATGAGAGAAGTCTCCATCCAGACTTCCTAGAGCAGGTAATTCAATCAAGGGTTAGATTGTAGATGAGGGAAAGGTTTAAGGAAATCACACCAGAATAGGGTAGGGCATTGGTTCAAAAGTGTGGAATTTTTCTACTCCTTGAATGGGATATTGTTGATGCTATGGTGTTTGATATAGTAAGAAGGGCTAATAGGCCGCTTCTTGCAATAGAGGAGGAGGTTGCATTAGCACTTAAAGGATCAACCTTTAGTGAGGAAAGGGATGCTTTGGCAATATGGTCACTATCTTCTGGGTCTCGAAAACATGTTGTTGCAGAAACATCTGACTTTAGTGGTTGTTGGTTGTAAAAAGAGTTACTGACACTCCTACATTGAAGATTGTTTACATGGTTCTGAATGTTGCCAAATTCACTATGGAAATTGTGGAGGACTTAACTAAAAATTGAGATACTCCGAGGAGCCAGTATAATGACATTATTATTGAGTATAATAAGAGTCAACAAAGGGTGGTAGAATTGGAAACTGAGATGGCCTTACTGAGACAACAGATGGAAGCCTTGAGGTCTTAAAGGTAGGCTAGCTCTAGCCATACTATTTCTGACTCACCAATAGAGCGGCCTCAACCTTCTGTATAGGTGCAATCTTTGGCTATTGTTCCATATAATATGGGACAAGTGCCTATTGCAATTGAAAAGGCTAGTGTTTCGGGTGGAGATATTTCTAGGGAAGATTTAATCCAGCAGGTTGAAAAATATAAGGAGATGGTAAACCAAATTCGGGATGTAGTAGGAAGGAATAACTCAGAAATTTTTGATACTATGCTAAGGCATTTACATAAATGGTTCTAGAGTAATTTGAATAGTGTTCATGCAAATTATGCCTTGATGTTGCAAGCACTCAAATTGTTTCCAAGAGATAGAGAATTGGCTATCCCCTTGCTAAGTAGATGGGGCCCTAGAATGGATAAGTCAAAATTTATGGTAGTTGGGGTAGAACAACATGGGGACAAATACCCTACAATCATAACAACATATTGATTTATCAAGGGTATTGTGGAGCAAAAGTTCCATGGTTTTGCTGCTCCGATGGAGTCCAAAATCAAAAAATTGAAGGACATTTATGATGGAAAGGACTTGACTCCACTACCTCATATTTTGCATAGTCAGGATAAGGTCAAGCCTTTAAAGGCGTGGAAGGAGTAGATGAATAATATAATGATTTCTCAAACACATGAGATATTAAAAAATGCTAATATCCGCATGTTGGAAAACACATTGGAAAAGTTGTTGTTTGTCATTAGTTTCCTGGAAAACTTTGAAAAAATGGCCACATCATTGATGATAAATTATGCACCTTACCGAAACATGGTGGATCCGGTGGTGGCTTTCAATTGGCCATCTGAAGAGGATTTCAATTCATGGAAAAGGGTGTTCACCGATGAACTTGAATTGTGAATGTCCTAGCTGAGAATTGCAATTTGGTCATGAAAGCTATAGGTCTGGCCTTAGATATTATATTTTAAAATGCATTCTCTCTTTGAATTCAAGTACAGGATGTTGAAATGGAATGAGTGCAAAAAACGGCTAAAGATGCTTTGGCGTAAGGTGAGCGACTCTTGGAGTAGCAGTTTTCTTTCTCCACAACAAACTAATGATCATTCTTGTTTTTACTTTTCCTCTCTTACCAACAAATGATGTAAAGATAATTGATTAGGGATTAGCGGTCCAGTGAAAAATGGGCATGTGTACTCTCTGAATTGAAGATTGTTGGCTCCCTTATTTTTATAAAAGGGGACTCTGGGCCGAAAGAATGGTCTGTTGAAATTACTCAAGATACTTGAGATAAGAGTCAAGTAATATAGAGAGAAAAATATGTCCAGGTTTTGAAGTTTTGAGTCAGATTTGAGAACTTAGTAAATCATGGGGTTCTTGAGCATACTTGTGTTAACTTTGTGATTGTTTTGAGTTTATTTTCTCTCCCTTTGTAATAGTTTGCATGAATTATTAATGAAGTATCGATCCAAGATGATTTTCATTAATCTCCATTTGTTATTTACTGTGGATTATGTTTGACCATAGCTCTAGTTCAAAGGACCGGTTAAATGCTTCAGTTATCTAGTAAGTTCATGCAAATTAACACATAGGATTTATCAAGGAGTAATAAATTCAAGTATTGATATATGGATTGTAATTATATTCATAAAGATCATAGGTGCTTTAGATGAAATTTACACTGTAGTTCAGTTTTCTTTTTGACTCTGTGCTTTAGGATATGGCACTGGAACTCTGACTGCTCTTCGTCCTTTGTATTTTGTGCTATTTCTTTAGGAAATTTCATTCAAATAACTCATATCAATACACTTAGGTGTAATTTCAATTCCTTGTTAAAGAGATCTTAAATCTTCTAAGAAGTAGCCAATTTCTTGAAGGTTTATGTCTTTTAACACTGGCAGGAATTTATCTATTGTTTGTCTATATACGAGAAAATCATTTCAATCATAAGTGACAACATATTTTAGGAAAACCCTCCTGGATCTTACAGAGTCTGAAGTATAGGAGAGATAGCAGTTTTTACTGCTATATTCTTGTTAAGTTGGCACAATGCTTTCAAGACTTTAATTTTTGAGCTTGCCAAGTTCATAGAAGCTCTTGTGAGTTCTTCTTGGGTTGTTATAAAAAATGCCAACATGTTTGGTTTAAAGAAAAAGAACACATTCAAAATAAAAAGTGAATGAGATGGTTGAACCACAAACCCTTTAATTTAGTGCATACTTGTGAGAGAAGCCTTATGTTTTCACTCCTTTGAAAGGATATTTCTCTAAATATTTCCAAACATTTTGGCTTTGATTTCAAGGTACACTAATCAATGTAAAAATTTGGGAACTATGGTTTGGGTGTTGTGATTTCAGAACCTAAGTTATATACATGAAGGTCACAGAAGTCCATGATTATTGAGTCAGTCCAAGTGTTGTCTTATCACTTGTCATACTTTAAAAACACAAAGAAAAAGTTGAGAGAGAGTTGTTTATAGGATCATTGTTCAAACCAAAACAATTGGAAATCCAGAAGGTTAGATAGTCCCACATCCATTACTTACATCCTACCTATTTGAAATCAAAATCAAACAAATCATTAAGGTTATTCCTCTACTCAGATGTGCATGATATCAATAGTTACTTGGGACTCATAGATAGTACAAGTAAAATTTCCTGCAACATATCCTCTAGACAAGGAAGTGGAATATAGACATTAGTTCTTCAACATTTTGATTTCTATAAAGTAGTATCATTCCAAAAAAATACTCAAACCCTGGGGTCTTGAGCTTCACAACAACCATCCCATAACACCATCAAACTTTATGACCATTTGGTGACCAACTTCCCCTTTTCAAAAACTAGATCTTGTAGCACCGATCCTTCATCCTAGTCTCATATATATCAAAGGTGAACAAACCAACATCATAAGCAGCTTGAGAACCTTCATTTTTTAGAAGAACGAAACACCCTGCTAGTTTCTCACCACATCAATTGTCCTATACAAAGAGGAAGAGAAAGATGACATAGAAGAAGAGAGACCCGTACTACCACCACCCACATGGCAATAAATATCCACTTCATGATCTCACACAAGGTCAAGATCCCTAAGGCAAATTCCATAGGTCATCATTTCAGACTTAGGCATCTTAGTCCAAAATATCTCAAGAAACACCTTAGGGCACTTCACGAAACCAGGACTCGATTGGTATATAACTTTTAGAAAAGGGATTCCAAGAATAATTTGAACTTGTATTCCTTCTACTACTATCAGAATCTGGGTCTATTCCAATAGTTCCAGTATCTTACATAATCTATAGGACAAACATCAAGTCTGTAGAATTCTTAGTCAACTGGAGATTACACCACTCTCCCATAGGGTACCCAAGGTTTTTATGATAAACATGAGAAGAAAATGGAAGTAAGCAAGGACAACACCGGCATCACACCAACAAACATTGTGAACAATGAGAGTAGCCCATGAGGATATAAACTAAGTGACCTCTTGATAGGGTATTGAATATCAAAACATCCCCAAAACATGTCGATCTATTACCCAAATCACTCTTATCAAGGGTCACAACATCAAGGGTTTCAAAACCCCCATCAAGGCATAACTCTATAACATCAAAAAACCCTAAATAAAATAGAGAGAGATCTTGAGGAAATTAAACAAAATCAAAATCTGATGTATCACCAATGCCATGTGCAAATTCAAAACATTACATGTCCACAACCAACAAACATCATTCCACAAACACCTCAATATCCACATCAACAACACGTCCAATATATGCAGTATCAAGGAGTTTCACAACACCAAGGTGTACCTCAAGTACAATATCAATATGCACCTTAGTCATAGTATCAAGAATTTTTGCAACACCAAAATTTAACTTAAGTGCAATATAAAAATATACCTCAAACATAGAATCAAGGAATTCTACAAAATCAAGAGAAAACAATCAAGAAAAGCCATAGATAAAATATTACCAACTAGGAAGGAAATTCACCCCTTTGGGAGAAAATTTAGAGGTAACCATGCATGAACTATTACAATAGGACCTTATCAAAATTAGCGATAGTCCAACTTATGGTGAACCAAGCTTTAAAATCCCTTGGTATAACTACTTTGAACGCTATGAGCACCATAAAATCAATGGTCATCCAATGAATAGATGTGCTACACTCAAAAACCTCATCCAAAACCTCATTGATCAAGGAGAAATAGCTATTAAAAATGGCATTCAAAGGCCATCTACCAATGACAATAGTGATAATGTCTCAACCTCAAAATTTGAAAGCAACGATCAAGAGCTATCTATCACTGATCACATTGACAATGTTTTGACAACATCGAGTGAGCAAGAGGACATCCATCAAGAATTTATTTTGAAGCGTGATCAAAATCAAGAACCCAAGTCTATAAATGACCTAGTCCGAGACATATTGACATACTCCAACCTCATGGTAGTACATATTGAGGATCAAGAGACTCTTGATCCAATGCAAAAAATCCAAGACAAGAGCTATCAACTGTATGCCCACATTTTGAGGAAAGTCAAGGATCCTTTACAAGAAATCTCTTCTTTGAAATTGATCCATGTCAATAATTTTATTCAAAGCATGTCAAATATGATACCACACCAAGTCAAGATCAAGAATCCATATCATCAAAATACTACAATGACTTGGTAGATATGTTCCAAGACATCCCATGTTTTCCAAAAGAAGAACAAATCCATATGCCAAGCACACATACATATACCCATGAGATGCTTACTCCTAATTGACATGTAGATGATCTTCATCTAAAAAAAGAGTCTCATACTCTTTATATCATTACAAAAGAACAAGAGTTTCCTACTCTTAACATATATATAAAAGATCGAGACATAGTAGAAGCTAGAGGTATATTAGAAAGGAATCATGAAGAAGACTTATACATAAGTTGTGAATCAAAAAAATTCTATGGAGACATATCAAAAATGGATCATAAAGAAGACTTATATATAAGTTGTGAATCAAAAACATCCTATGAAGGCACATCAAAAATGAATTATGAGAAATAATTTTACGTGGATAGTAAATCATAAACACCTCTTCAAGAAGCATTACAATATGATATTTTACAAGATCGGGTTGAAGATATCAATCATAAAGGTATCCCACATTTGAAGGATCCTATCAATGAAGAAGATATCATATTTAAAGATCCACAACAGAGCAGTGAAAGACTAACACCTTATTTACAAGGTAAGACATATCCTATTTCAAATGAAATTTTTCAAAGGATTTGATATCAAGGCAGAGGATTAGGTCTACATGAATAGGGTATCTTAGAATTAGTGCAGATTATGGGAAACCTAAGCATTGAGGTCTTGATTATTCAAAAACTAAGGGAGCTAAACACATCAAGGATACCTCCATAATATTGGGCGAAAATTTATCTAATGCAAGCATCAACATAAAAAGCACGAAGATTCCTTATGATTAAATTGATATGAATGCTACAACTAGCCATGTCATGAATCATCATCTATATATATTTCCACCCTCTCATTGAGACCAAAAACAAAAGAAAAAGCTATATCAAATAAAGGAACAATTCATTGAAGAAAAAGTATTAGCAAAGAAAAATGGACAAGAAAAATTCAAATGGATACAAAAGAAAAATAAAGAAAATCATCCCTATCAAACTCCATTAGTCAAAGAAACTATGGGGAAAAATTAAAAGGGGAAGTTCATCTATCAAAAATGTACATCAATACAAAATAAATATTCAAGAGTGACTTACAAACTATATCAAGATGCTGGTCCCAATCGAATCTCCATATCACCCATCATTTCTCATCATCCCAATTTTGGAGAGTCAAAGGTTCCAAACTGTTGACCAATCCATTTAAATATCATATCCCTCAATGAATTTTTCCATCCATGATATTCAAATCTCACATTGACCATGTTTTTGTAGTAGCTCTTTATCATAAGGACTTTAAGGGCACTCTATCACGATGTGCGCATCAAGATAAGGTTAACTCTAGTATCGATAAGGAAGATAAGAATTTTTATGGGTTACATTCAAGTGACCGTATCCTAGATAAACAACTCCTCCAAGAAGGATATCATTTCCATGTCATGACAACAAAAATGACCATATCAACACCACTAGGTGGTCCAACATGAGCAAAAAATGGTTAGCATGATGAAAACCTGGTAAACATGCATCTTGTGTGACATCAGAAATCAAGAAAAAAAATCAAGAAAAATAGTCAAGAGAAAAATTGTCCTCCAGTGAAAACCATTATGGTGGCACTTTGGAAAAGTACCATGATGAAAACCTGGAAAATAGGCATCATATGTAAGAATCGAGCATCTACATGTGCCATCTTGAGTGGAAGCATCTCAACTTATCCATAACAAACCCAAGCCATTGTTTCCAAAATCAAACTTATCTTGATATTGACAAATGTTTGATATACATTTTACACTATCTTATAGAAAACATCTTGACATGGACCCCTATCATTGATCCTATCCTATCCAACATTATTTGATCCATGAGGCATTGTCCAAAAGGTAATACTCTATCCAAACATGTTATCCTATCACAAGATAATCCATCACCTACATTGCTAGACACTGGGGGAAAATGCATGAATCTTGCTTTAGAATAAATCTCGATCTATGTCTTCTAGCTCATATTGTGATCTAGGAATTTATCCAAACAAAAAGGTATCCTACCAATGCACTATCAAGGTAACCTTAAAAATAGTTTTTCCCAACAACAAGGTGTACAACCGACACACTACCAAGGTAACCTTCAAAGCTAACGACAACATGGATTACACCTTTGCTAAAAAATTCTAACATATCAACTATTTCTTGAACCCCACAACTAGTTCAAGTAAGATTTTTCTGCAACATATCCTCTAGAAAAATAAAGTGAGGTATCAATCCAAGTTTTCAACATATTACACCCTAGGTAAAAGCGTTAAAAAATCCAATTTTTTTTTAAATTATCAAAAATCAAATACATTTGAAAAACATCAAAAACAAAACAAACATCATTGGGTTGCTCCTTCACTCAAATAGTCTAAGATATCAACATTTTCTTGAACCTCATAGTTAGTTCAAGTTAATTTCCCACAACATATTCTCTAGACATAGAAATGGGATATCAATCCAAGCTATCAATGTTGTTTACCCAAAAATAATTCTTGCTTTCAGTCAAATGGTCAAACTACATGGTCTCTGCATGCACAAAATAGGCAAGGCTTATATTTGATCAGCCCCCAAGGCCTTAGGTTAGTCCCATTAGATTTTTATTAGGATTTCTTCCAACTTAGTTAAAAATTAAAAATCCAAACAAATTCAAAAACATTCACAAAACAAAAAAAACCATGAAACTAGTAATCAAATAAAATAGACCCCAAAGTCATCTCTCCCTTAGCTACACTAGTTTGAGGACTACCTATAGTTATTTTAAACCCATGATGTTAGGGTTTCACTCTAAACATGTCAAGCAACACAAAATAACACAAGACATGATGAAAATTTGATATTTAGGATGACAACAAGCAAATGCTAATAGGGTTTAAATGAAATAAAAGCAAATGAAAGCTCATGACATCAATGGAAAATTTAAGTGCACAAAAATTGAAAACCAACTACACCATTGCAAAGATCTTGAAATTCTACCCCATTTAAAAAAAAACAAAAAAATACTTTTGTATGATCAAGATATGGTCATTTGAAGATAGGGTAAAATTACAAGTCACAGAGAAAACAAAAGCAAGATTTCAAGACAACTGCATGAAACAAAAGTGAGATTTCAGGAAAACTACATGAAACAATAGTGCAAGTTTAGAACAACTACATAGTTTCAGGAAAACTACACAGTTTCAAAACAACTGCATGAAATAAAAGTGCCAATTTATGACAATAGCACAAATTTCAGACAAAATCATAGTTTTTGATAGTACAAAAGTGCCAAAACCAGTGCAACTACTTAGAAATCACCAAAACTTTTCTATTGACTCAACAAACTTTGTACATGTAATACAAGAACATAACAAAATGAAAATGAGAATTGACAAGGTACATACTACGAAACTGATGCCTAAAGAACATCCAAACTCTCGAAATGCATCTACATGATATGAGGCTCCCTAAATCCTCGCTATAGCTCCTTGAAAATCGACAAAACAAGAACATTCAAATATCTTGAAAACACAACAAAAAAAAATCAAATAAACATCAAAAAGCACAAAAACATTTGAAAAATATGAAAAAAGCTTATTTCTGCCATTGCATATCCACAATAAAGGTTCATCCATAATAAACGGATTATCACATTCACCCTTTGATAAAATAAACAAACAAATAAATAAACATCAAAAGCTAGAACTTTCAAGAAAACAATCACAAGGATTTGAATGCAAATAGAAAAAAACAAAGCCAAGTATAACTACCTATCTATTGAAAATTCCCAACAACATCTTGAGATATGTCTTAAGGGATTCGTTCCTATGATAAACATTATAGAGCAGATAGAGCAAGTGATACAACTTTGTTTTTTATCTTTTTGTAGTCTTATCTTTTTGATTTACATTATTGACTCATTCCCAGGATCTCTCGAGGATGTCCATAATGACTTAGAGAGGAAGGAATGAGGGCAATTGAGCATCATTTTTTCATTTTCTGTTTGTTGGATATTTTTGTAGAACTACCATGGTGAATATTTGCTTTATTGAGTGTATGAAAGTTTTGTTGAAACAATTTGTGTAGTAGTTTCATGTTAGGTATTTCGTACCTCTCTATGTAAATGGTTTGAGATTCATGTAGAATTTTCATGCTAGGTGTCCTATACCTCTTTGTGTGACTGGTCTGAAATGTTTTTAACACAACCCAACTATATAATTTTAACAAAGTTTTTGTATATTTGGTATGAACAAGAATAATCCTTATTTGTGGAGCCAAATTCCATGCAATGGATACAAAGTCACCTTGGTCATTAATACCTTGGTACATCATATCTTTTTTCTACATCAAACAAGATTGTTCAAACAAGGAAGCCCCCAAGTAAAGAAAAAGAAACTCATCAATGACATCACATTCTTACTAAAATTTTCTTATAATATAATCCACTTTCTTCTATCTTCTCAATCTTAATAAACTTTTATTTTAGTCAAAAATTTATTCTATCAATCCTTGCACTTAACGCATCACATTGTCTTATCAGAAAATTTGGTTCATTATCTAGAATTTTCACCAAATTTCCTAAGGAGGCACCATCCATGTTATCCTTTGTGGGGCATACTAGAGAAAATCTTACACCTAGGGCATACCAAGGCAATGTTCTTTGAAACAAAGCAACTAGTACTTTGTATCAAAGAGAGGCAAAATTTAGACACCTAAAAATCTCCTAGCTTGTGAACTAGAATTTTGGTACTCATATTTGTCTATTAATTAAACGATTTAACATCATTTAATTAATTCATCATCGAACAACATCGAACAAAATTGAGCAACATCAAACAACATCAAACAACATTGAACAACATTGAATAGCATTGAACAACATTGAACAACATCGAACATCATCAAACACCATCGAACAACCTCAAACAACATCAAATAATATGGAACATCATCTCCGATTGTCCTATAACATCTTGGAATGACTCAGAATCGTATGGTAACATCTTGAAATGACTCGAAATCATCCCATAACACCTTAGAATGACTCAAAATCATCTTGTAACACCTCAAAATAACTCAGAATCATCCCATAACACCTCAGGATTGACTTAGAATCATCTTGTAACATCTTAGAATGACTCGAAATCATCCTGTAACACCTCAAAATGACTTAGAATCATCTCGTAACACTTCATAAATGGCTCAGAATCATCCTATAACACCTCAAAAGGACTCAAAATTATCCCATAACATCTCATAACAGCTCAAAATCATCCTGTAATGTCCTAGAACATCTCAGAATCACCCCAAAATAGCTCAGAATCATTCCATAATGTCTCAGATAATCTCAAATCATCTCGAAAGCACCCCGAAACATCTCGCAATTATCTTGTAATGTCTCAAATCATCTCAAAATCATACCGCAATGTTCCCACATTGTACCACATCGCACCACATTGCACCACATCACACCACATCACACCATATCGAATCACATAAAAATGACAGCAAAAACCTTAAGTCCTCTATTAATTGAATAATACAACATTATTTAATTAATTCACTTTTTCATCATTTCAAACAAATTAAATAAACTTCATTTATTTAATATAGTCCTAAAAACCATAATTCTTCTATTAATTAAATAAAACAATATTATTTGATTAATCCATGTTTCATCATTTTGACCAATTAAATAAATCACAATTATTTAATAAAGTCCCAATCTCAACTTATTTCATCCTGATTGATTAAATAACACCAATTATTTAATTACATCACTAAATCACCTTATTCCCCTAAGTGGATTAAATTATTAAATAATAATTTAATTACAACACTTTCCCTCCAAATTTTGAATAATTAAATCAAACTATTCAAATCAATTATCAAAAATCAAATCAAACTAATGCAACTTTGTTTGCAAAAGTCAAACTTCATTTACATGTTCAACTCCAAAAAGGAATTAATTAATTAAATCAATTAATTCATATTCCTCATCCACTTTCTGATTGAGAAAATTACGATTATTGACTGAGCAATCTAATTTGTTAACTAATCAATCCAAATTGTTAACTGAACATTCTATTCTATTAACTAATCAATCACAATTCCTAACTAAGCCATCACATTCCTAACTAAGCCATCACAATCCTGATTGATCAATCTAAATTTGTTAACTGATCAATCACATTCCAGGCAAGCCAATTTATTTCTCAATCACCCAAATTGTGCAATCAACTTTGCACAATTTTCTCATGTCTAATTCCTCTCAACACACTCCGACCATTGATCTGGATATTCTTCAAAACGATCTTGATCATCCATTTAAAATCACATCTTCTATATAAAAAACCCCTTTCCTCACAAACAAGGGTCGAAGAATCAACATACATTGAGCAACAAAGTGTTGTCAGGATCATCTTTGAGAAAGTGTCATTTCCTTCCTTCGATCAATCAAGCATCCATCCATACTTTTCACATGAACTTTGGAGGCCTCACTGTGATAAGAGCAATCCAACATCAAGCGAATACACTCCATTATGGGATGGTAATGCTATGTTGTTTTATACATTCATTTTTCAATCATAGATTCATTTATGCATTTTAGAATATCTTAGTTTCATTTCATATGTGTAGGTTAAGATCTTAGATTAATATGGTAATCTTAGCTTAGATTATTTGATTTAGCATGTTTGATCTGTCTTCCGGTCTAACGTTCTCCCCCTCACATAATTCTTAATGGAGGTGAGCGCATCATTGAGGGTGTTTTCCAAATACTATGCATAATCAAAAGGTCTAGCATCTTGATTTTGAATGTTGGCTTCTAAAATGATTGGGGCTATGGAAATTAGGGTGGGTACATCTATTCTGAGGACTTGACTGGTAGAGTAGTATGTGTATTAAAAATATTCTTTGAACAATTCAATTGAAAATGGGGGGTGATCATTGTTTGAAAACCTTTTTAGTTTATTCCATTCATCCCGAGGTCTGTACAAGGGAAATATCCGCCTGTTTTAGCTAACATCCATTTTGTGGTATTTTCTAGAAGATATTTGATCCTAAATTTCATAGTCATGCTCAAATCTAGTTGAAAAACAATGGAGATGTAATTGCTTGTAATGGGTATAAAGGATGACACATCTACCGAGTAAATTGTATGATTCTATGGGTTATACATCTTTTCTAGTGCCTTCATCAATTCCACATTGATAAAACATTAGGCACTACTAGTTTTCTCAAATTAAGTCTCCATGGGTTAGATACTAGCCTCTATCTATACATCTTTTTGTAATGATATGTAAATAGGTCATAACCCCTTTTTCTAGTCCACCCATCGCCTAATTCCTTTTTTTTATCCTCTAACTTCTCGGCTTCTAGGTTTAATTGGACATTTCTTCTAGACCTCACTCCAGAACCAAGACATTGGTCAATTAAATCTTGGTTCAAATGCCTAGAATCTAGTATTTTCCTTGTAGTTTTGGATGTTTATGATGTACTTGCCATTGATTTTTAGAATGATGTAAACCATACTTTATGGTTATTCTTTAACTAGTATGAATAGAATGAATTCAATTATGGCTTGGTTACTTACTTGAGTTTTTCATGTTCCTTGTATTTTTTTGTGGGCCAATAGTCACCACTAGACTCCTCATCTCCTTTCTCCTCGGGTATAGGAAAATTTCTCAAACAATAACAAAGCATATTGTCTATCTATAACTTGCTCACCTCTAGCTCATAAATGAAGAATGATGTTAACTTTCATGTCACTATTGCTATTTGAATATCAATCATTGATTTCCTTTTCATTGCCACCAACTTCTTCCTTTGAGATAACACTTGTCTTGTCATTTCAAGTGACTTTAATGCTTTCACTACATCAAAATGACTAGTTCCATACCTCTATCGACCTTCATTTCTCTCCTTGATAAATGCTAGGTTCCTTAATATTTTGGGACTTCAGAGGGACCCCTTATGGCTTCATACCAATATCACCATGTCTTCTCAAAACCCTCTTTTCAAGTGGTTTCTTCAAAAAAATTATGGAGGAAATAAATATTATTGATTTATCGAGAGGATCAATATCCTTATTCTTCTTATGTGCATTCTTCCCTTTGATGGAATCTTTAGTTTAGTTGCTTATTTCTTTCTTTTAGGGCTATCGAGCAGACTTATCCTTGAATTTCATCTATGGAGTTCCCTCTCCTCAGTATTTCTCTAGTTTTTATGTTGTTTTTATTTTTTGGGAAGACTAGGAACCAGTTGCTTTGACATTTCAGAATCCTTTCACACCCCTTTTTTGACTGAAAGGTTATTTCTTTATAGAAGAGACAAGTTTCCTTGTCCTGTCGATATACAAAGTTCTTTCCAATAAATTATTCCCCCTTTTTCTATGTTGATGAGACTAATAAATTACTTACCCCGACATCCCAAAGTCTCTCTGATAGTTGGGTACGATTATTTTGTTCCTTTGATTTTTTATTGTCACTTCGATACATTATTGAGTCATGTACAAGAGATGTTTTTTATTTCATGAATGTTGAAGTGTAATTAAACTGTGTGTTTTTTCCAAAGTGATACAAGTTAAAATATTATACTCCTTGGTAATCAATGTATCATGTTATTGAAGAGACCCAAAATACTACCCCCTGACGCACCCAATTTTCTCTGATAATATTTTGATCAGAGTGTCAAAGGGACACACAAATAGGTTTGCTCGACATGGTAAACTCTCTTCAAATATTCTCATGTTGTTTCACTCCATCACTTCTTTGAGGAGACCTTGAAATGAGCCCCGCTAATGCAATGTTGTCTTGGTGATAGGTTTTATGGGTAGGTTGATGAATGTGGGTTTATTAAAATGAGATTAATATGTTGCATAAATGGAATGTTTTGAGTGATAATATTTAAATGGCATGCTAGGTGATGGGGTATTTTGCAAAAAAATCAAGGCTAATTTTTTAGTCCTAACAACAACTCTGGTTGGGGATGAATGACTGTGAGGTCATTGCAAGAATCCAGAAGTAATTTATCGGATGTAGACCAAGGGTTGGGGTGATAAAAAAAAAAAAAATCCTAATCTACTATGCATGTAATGTAATAATTTCAAGAGAAGAAATACTTTAGAAATTTTCCATGTATTGGTAACTCCTGGATCGATCATATTTTTTAGATAGTAAGAGTCTTCACCACATTTACCAGTAATGATAAATAGGCTGAACCATAATGCTTCAAATTTCCCATACTTCCCATTATCCTAGCTTCTGGCATTCCACATAAGGACCATGTCATCGACCTAAATTTTTTTTTTTTTCCTTTCTTGTCAAATAGATGCTTCATTTGTGACTGTATCTTCTCATTTTTCTTTTGGATTTTGGTCCTGATCTCATCCAACTTAGCCAATTGTTCTATCCTTTCTTCCATAGGTTCAGGGACGTCTATATCTTCTTGTAAGATGAACTTGTAGATTGGTAATAGGTTATGTATTGGGAGCCTAGCTTGATCTCCATACACCAGCTCAAATGTAGATTTTCTAATGGCCCTTTTCACAGTAATCTATTTTCCCATATAGCTAATCTTTGTTTGGAATCACATGTATTATTTTTTGTTATCCAACATCCTCTTGATTATTTTTATTAATTTTTTTATTGGACTTCGGCTATCCATTTGCTTGAGGATGGTATGGTGAAGCATATGAAATTATTATGCCATAGGAGTCACAAAATTCCTTGAATTCATCCAATCTAAAGGACATGCCATTATCTGTGATGATCCTTATAGGTACAAAAAATCTAGTAATGATGTTCTCTAACATGAAATTTATCACCACTTTGCTAGTGGCCAATTTCATTAGAACTGCTTCTATCCATTTCATAAAATAATCAATGGCCACCAAGATCCATCTATGTCCACCAATAGACCTATCAATAATCTCTCCTATAAAATTGATTCCCCATTGATGATAATGTGCTTCAATTTGCATTGGTATCAATGGGAGGCCCCCCTGATAATTCAAAATTCTAGAAAACTTTTGGCAGTCTTCACACTTCCTTACATATTTGTGGGTGTCATTGAATACATTAGGCTAGTAGTAGTCTTCTCTTAATATCTTGTGGGATTTTTTTTTTTTCCAAAAAGTGACCTCCACACACACCTTTATGTATCTCTTTTAAGATATATTTTTCTTGCACCTCATCCAAGCAAAGTAATAAGATACCATCCTTATCCTTCCAATATAGGTCTCTATTTATAAATACATATTTCAATTCTTGGATTTTTAAGGTCCTTATCTGGTTGTGATTTAAACTTTTATGATATTTCATATGCTTAAGATAGTATTCTATGTTGGTGTACCATTATGTATGCTCAATACTTGATACCCAATTTTATTTTTCTTCCACGTTGCAAACCTATGCTACTTCTAAATTGGACTCAACCATCAATTTTTATAATCCTTTCCCCCTTATTATTTTGGTAATTTGAATATTAATATTAAACTCCTAGATATGGTTTATCCATTGGCATCTTCTTCCATTCACCTCTGTTTGTGAAAAAACACCCTTCAATGTAGCATTTGGTACATATGTTATTACTTCTACCCCTACCAAATAAGGCCTAAATTCTTTAATTTCCTTTACAAATGTAGAGGCTTGCTTCTCTATAATGTCATCTTTTAGCTCTACCCCTTGGAGTGATTTACTAAGGAATGAGATTCGATTTTCATGTCCTTCATTATTCTTCTATAACATTATAGCCACCACTATATGAAATAATGCAAAGGAGAATATCTGAAATGGTTTGTCAAAGTCTAGAGACTTCAACACAAGTGTTTCCTTGATCTATATTTTGATTGACACAAATGCATCAATGGCTTCTTCTACCTAATCAACCTTTGAACCTTCCTTAAACATTTTTGAGATTGGTTTTATAATGTCTACAAAGTTTGAGATAAATCTCCTAACAAAAGTAATTTGTATGAAGAAAGATTGGATGGACTTCATAGTCTTTGGAATGGGGATCTTGTTGATAGCTTCCACCCATTCTAGATCTATTCTCACCCCATCCTTTGAGACTATATTTCCTAATAGTTTTCTTTCTATGGTATAAACATGAAATTTCTTTGGATTCAAGGATATGCCATATTCTAATGCCCTAATAAAAAATTTCTCTAGATGTGCACAATGGTCTTTTTATATTTTAGAATATGTTGTCAAATCATCTTGATAGATCACCATTATAGTGTTGATCAAGTCAAATTTTTTTACATCCATAGCCCTTTGAAACGTTGCTCCAACATTAGTGAGATTGAAAGGCATTCTCACATAAACATATGTACCCCAAGGCATGGTGAAAGCAGTTTTATATTGTTCTAACTCCTTGAACTTCACTTGGTTATATCTCGAGATTCCATACATCATGGATAGAATCTCATAACCTATCACCCTTTGTAACATTTCCTTCATGTTTGGAAGATGATAATTGTCTTTGAGTGTTGAGACATTCAAGTTTCTGAAGTCTACACATAATATTATGTCTCCATTTTTCTTCCTTATAGGTACTAGGTTTGAGACCCAAGAGGAATGCCTAATTGGTTTGATAATACCTCCATCTCTAAGTTTCATAAGTTATTCTTACATTTTTGGTACTAATGTGAGGTTTATGGGTCTTTGTTTATGTCTAAAAGGTTGAACATCAGGCTTCAATGGTATTTCATGCTAGAAGAGATCCTCTCTGTATGCTTTCAAATCATCATAGGACTAGAAAAATACATGATTATACTTTTAGAGTAGGAATATAAGCATTTCTCTGACTTTTTAATTGATCCTTTTACAAATATATAATTTCTTAGGAGAAAATTTTGTCCTAAGATTACTTTCTTCAACATCTCCATGCTTGACAGGAGTGGGTTTCAGTTTGAATCTGTCATGTCCATCAAATACTCTTTCTAATGCCACAAGACCCTTTGGAATATTATTTGTCTTAATTTGTACCACTTATTTTCTAAAGATAGTTTATTTTCCATCTACTTCCTCAATAAAATCATTGAAATCTATTTCTTGAGGCTCATATTGATCTATACAATGAAGAAACTTAATTAGGTCTTCATCATCATTGAACACTTGCCAATTGTAGATGTTGTCAGGGATGGTTGGTATAGTTTTGAATTCCGCCTCTTCCACTCTTTCCAGTGTAATATCATCTCCTTAGAGCCATATTTGCTAAGAAATCTTCCATGATATATTTAGAACTTTCTAACCACTCTATCGAAAATGCATCAAAGAGTTCAATAGTATCCCAAACTGCATTTCTGTATTGTTTTGGCCTCTTAATTTTTGATGAATATTTTTCCTTAACCTATGAGATAATCGGTTCAAAGTATCCATAGACTATTAGCAACTTGATTCCATACCTTATGGAAATATTTAAGCCTAACAATAATGCCTCGTATTCGGCTATATTATTGGTAAATTTGAATGTTAATAAGAATGAGTACTTGAATGTATTTCCAGTGAGTGAGATAAATAATATTCTTGCTCCATTTCCACCTCTACTACATGCACCATCAAAATAAAATTTCCATACACCATGTTCATCAAGTTGGGCTTCCCTATTGATTGGTTTTTTGTTTTGCAATTTTGGTTGCGATTTTTCAATTTTGAAGTTTCCAAGATCCACATCACAAAAACAATTCATTTGATTTGGGTTAAAAAATTCTATAACATGGTTGGATCTTGGTTCCCTATACAACTTGGCCTCTTTCCCATTTACTGGTATTGGTACATATGAGAGATCTAATTGAACATTTCATCTGACCGTAGTAGTCCATTGTCTAGATAACAACATACCGTAATATGGAGGAGTGTCTACAACAGTGATATTAGTCTTGTAAGTTACTTTAGGATATGCATCCAACTTTAGTTCTACATCCCATATAACTCCAAAAACTGATAGAAGCATGTTGTCCATCGCATAGCATTTTCCATAAGTATTGTTCACCCACAGGCCCAGTTCTTTCATAACAACCATTGGCATGATGTTTATTGCAGCTCCTAAGTTGACCATGCAATTTTTTATTAGCTTATTTTTTATCAATAGTGTGGTGTAGAGTGGGTCTATCTGAGAGGGATTATTTTTAAAAGTTTCACCAAGACAAACCTCAGGTGTCTTTGTGTTCTTATGTTCAACATTATTTACCTTTGCTTATGATTTTTCTTTGCTTTTATTCCGATTTTGCTACTTGTTTGGTATATTTGAGATCAACTTGATAGCACTATCTATGTATTCATCCACCCCCATCATCTCCAATAAAGGTATAGACATATTGATCTGAGAAAATTCTTGTGTTATGTCAAATAAGGGGGCACTCATTGATTGTTCTATTTTCTCCATCTTAGTATAATTCTTCTCTTCAACTTACAGATTAACATTGTCTTTTATCTTATCTTGCTCAATATTTTTTCTTTCCTAAGGCACATTTTTTTGAGATTTCTCTTTTTCACTTTAATTTTGGTAATCTAGGACATCATTCTTATGCTTTTGATATTTTATGAATAAGCTTCTAGGTGTTCCCTAATCTACATTTAAGGCTCTATTTCTTAAATTGTAATTGATTTTGGCATGTGTCACAATAGCTAATGTAAGAGAAATTTTCTCTTCTTCAGTTGGTTTCCTTAATTGGAACTATGGTGTTGCATTAAATGTATAAGAAGATTCTTCATCATTATCCTCTTGATCAGAAAATATTTCTTGTTGGCCCATATTGACATTGTATTTTTAACTACTTGTGTCATATTCAAACTGGTCCTCCTCAAAAGATGAGTATTCTTCATATATTTGGTGGGGTATCATCTCTAACATGTTTATATTATGATCATCCCTCTCTTGATCGTAAGATAATTTATTTTCTTGTAGGGATTGAGCCACTATATAATATTCAGGTGAGTTTGGCAAGTTGCATGCTAAGCACCATAGATTGTTCTCTACCATGATTGCCACATGTATTTTCAATGGGTTTAGCATGTCCTTATTAAAATTTTGTCTTTGATTATTATCCATAGGTCTCCCATCCTTCTAGTTAGTGTTATAGGTCATGTCATGTAGTCTAGGCCTTTCATTTCTATAATGATTGTCTTGTCTAGTTTGATGGTTGTTAGGATTTTATGGAATTCTAGCATTATCTCTTTTGCTAATCATCCTTGTAGCTCTCCTATTGTTTTCAATGTGAAAAGTATCTTTTTAAGCTTCTACAAGGGTATTGGGAGCTCTATTTCTAATTTCATACCCAATTTTAGGGACAAAGGCTTTTAGGTAAAGAGCCAAGGCCATACCATATGGGGGCTTTGATCTAGGTGAGATTTTGTTGAATATATTTTAGAACCTTTGGTTGAAATAAACCACTAATTCATTATGTTATTCTTGGATGCCTGTCAATTCATGCACAAATTTTTTGGGTCAAAATGACTTCCCTATTATTCCTTGAATTTATCTTTGAAATATGTTGAAGAACTGATTGAAGCATCGGGTAGGTTCTTATACAAGTCCCTGACATCTTCAATCAGGAAAATCATGAATAACTTCATGAGTACATATTCATATAGTATATTGAAGTCATCCATAATTGCATCAAGATTTTTTATATGTTCCTCTATTGTGATGGCATGATTCCTAGAAAAATTTCAGGATTATATTTCTCAAATCATTACCAATTGGATTTGGACATATCTAATATCTAGATAAATCTAGTTTCTTATATCTATTTATATTTATGGGTCCTTGCAAGTAGGGGTTTCAGTTAGGTTATGTTGTGCCTATAGCACACATTCCCTATTCATACTAGGGACCCCCTCTTTTCCATCTTTTCTTTCACCAGGTTGTTCTACTTTTGCCTCATTTCCATGCTCCTATTTTTGAGCTTAAAATGGCCACATGATTTAAGAAAATTAAACACACTTTGGACAAGTTCACCTATCCAAATTTCACTAAGTCTTAGGTCTATGTAGAATTTGGTGTGTGGGCTTCTGCCCTCCATTGGCTGCTACGTCCATCACCTTGAGCGGACCTGTGGCTATAGGGCTCCATTAATAGGTTGTCATCCCTACTCTATCATTCCTTGCACCTTTCATCTAGCATCCACCCACATGGTGGGTTTTGCACTCACCCTGACCACCTGAGTCTTTACCAAACATCCACTATGGCACAAATTTCCACAACCTCACCTACCCATCGCTCGTCGTACCTACACTTAATGTGTGCATTAATAGAGATGTATTATATAAATAGAAATCCCTTAGCTATCATTTTCACTCACCATTTTCAAATTTGATAGGAGAAAAGGAATCATATGCATGTGTGGGAAAAAGCTTGAGTGATCAAGCAACAACAACCTGCACTAGCAACTAAGGTAAGCCCATATGTTGCTATACTACTAATTTACAAAGGTTTGATTAGGATTTAGGGTAAATGAACTATAAACACTAGAATATTGTGAAATCAAACCCTAGTTTTCTTGAGTGAGGCCATCACCATGATTTCCAAAATAAAACCTATGCCTAGAAGTGTTATTTAGATCAGTAGGGTTACTAATGGTCATTGTGACCCTCGATCCCACACTCAAACATTACCAAAATAAAGAAACCCTTAGAATAGACTAAAGTTCTCTAGTGGCCCTTTGTGTGGAACTCCACCCCACCGTTGCTGTAACCAATGGAAAAACTCGTAAGGCCATTCATTATTCCAATCCCGCATCCATATTAAATTCAAACATTGAGTCACCTTTGGAAATTTTTAACTCCTCATAGTTTTGTGGATTCATGTGGGAACTTCGCTTAATGAATTCCATTTATGACGGCTAACTTAACAAAACCTCCCACTATGAAGACTATTCCCTCATCATTGCCCTAGGATACTCAACTAGGTGTTCACCAAAATTGATATTCCTTAGGATAATGTAGATTCTAGTATGTGCGCCATTGTCCCTTCATGGTCATCCTTAATATAAGGCCATAAGTAGCCTCTCTATGTCTGGTTCTTGTGCCCATCACTTATGTAAGCTCAATATTGAAGTTCAAAATGGTGAGTTTTTTTAGGCCAAAATGATTCTATAGGCTCACACTCGTGGGTGTCCATCTTAGAAAGACCATTTGTGTGCTACCGTCATTAACAAAAAAATCCTCATGTTGCCCCACTTTGTGGGTCTCGAATGCCTTATTTCCTCGAAGCCAAGATTCTAAGTTTGCCAATGCAATGTTAAATCCTAACATCTATGGATGTCCATCTATGGGAAGCCATTACTCCTCAACCATTTCTTAATAGAAAAAATTCACTTCTTCTGCACCATGCGGACCTAGATCCTACCAATGCCACCAAAGAAAAAAAGTGCATGTGATAAACTTTAAGATGGGTCTCTTTGGCAGGTCCGCTCATGTGGGCCACCACTATCGGAATACTATCCTCGTAAAGCTGCTCCTTAGTAGTGAAACCTCAAAAATATCCCACATCATATCCTCCACACTCATAATTCTCACTTCCAATAGAACTATTGAGTCCTTGAGCTAAAGTGTTAAGTTTCACTTCTTGGATGCACTCGGGAAGTTTCAACCAAAATTGACTAAGAAAAGTGTTCTACGGATCCCGCCTTGAGAGATGTTGGTGGTGGAATGTCACTTGCCTAGGGATGTTGTCCAATGGTGAAGCTTCAATGGATTTCTGTGTCCCTTCCTTTGACCCTTTCACACCCGTAAGAGCATTAAAGGTTGATTTAATGAAAGGGACTAATCCTGCATACCTCCGTCACCTATTTCTGTATATTCCAAGTAAGTTTGCATGAAATTCACTTAATAATATTTCATATAGAAACTAATCATCAGAGTGCCACTTGTGGGTTTCCCTCTTCCCTACATTGTTCCTTACGACATTCAGTCCCATGACTTCTACAAGGAAAACTTCTACACCCCTAGACCTGCATTTCCACAAATGGTCCAAATGAGCTTCAAATGGTAAACAGCGATGAATGTTATAGTATTTTAAAAATGTGTGGATGAAATTAATTCTAAATTTTTATGACTTGACTAATTTTTTCCCTATTTATTTTTCAATGCACTTACTACACCTTATGTCTATAGGATTTATGGAACCTATTAAGGGGCCATCAGAGAAGCTAGTACAAAAATTTGATAAGGGAAAGAAACTAGCTAGAGCTCCTCGAGGAAAAGAACATAGGGAAAAAATGAAGTAGTAGTTCCATGGGGTATAATTCACTTCCAAGATTGCATCTGATTAGGACAAGCTCTAATATTGATCTAGGCCATGCCAACATAGATGAATTTAGATAGAGGGTCATGGTCAAATGCACAATGGAGGAAGCTATGAGAATCAAAGAAAGTGGCCTTGCTAAGGCAACATGATTTCCTCCCGCCCTGATCACTCCAAAATTAGTAATGGCTTGCTGAGAATTCTAGCACTCTCAGAGCAGAAGAATAGCTGCCAAGGATGGGAGGGTGTTGTCCAACTTATCTACTCAATCTATTGGGAAGAAATTTGGTATCCCAACCTTTTAGGAGATGGAGGAAGTTGAAAAGTAATTCACCCTACAAATATGGAAGCAAGACCCTATTAGATTTAAGAAGACAATAAATGAAACATGGTTAAAGGATAAGAGGGGTAGTTCCAACAAGGTACCTCAAATTCTATATAGAAGTGACTTCGTAGAAGAGACTAATGGCTTGGTGACTCTCCTCAATAGAGTAATGGCTCTTCCCACTTCTACCTTATTTGAGGAGTGGATGTTTTATTTCATTGAGGAGATCCTCTAAGGGAACACCAAGTTCCATTGGGTGAAGATGATAAGAAAAAATCTACATGAAAAGTTCATGGCGGTAAAGAAGACTTCAAAATTATACATGAACTCTTATTTGGTCTATTGACTGCCAATCAAGATCCCCTACAAAGGCTTGGATTGTGTTGTTGTATTAGGGACAAAGAAGGGACAACTTAAAGTATATGACTAGTATCCTCAATTGCAAATAGGAACTTTGAAAGGGATTATAAGAGAGTAAATGATTCCTTCATTGGGAATATAATCAGAACTATGGGTAGAGACTATCATAGAAGGGTGTCGTATAGCACCAAAGTAGTTATAAAGGGATTTGGATATCTATTCATCTATTTCCATAAATTCATGTATATCATAGCAGAGGGGTTCTTAGGAAGACCCTATCGTCTGCCCCAGTACCCTAATGACAAAGATGATTTTGTTAGAGCTTACTTGGTAGTTGCATACTGCCCACACCCTACTAAGTAAAAACACCACATTGGGATCCCATATCCCCTTACATTCAAATAGGGAATGTACTCTTTCCCTGCTACCCCACGTGCTGAGAACTCTAAGGAGTTGGAAAAATATAATTTGGAATTGCATACAGATAGGGGATGCATGGATCCCCACAAGAAACTAAAGAAGCAAGTCGGAAGGCGGTATGCCCACCAAACTCACATTGAAAACTTTTGGGAAAACTGTGATGATGACAAAGAGGTCTTAAGGTGGTGTTATATGGTAATGACTACCCAATTTGTAAAGTCCATTGATTTATTCCCAGTGCCTAATCAGATTGTTGAAGACAACAATATTTTTAATGAGAAATATATAGCTTTAACAAATGTTCCATTTCCAGTCATTGATTGGGCCGAGGAGGAGGTTACTAACCTAGATTCTATCACCCACCCTATGTAGCAAAGGACCAAACAATAGGTTGATGAGAAGATAACCCAATAACATGATCAAGGTGCAAAGTTAACATACAGGGAGCTTGAGGATGATATTGAAAGTGAAATAGATAGTGGCATTGTTGTAGGTTCATTTGGTGAATCTCCCAAGTCCTTGCTTGTCACAAGGTCTAAAAAGAGAAAGGATACAATTGAATGGAAGCCCGAATATAAGGTATACACAAGAAAATCAACAGAGGGGTAGTCGTCAAAGAAAGCAAAGAGGACGGGGACATTTTTTCTTGAAATTCCAACTATCCAAGAGGAGGGACACCCCCATGAAGAGGAAAAAGGGTCTGAACAACCTTTCTCACCACCGCTGACCACATCTATTGCTCCATCCGTTGTCACTACTACACCTTCTCCTTCCATTTCTCAACCATTTCCCATCTCCGCCCCACCGGTTATGGAAATTTTGGTCCACCTCACATCTGCCTCATTGATCACTCTGGTGGTGGTGTGTGACTCTTCCTCTTCCACCACTTCCCCATTATCATCCTCCTCACTCCTACCTCCATTACCTAGAATTTCCACCTTCCTTGACAACAACTACCATGGCACCTATCACTTTGTAACATGCCTTTGCCACCTATATGTAGAATGTTCCAACCAAGATCTCTAGGGTAATCCTCAACCCGCAAGTCTAGGGACTAATGGCCCAAATTCCTTTTGCTTCACCTCTCCCACCACCTCCCACCAATCCTCCAAAACTGGAGGCTAGTATGCAAATTTTTGAAGAAATAAAGAATCTTAGTGGGGAGAAACTCAAGGAAATAGATTTTGATATTGTTGAAAATCCAAAGGATTTTGATCAAGATGATTACTTTCAGCATCCTAATGGTAGGGAGAATATAGACAAGGTAGGTTTAGATGAAGAAGCACAAAAAATTCCTGAAGGGGAAGGTGCTGAGAAGCTCGAGGAGTACTACAAAGTTGAGACCTTTGATTAGGAACCAAATGAAGAGCAGCCCCATGACCACGAAGGTGAGGAGTCAAACCTCAAGGAGCATCGCTTTGAAGAAGGGAAGATTGATACATATACAAATGTGGAATTTTTTTATGAGCCTCCACAAGTCATCCAAGATGAGGGCCTAAGAAAAGAAGAAATGCCTTTGAAAAAGTAGAGAGAAAAGGATAAAGAAGAAGATGATACTGGAGAAAAGAGTGCTAAGCCTGAGAAACCAATTGAAGAAGATAAGGGAACATCACAGGACACGAATTTTGTTGAGGAAGATGTAGAGATCACTAATCCTAACAAAGGAAAAGCTATACAAGAAGATGAGTCTAATGAAGAAGAGAGAAATGATGAAGAGGCTCCTAGGCACGAAGGGAATGAATCTCGAAAGGAATAGGAAGAGGAGGGGGATCATGAATCCTCAAAACAACAAATGAAAGTCCCCTTGTGGCTTGAGAAAAAATTGAAGAAAAGGTCTCCCATAGTTGTTGACCCCAATGATCGACTAGAGGCCATATTGGCTAGAGCATAGGTGAAAACCTGAAAGGAAAAGAAGCCCAAAATCAAGTCACATATCATAGTTGATGCTTCTAGATCCAAAACACTATAGGTGGTCATTCTTGTACTAGGAAAAGAGGCAGACACTATTCAGGGCAAAGACTATTATATATCTACCATTAATCTAGGTCTCGCAACCTGAGCCCAAATAATAGATGAGCTCTAGGGGTCAATGTCTACTATCCTCTAGCAAATGAATAAGGATCAATCCACCAAAGAGGAATATAAAACACAGGTGGCAGATTTGATTGCCTTCATATAGAAGTGTACTTCATCAAGAGAAGAAGCTCCAATGAAATCACCTACACCTGCCTTGCTCTTGAAGGAAGAGGTAAGTAAAATGGAAAGAATGAAGAACTAGACCAAGTCTCCTTAGACAAGTTCAACATGGCTATTTACAATGGTGACATGGGCATCTGTCATGCACCTATAATGGACAATGAATTCTAAGTTTTGCAGAAGGAAGTGGGAGAAGTAATGGATATTTGTAAGGAATTTCATGAGCTATATAGGATTACCTACCCAAAGTTAGAGAGGATCCTCAAGCTCTCCCAAGAAACCTAGGAAAAGGAGCTGGCACTGCCTAAGGAATATCATTAGCTAATTGAGGCATGGCAGCTATATTTTGAATATAGGAAAGAAATTCTTGAAAAAGGCCTTATGAGAATTAGAAAATGATCATGAATGGATTGTGGAACATCTCATAGATAGTGGTGATTATTTGAAGATGATGACTAGTTATAAGATTCCCGCCTTGGAGTTGGATCTAGAGGCTATCAAGCAATAATTCCACAAGAAAATGGAAAAGGGGGTTGGCAACACGTTGCCACCAAACTTTAAAAATTTCCCTAAAAGGGACTTCACCGAATAAAAGCAAATAATCAAAGGTAAACCAATGTGCACCAAACATTGAGACCAAATTACTAAAAGATTCAAAAGAGTGGCCTTTCAAGTTAATAAATCTGAACTTTCTGAAGAGAAGAAGCTAGTAGTCATGATTGGAAAATTCATGGAGTATGCTACTCTCCAAAGGGATGTTGGGAATCCCATTATAGCTAATGAATACTTGTTAAAATAACTACAAAAGCTGGGAGTAGCTACAAGACAAAATAGAATAGGAAACACAATAGGAAAGAGACAAAAGGTTTATTTTTTATATTGTAATATATGAGGGGTAGGTGAAACCCTAAGTTAGAATGAATCTAAGCCATCCATTGTAAATGAATCTTTTCCATTCATTCTAGTTTTTGAAAACTATAAAAAGGGTCATCCTCTAATTTTCAAGAGAGAGATGAGTTGTTGTGTAAAAACATGCTACTACAAAATATATGAGAAAAGCATCGAGTTAATGGTTTCTTGTGTGTTAATATCCATGTGTGCATGATTATATCTCCAAATAGTTTATTTCAGCATTTTTATTTCAAGTTTGAGTTCATTTTATGTTGGTAGTTCATGTTGTGCTTTAATGGTGGATGTATTCTATGGTGTTTTATGAATTTCCAGCTCATACTTTTAGTTGTTTGTTGATGACAAATTTTTGTGTAAAGTTAGTATGAGCTTATTCATTTTTTTGCACCTAAATTCAATTGTTATTCATGTTTAATAGGTGAATATACAGTCTAAACATTTGCAAAGACTCCCTTGAATATTGCACTAGTTTTATGAGACTGTGGGGCTATCCTTGGTCAAGTGAAATTATGTTTGGAAAGTATTTCCACTATAGCATCCTCCATTGTTACTATTCATCTTAGTTGCAGATTTAGGAAATCTTCTTACCCTTTTCCCTTTTGCAATCTTTAAAATCTGAAGTTAGAGACAAGTTCCAACATCATTGTAAAGCCAAATTTGGTGAGCACGAGTTTTAGTTTGTTGTTTTGAACTTGTAGCTACTGTTCATCATTTCTAGAACTTATGAAAATCCATTTTCAAACCAAAAAATTCCATGCTTAGTGAACCATAAAGGCCCTTTGTGATTACCAAAAAATCACATCAATCAGCTAAGCTATTTTTGCAAGTCATGAACTAACACCGAAGAGACCTTGGGGTGATTTTATGAAATTTAATCTTAGGAATTTACCTTTGAAGAGAGACATCACACTTGTGTGTTGTATATGTGGAGAAGTGGAAAAACACCCATCAACAAAACTGGTACTAGAAGGAGGGCCTTTAGGATAAGCTAGATCAAATTGGGTCCTTCTCCCCTTAAAGATTCCATAGAGTAACAAGATCCACACCAGATAAGGGAGAATTCCAAGAACTAAAGACCCCCACCAAGGCCAAAAGGGCCAATAAAAGGGAAGCTTCAGCTTCAACCCCACCCACTCAACCTCCATATACTCCATCTCCATTTTCTCCTTCACTCCAGCTATCATTTTCTCCCTTCACTTCCCACATCTGAGGCACTATTACAGTAGCTACCCCACCTCAACCACAAGTTGTTGCAACACAACCATTACCACCCCCACCTCCACCAATGGCTTGTTTGGGATATAATCCATCAGCCTTATCCTTTAATGACTACCATCAAATGTCGAATAATCTAGAGGGTTTATGTTCCAAGTTCCATCCAAATGATCCACAAAGAACAACAAAAGAACATATCAAGATCTTTGAAATAGTATTGAAGGACATGCAGATTGAACATGAAGATGTGTCTTGTATACTCTTCCCTTACTCATTGGTAGATGAGGAATTCTATTGGTACATCCACTTACCCACAGGCTCCATCACCTCTTGGGACCTCATGAAAGATATGTTCTTAAATAATTTGAAAGTCTTAGTCAGCCCCACAAATTTGTATCAACAATTCATGTCAGTAAGGAGGGAAGTTAATGAGCCAATTAGCTCAACCAATAATAGATTTCATAGAGCCTACATAAATTTTCAACCCCCTTATGTAGTTGATGATGACTCTACCAAAATGGTATACTATACAGCTCTAAACAACCTCACATCCACCTTGGTCAAGCCAATACATTGACCGCCTGCAAGACTAGTGGATGTGTATGTAGAGGTAGTGAATGCAAAAACTGATTTGGGATGGCATATTGCAGGTCCATTTCCTTCCTTTGGACCCATTGCTTACCTCGGGCAATTCCAAGGGCTTACGCATGCCTAGGCTCATCAAATGCCTCTACTAAATCAAGTTCCCTAACTTCCAATTGTGCCAAACCCAGGGCCGCCTCTCAAGCAAGATCCACCAATATTGAGCTACCTACAGGCTTTGTATTAGCAAGCTTATTCATAGCCACCCCAAATGCCCTCATACCTATAGAGCTCTGAAGGATCAACTACTCAACAAGGTCAGCTCATAACACCTCCCGTTTTCCTTCAAAAATTAGTCCCAACTCAAAGTAACGCGGACAAGGAATAGATTGATGATTTGGATTAAATGGTGAAGAGGATTTCCACTGAGCTTACTCACCTAAGGAATCAAAATAACTAGCTAGAAGAATCTCATAAGAGTATTAAGGAAAACTATCAAAGAGACCACCAAGATTCGAGGTCATCCTTGAATCATAATTTTGAAAGACAACAACCCCAAAGGTAGAACAAAATATAGAATACTATAACTAACAATGGAGGCATTCCCACACCTCTCAACCAGCTGAGTGGTATAGAAAAATCCACAAGTGAAGTCTACTTAGTTGAAGTTTCCTTATTCGGGTGGTGCAGAATTCATAAAACCAATAGGCATTTCGAGCTTGATTGTTCGAAGTTCTAGACTGGTATGGAAATCTTTAAATAAGAAGTTCAAAATGTTGTTGATAGTTTGAGTTGTAGAGAAATAGTACCTTCAAAACCATATGATTCCTTAGTTTTGGTCGTCAACTAGGCTCCTTTCTCATAAAGTGGCAAAAACTCACTTGAAAAGGTGACTACAACAAATGAAGGTGAAGAAAAAGAGGTAAGTAATAAGGGATCTTTATCTCAGCTATTTGATTCAGTAGATAATGGTCCTAAAGACAAGGAAGAGAAACATGAGGATGAGGTTCATATGTTCCACCAATGTGCAACCCCTTAGAACTTGAGAAACAGACAAGCTAGTGGTCCCTTTACAACCTCTATCCCTCCCCATAATTTAAGTAATCCACTAGACCCTAATCCTAGCAATAACCCAACATACCCCAAAGTACCAACCCATTATTTCAATAGAAATAGGCAGCCCAATTTAGGTCAAGACCAACCTGCTAGTTCTAATCAAAGTAGTTCCTCCAAAGCGTATGTTGAGAAAAAGGGGGAATACATGGCTGAGGAATTTAAGAAAGTAAAGATAAGTCTTTTGGCCTTTGATTTACTAAGGATACCTGCTATCTGAAATGCCTTTTTCGATCATTAAATGGGATTGCCCCATCAAAACTTGATCAAGAGGTGGTAGTAAAGCGAGTATATTTAAAATCAATGAAAATGAGCCCATGATTAGAGAAATTATGGGGAAGATGCCTAACCATCACCCAACCAACAACCCAACAAAAGCTAGCCATTGGAAAAACCACCTATTAGAACCAAAAATTTCCATTAAAATCGTAAGCCTTTTTTCCCATTTAAGCCCATCATTTTCCTATCTCTTCATAAAAAATAAGTCATTTTATTCCTTGTCAACTTTATTATACACCTTAAACCTTTACCGCTCCCTTAATATTCATTTTATATGCTTTACTACTTTATCACGACCTCCCACAAAGGGGCCTACGGTATGGTGGTGACAGTTAAAGCGCGGTCAGAAAGAAAGCCTACTGCTATACCACGGTGCTGCGGTAAATAGTCGACCGAGTCGATGAATGGTGGATAGAGTCTACCATGGTACTGCTGGAATTCAAGCTAATGACTGCGGTAGAGCGATGGGCAATGATGGCAGTGAAGATAGTGAGCATGGCAGTCAATAAATAGTTACCACTCAACCATGGATAGTCTCTGAGTAGATAGTGGTGGTGCGGTGATAGGGAAGTGGCCACAGATAGAATAGTTACCACTACACCACGGTAGGTTAGGATGGAGACCATGGTGGTGCAGTAGATAAGAGGGAAGTGGCCAAAGGTAACAATAAATTTTTGTCATGGTACTGTTGGAAGCTAGAATGAAGACAATGGTAGCACGGGTAGCGGTGAGGTTAACAGTTAATGCCAGACACCGCTATACTGCGGATAGTTACAGTGAAGCTTTTTGTGGAGCGATGGACAGAAGGAGCGATCTAATTCAATACCATGGTACCACCGATGGAAAATACATAGACTGAGGTGGAGTAGTAGGAATAAAGGAATAAAGGGAGATGAAAAATATAGGTGGGAAAAAGTATTAAAGTGAGAAATAAAAAGAACTATAATTGAAAATATTGGATTTGCTGATAAGGCAACTTAATCAAATATTTTATTTTTTGATTAATGAATACAAATGGATGTAACAAAAAAGTTAAGGGTCGTGACCCTTGGGATTTCATTGTATAAATATTTGAAAAATTCAGTTGTAGAAGGGGTTAGAGTAGGTGGTAGTAGTTATATTTTTCCAAAAAATGGACTGGGAATGCAAAGAATGTACAAAGCCTTTCCTGAAACAAAATCGATGGAGATAAAAAAATTTAACTGGTGATTTTCTTTCTGGTGTTTAGTTGTTGTGATGTATTAAATTCATATTCTTTATTTTGGCTGTCTCCAACTTGAGGTCTTTTAAGCAATTAAATCATCATATCAAGTATATCACTGATTTATCAAAATGCACTCTCATTTTTTGTAATTTAATTAACTGGTGTCTACAAGTCAGAATTAAAATCTTTTAATAAGTCATAGTGATTTAATAATTTCTTTTGGATTGTTGAAGTGAAACCTGATAAGAGAAATATCCCAACACAATTTATGCAAGTCATAAATTTACTGAGGTTTTATGCCAATCATATAATTTTCAAAGTGCCTAACAACTAGAATTAAACCAGAGAAGGAAACACACAATTATTCTTAATTTTGACTCCCTTATCCATGTGGATAGAAGGCACTGATCTACCACAACCCAGAGAAATAATTTTATATACAAACAACTTTTTCAAATCCTTTCTTTTGTGCAGTAGGAGTAGGTATAGTTATAGTGATTTTGTCTATCCACTTCCATTTTCCATTTTGGGTAGATTGTTTCAATAGGAAATACATTTCAAAATATGCATCATTCATATAGGTACACCTACCTAGGTCTAGCAGAACTTGAAGAGTAGAAGGTACAATTGCATCAATTGGCCTTGTACATTGGCCAAAAGCATTGTGAGAGCTTGTCAACATCTTGTGGTTCAAACCTATGTTTTTGAGACCCAACACCACCAACCAAGGAGAAAAATCAAATACAAATAAGAGATTAAAACAATGACAAGGAGAAGGTTCAAGTAGCCCAAGTTGATCTATTTGTGGGACTGCTTCAAGGAAGGTTGGAGACACCTACTTTGTTATTAAAAATTCATATATTTAGTAAAAATCTACACAACTACTTGCTATATTCAGGAGCCTCAACCAATTTCATGCCACTCACAGTGTGCCAAGCACTAGGAATAACCCCAACCCCATCCAAATGAAAGGTGACCCAGCTTGATAAGACTGAGATAAGCATAGTATGGGATTTGAATAGAATCCCTATGTAGGTTGCAGTGAACCCAAGAGTGTAGCAAGTCATTGATATCTAGGTTGCTGACATTCCCAAAACCTATGGTGTTATATTGGGAAGAGACTTTACTCGCACTCTCAATGGTTATGCAACAAATGACTACTCCCACTTATGGCTGCCATGGAAGGTATTTCCTAATCAATTCTACAATGATCAAGAACCCAAGATGAAATTCATACTTTTTGAGTAGAACAATACAAATGAAGTGTTGTTTGCAAAAATAGAGTTGGGAAATTATTTTCCCACCACTTACCAAGATGAAGAAGAGGAAGGGGTAGAAGAGGTTCTTGTGCTATGTAGTGCCCCCATTAATTTGACTCCTCTTCCTAATAGCACAAAAGTGTTGGTTGAGTTTGATGATGAAGAGTTCTAGGAGGGTGACCACCTTGGGTTGTTCGATGGCTTTCAAGAATTTATGAAAAAGTGTGCACAAGATCAACTCAGTTTAGGGGCTAGAATAGATTTCAAAGAGGTATTGTTACCTAGTTGGTGTAGGATACACACTGATAAATTTGACTCCAAATTCCAATGAAATTTTGTCAGAATTATTTCATCAATTTTACGATGAACTTTGAAATGTCAAAATTCTGACCCAACATCGTCGGCTGGGTCGGAATTTTGATGTTTCAAAGTTTGTTAGAAAATCAACAAAATAATTTTGATGAAATTTCATCAAAATTTCAATGAACTTTCGTCAAAATTTGGAGTCAAATTTATTAGTGGCATGATGCAGCTCATTCCAAGTTTGAGTGTTTCTTGTGCCAAGTAGTAGTAGACCACATTAAAAGGAAGATCACTCCCAATTTTTTAATGAAGGAACATCAAGATCAAAGCTAGATTGAGTACAAACAACCACCTAAATATGAAAAAATGGAGACACAACCAAGAAAGGAAGTATGCTTAATTAGCTCCAAAGGAAAAAGTCCCTCCAAGTTTGAGATGTTGTGCTTTGATGGATTCAAATCCAAGCAAGGAGCGAGAGTAGGCTTTGAGTTAATTAGACCCAATGGGTAAGACCTACCTTGCTAACCATAGAATACAATTTTATTGTACCAATAATGTTGTAGAATATGAAGCATTAGTTTATGGATTACTCATGGAATTGAGAAAGAAGGTCAAAATGTTGCAAGTCTTTGGGGAATCGGAATTATTTGTCAAGAAAGTTATAAAATTATACTCCTATCATGATCGAATATTAGCAAATTATAGGCATAGGGTATGGGATCTCATACAGGGGTTTGACACGTTTAATATTCAATTGATTCCCCATAGTAACAATCACATTGCTAATGCCTTAGCCCAAAGAACTAGTACCCTCCAACCCTTTTCATTAACTCACTTAAAGAAATTCACTATAGATCTCACCTCTACCTGATCGATTCCTAAAAATGTAACCAACTTCCAAGTGTTTTATGATGATAAGCATATCTTTGACTTCATTACCAGTTCCAACATATTTGCCTCCCAAATCATAGATTAAGTAGAGCCAGAGGAAGTTGAGCTTGACATCAAAGGGGTGATTAACCTAAAAAGAAACACAATACCTAGGGGTATGGTCCAGATAGAGAGGATATTTGACTTAGATCACATGAGAGACCAAGATCAACAAACTAAGGAGTCCATAGATAATCAATGTGATGCTCACAATATGGGTACTGTAGAAGATATAAAGAATTTGTTTATTGGAAAAGTGTGCACCCTAGAGGAAAGGAAAGGAATTTTTGATGCATTACATGCCTACCATGATGTGATTACTTGGTGGTATGAGGACCTCAAAACGTATGACATGCCAATTACTACTCATACCATTCCCCTCAAGCTAGATGTGAGACCCTTCAAACAACGTCAGTGTCCAATCAATGCATTGCTAGAACCCATTATCTTTAAGGAAGTGTAGAAGCTATTGTTTTCCCACATCATTTTCCCTATCAAACATTCCACATGGGTAGCCAATTTGGTTCTGGTTAGAAAAATGGGGAAATCAATTTATGTGTGGATTTCAGAAATCTCAACTGGGCTTTTGAAAAGGATAACTATCTGGTGCCCTCCCTGGATGAAATTCTACAAATAGTCAATGGTTCCCAAATCATATCCTTTCTAGATGAATATTCAGGATACAACCAAGTAATGGTGTAATATGAAGATAGTCATAAGATGACATTCACCACAAAATGGGGAACATTTGCATACAAAAGGATGTCATTTGGTCTAACTAACATAGGTGCAATTTTTCAACATACCATGGATATAGCCTTCAAGGATCTCATTGGAAAATTAATCATCATCTACATGGATGACCTTAATATATTCAAAAAGAAGAGAGGAGATCACATTTTCAACTTATGCAAAGTGTTCCAAAAGTGTAGAGAATTTGGTATTTCACTACACCCAAAGAAGTGTATCTTTGGGGTGACCGAAGGAAAATTGTTGCGACACATGATTTTAGAGAAGGGAATTTCCATATATTTGGGATGTATTTAGGCCATCTTGAAGATTCAGACTTAGGGAAACAAAGAGGAGATGAAATCCTTCTTTGAAAAGATCAACTTTGTCCAAAAATTCATCACAAAGTTTGCAGATATAGTAAAGCCATTGAATTCTATGCTCAAATAGGATGCTAAGATAGAGTGGACGCCAAAATCTAAAAAATATTTGGCATAAATTAATAGGGATATTTCAGATGATCCTGTGCTGGTCAACCCAGATTATTTAAAGCCTTTATATATCTATTCCTTTGCTTCATATCACTCTTGTTCCAGTATGTTAACACAGAAGGATGACGAAGGAAATGAGCACCCTATTTCCTTTATGAGTGCTCCACTAAAGGATGCTAAATTGTGTTACCATAATGTTGAGAAGAAAGAATATTCTTTGGTAAGAGGAGACAAGAAATTTTGGCAGTACATCTTGAGGAACAAAGTGTTTATCATTGTTCCAAACCCGATTGTTAAGACCCTATTGATGCAAAATGAGCTAGGAAAAAGAAGAGCAAAATGGGTCATGCTACTACAAGAGTACAACATGGAGATTCAACCTATAAAGCTAGTTTGAGGAAAATCTCTCACATGCACAATGGTGGAGGTAGAACCAGAGCTCACCGTTCAACAATATTAGTTGGAGGATGTTTCTTGGGATGAATGGTATGATGATATGGTGTATTACTTGTTGAAAAATAAATGTATATCCTAATAGAAAGGATTCTAAAAATGATATTTGAGGCTAAAGAGAAACAATTACCTACTAAAAGGAGCTATGCTATATAAAAATAATCATGAAGGAATTTACCTTCGATGCTTGGGAAAAGCGGAAGCAGCTAAACTAGGGAGAATTCCATGAAAATTTGGGATAGGCCATGGATCCGACCCTTCAACAACCCATCATATACAATGAGATGGATACTATTGGCCAACCCTATTCAAAGATGCTCACAATCACATATGATCTTGTCATGTCTTCTAGACCATTGCCACTAGGGAGAGGTTTGTTGATTTATTGTTGTAGCCAGATGCTGAGGTAAGGCCTTTTACTCAATGGGGACTTGACTTCATTGGTCCAGTGAACCCACCATCTTCTGTAGGCCATGGGTACAATCTAACCACTACTAATTATTGCACCAGATGGACAAAAATAATTTGTTGTAGAAAATGCATGACTGAGAGAGTAACGAATTTTCTTGAAAGCTTTATTATTAATCATTTGGTAGCCCATTTGCATTGGTCTATGATAATGGTCCTACATTTGCTTCCCTTAAGTTTTCTAGTTGGGAATTTGATTATGGGATTGTGCTTAAGTTTTCATCAAACTACTACCCCCAATGGAATGGGTTAGTTGAGTCCATGAACAAGAACTTATTAACCATCATACACAAACTGCTAGACAAAAACCTAAAGGATTGGCATACCTATTTATGTTTTGCTCTATGGGAAGATCTCACCTCACACAAAGCAACCCTAGGAAATTCCCCATTTTGCCTCGTTTATGGTTTAGAGCCTTTTTTCCTTGTTCACCTAAATATTCCCACACTAAAACTCATTAACACCTATTATGAGGAGGGAGAATTCCTTGAGGTCCACTTAGCTGAACTACCCCACTTAGAGGAAGTTTGTAACGAAACAATAGAAAATTTCACCAAACATAAGGGCATAGTTAAGAGATGGTTTCACCATAGATCCAAAGTTAATGCCTTTAGGATTGTTGACTGAGTCTTATGTTGTGAAAAGGCCCACGAGAAGAAATGGAGACATGATAAATTCAACAGGCTCTAGCTTGGCCCCTTTTAGATTTATGAAATTCTAGGAGATAATGCCTTTCACCTCAAAATGCTCACCAGAGAAGATATCTTGTTTCTTTTCAATGGGTAGTACCTAAAGCATTATTTATTTTCTTGAGCTATTTAAGTTCACCCCTTGTACATAGTCAGGATAGGTCCTTTTCTTTTTGTTTTGATTTTTCTTTGCTTTCACTTATTTTCGTAAGAAGCTAATTGATAATGTAAAGATGCAAATTGAATTTTTTTGGAACTCTCACTCCAAAGTATCAATGAATATAAAGGATGTTTTAAAGTTAAAAATTGGTAATCAAGATCAGACACCACATCCTAAAAATTTCTTTGAATTTAGCCAAACAATTTTGTCAAGAACATCCAAATTGACAAATCTCATAAAGGGATTTTGAGTCTTGCAATCCATTTTATTATGTACATGTTAATGTTCATAATACATGTTGTAAATACCATGTTGAGTTTTCAATGAATCATAAATTATTATGCCATATTCGTTCTACTATGCATACAGACAAAATGTTGCAAGAGTTTCAAGCAACGAAACTTCCCAAGTCATTCAAGGACTTGTTAGATTCATTTTTTATGTGTTAGAGGTGATTATATGCAACTTCCCAAGATGCTCCATATATTATTCACTGGTGTATGTATCTGTGTTGGTAATTATATCTTTCATAACGTACTACATATGAAGCATCCCCTCAAGTTGTGCATGGGTTTTTTCAATCACTGTATCATCAAAAAAAGATGGGAACAAGATAGCCATCAGCTGATCAAAATCATTAAACTCCTCTATGATTGTAGTTTGAAACTTATTATGTGTTTCCATGAACTTATCAATATTTTTAAGTATTTTTTCATCCATATTTTTTCTTTAGCCATCAACTCTTCCTTCTTTTCCATTGCTCGGTGCCACGGTATTTTGTGCTCTTGGAAAGCATCATATGTTTTGGTGTGAATTGTCCAAAATCGATTAGCCTATCCTAGTACCTTCTCAAATCTCTTTCTAATTAGTTCTAAGACTATTTCAAACTTGGTGATTTTCACTTTTCTTTCCAATTCATTACATTTCTTTTGAGCTATTTCATTTTTATGCTTCCTGTATATAGCTTCTGACATATCTTCTAGTACCTTATTCTCACATTCCACCAATGGAGAGTAGGTTCCTGAAGAATGAGGTAACTTATCCTTGTATTTGAATACTTATTTTCATAGCTTCTCATCCTTAGAAATATACTTCTTGTTATCTTTCACTAAGTTTTCAATCTATACCTTCATAAATTTACAAAAAATGATATTCAGGTTAGCAATTTCCATGGGGTCAGTTTCTCCCACTCTCTGTACAAGAAGATGGTCAAATACTTGGCTTAGGTCACTAATAAAAGTAGGCCTTTTCTTTGGTGGGTATAGGGCCCAAATTAGAAGAGTGACGTTATATGGGTTGTATATAGAACTAGTATAGATATTATCACTTGCTTCAGTAGTCAATTGCAAATATTTGTCCTCTATTTTCCTAAAACTATTGAATGCAATGACATAGCTAATATCCCATCCTAGTAGGAGCATAACTCTAGCCTCTTGTAATATCTCTTTTCCCTTTTCTGAAGTAGTATTATTCATCTCTTGATCCACTTCTCTTTGTAACTCATCTAGTACCTCAACTTCTTTGTCAAGATGGATTTATTTTATTATGTCTCTTATCATCCTACCCTTGTATTCATAAAAAAAGCCTTGAACTCAAGAGAATTGACAAAATCATCATATGAAGTAAATTTTTGACTTCCATTATTCCTACCATCATCAGAAAGTTGATTTGATGCCTCAAACACATCAACACTCATTTTAGGTGGAGGTTCATACTTCTCGATGACAAGTTTATTTTTTTTTACAAATTCAACTTCACTTTCAACATCTTCTTCACTTGTCATAGGTGTATCAATGGAAAATTTTATGTTTGGGATATTTTGTAGTGATATGTGGAAAAAGGGAATTATATCCTCATCTTGTGTTACTGTAAGATCTCTTGTTGAAATTTTATCTTCTCTCCTATTGAATTTTGAAGGAGGTACATCTTTGATCAATTCAATTTCATGTTGAAGCATTATATCCATTCTATCCATAGGGTCTTCAATCTCATGAAAGGCCCTAGAGTATAGTCCATTGTGACTCTTTTTCCATGCTTCATCCATCATTATTCTATTATACATATCCATTCTTCTTGATGCATGACACTTATTAGTGTTTCTAATCAAATCATCATCTACAAAATTCTCATGTTTATACCCTTTCAGCTTCTATGTCAACTTGGCATTGTTGATGAAATGCTCAAGGTCAAACCATTTTCTTTCATTTCATTTTGGTAAATTGTAATATTCGAATTTATCATCACTAACTTCATATCCCTTTTCAGAAACAATAGTAAAATCACCGAAACAAAGAGTACTTGGCATAAGCGACTATTTTCTATAACTTTTCAAATGCAAAAGATTTGAATAGGCCAATTGTCTAACTATTTCCAGGTACACTACTCTATCTATAATTGTCCTTGGTAAGAGGAATGGTGCTCCTTCTGCTGGTGATTCTCCCATCATAACCTAACAATTCTCTAAAGAGTTGCCAACTCTTATAGTAAAGAAACTGTAAGATTAATGGCCAACACATCAAGCCTAGGATTTTTTGATCCTTACTCCTTCACTTCTGGCTCTGTTAAAACCATGGAGGGTAATCCAAAATATTTCTTCGAGATGTACTCAATTAATAACATATTTATATATAGATTGATTCCTAGTTAATGCAAATAAAACCCACCTCACTGAAGATTTGGCAGATCCTTTAAGTGAGTGACTACTTACTTGCTATGAATCAAAGATATTCCCAACCCACACAATTCTTTGAGAAAGGATTTTAAATGAATACTATTCTTATTTTAAGTTCATGGTTAGGTGTGCTATTTACTCATTCTTTATGCAAGATTTTCTAATAAACTAAGAAGTGTCTCATCGATTGGAGCAACAGTGTAAGAATTTTTAATACATGGACTACTCAATTTTAGAGATAGGTGGACTATTTTCATAATGATTTGCATTTATGAAAACTCACAATGCCTAAGAAACACTCACTCATTACCAATCCTAAGAAATTTCTTACAAAGTCTATACCCTCTTCAAGCATTTTAATCAACTCTTTGAGTTAAAGCTAAGAACATAATCATACATTCAAAATGAACCATTTAAAGATAAATGATAACACAATTAATATTTTCATTCATAACTTGTGAGAAATATATATAGGAGAGTATTTGTTTCTAGACTAAGATTTTTTTCTATATTAGTAGTTTATATAAAACTGATTTAAGATTGTTACATACAAATTTCATACCCAGGACAATCTATTGGCCTATTTATCCATATTCTATTCACAAATTCCTTTCCTAAGCTTAGCACTCACCTAAAACCCTATTGAGACTTAAAATTTTGACCACTGTAATGAGCCCAAAAATCCCTTTTATAGAATAAGGGAGAAACAAGCATCAGGCTCAATGACATTTATATTTCACTTCATTTCAAGATCATTTTGCACTAGAATTTGAGACATCCTAAGTTAGTTATATGCAATAATTGTGGAAAATGGAAGAGTAAAAGACCACTTTCCACATCCCTTTCATAAGGACATGCCAGCTCCTCAAAAGGAATAGTCTATTGCAGCAGCATCATTGAACCCCCATCCTTTCTAACCAAAGAAGATTATCCACTCGTAGCCCTAGCAAAAATATGTACACAACCCAACACTAGGAATTTTGGCACTTCTCCTATACACCAGCCTGATAAATTTCCACATCAATGCTAGAAAGAAGAAATCATATGAATGCTAAATAGGACAATCCTAAAAAAAAGAGCCATGGTGTCATCAAAAACTAAAATGGGGCAAAGTCATCACTCTGAGTCATCAGACTCATAAGAGCCTAGCCCACTCCTTGCTCGTGGTGGAACTGGAGGAACCGTCACCACCACCTCACTAGAATCATTAGATGGTACCAAGGAGAGAAGATAATAATCACCCTCTGAGTTAGTGTCGCCCTCATTGTCTGGAGGGCTATCAGAAACCTCACTAGAAGAATAAAGTCCTCCTAGACAAGCCTTACGATACTTGAACTTTTTCTTTGTCTTCTTTTCGTACTTGACCAACTCTTTCTCTTTGAACTTGACTAATTCTTCTGAAAAATTTCAGTTTCTCGAGCGGTAGTTACTCCTGACACCATACTTCTTAAATTTCCTGCATCCCCTTCTATTTTTTTGGTGTATGAGGATCTCCTTGTGTATCAACCTCATTCTCAGGGGCATTCTTCTCATACTCAAGAAAACTCAATCTCTTAGATCTTTGGACTGGCCTAATAAACTCTTCAAACTTACTCATCCTTCTAGTGATGAGAACTAGAAGACACCTACCATTTTTTCTCTCAAACTCAAATTCAATGCAATTTTTGAATGATAAATATGGCTATCAGTCCCTCTTATAAAAATCCATGCAAGTGTTCCAACCATTAATTCTTCAAAGAAAGCTTGTGTTCGCGAGATGACAACAATCTACCTTGATCCTTTTAATCTTAACTATTGATCATGATTTAAAAGATAGATTAATGGGTGGATTAACATGTAACCACGTATAATTAAGTTTTAATTGTGCTTTTAATGCTCCTTTAAATCAAAAAAACTTTGAGTAGATAAACATCTACTTTGTACATAACATCAACTAAAACTATTCTTTCTATAATTACTCGCTCACCTATAGGAATCATTTCACTTGTATTTCATCTTATCAAAACAATAGGGATTGATCCTAATCTGATCTTAAAATATCGGTTCATATGTTTCCATGCTTTGTTTTCACCTTTTCCATACGTATCATTAGCTATTAGGACCAATGGATGAAATCTCAAGAATGTGCCTTAAAGAACAAGGTTGAAAATAGCATAGTTTAGAAATAGTATCTTCTCGACCAAATTTAGAAGTATTCTACCAATATTAGAACCCATGGGAACCTTTTAGAAATTCCACATGGCTCTTGCCTGCTTTCCCATTAGAGGATACAATACATGGGAGGGATCCTTGCAGCATAGCAGGGAGTGGTCAAGATTAGATCATATCACCTATCATCGACCATCGATTTCATCTTCTATGAAACAAACCTTCATATTTAAAACCTATTGGGTCCCACAAAATGATAGGTGTCACCCTGCCCATTAACCCATGTAGCTATCCCTCCTCATTGTTGAAAGTGGATAGGCACTCGGGGAATGGCTTTGATGAGAACACGTTCCTTGACATCCATCATTGATCATCGTTTGCTATCAACAACTATCATTTAGTAGATAGTGGTCCCACCATCAAGCATAACCATGTGGCCATCGCCCACTAGCCCGTGTCTTTAAAGTAAAATAAAATAAAATAAAATGAGCACACAAGGAATGGTAGAGATATGGCCACATCTTCAATCCATCAACCATTGATATTCTTTGAAAATATTTAGTCAGCTTCACCAAGGAAACTTGGCCCACCAACATACTAGACATGTGGTTGAAGCCCACCAGCCCGTGTGAATAAAATAAGAAGAAATAAACCAACATGAGCATATGGGGAATGATTGGCATTAATTCCCACAATCAGATGACCAACATGAAGCTTCATCTCTGCACATGTTGCAAAGGTTAATCATAAAAGGGGGCCATCTCTAGGTAAATGAGATATTGACCCATAACAACAAAGGTTAAGGATTTAAGTCGTTAATATCAAGCCTTCGATCATAGGAAAATTAATACCGCGAAGAACTTAAGGCAAACAAAAAACCTAATATCATGGGTCGGTAAAACAACAACCTTTGATGGCACAGGGGAGAAATGAAGTGACCAAGAATGGGGAAAATAGGTCAATGCAATTTTAAAATGACCAAGGGTTAATTTGATTTACAGGCCAATTTTGGGAAGTTTTATGGATATAAAAACCCTATCAGAGTGATGAGAATATGACCTAAAATCATAAACAAGGGGCCAAGCCAAACTTTGCAAAAAAATTAGGGTGGAACCAAGAATTTTTTTGAGGGGTTCCATCACCTTCAAAACCATAAACCCTAATATTGGTATAGTCCTCAATAACATACCAATCACCCTAATTGTGGCTTACTTTTCCTTTATGATCTTTCTCTTTGGGTTGTAAAAACCTTTGTATTTTTCATGAAAAGTTATAATCATAAGGGTGACCAAAAAATTTTTAGAGTGGCTTCGCAAAATATTCTTCCAAATAAAGGTAATGTGATATAGTGCATCTACTATCCCATATAGAAGTCCACATCTACACCAGCCTAACCCTTGTATTTTCCATCATTGTCTATGTCCCTTTTTTGTAAGTGATCACTGCATAACCCCATAGATTGTACCTCGTATAATCTAAGATGCATGAGCAATGAATATTGTTTGTAATAGATGTTGTTATTCTTAATGGAGGTGAGCACATCATTGAGGGTTTTTTCAAAATACTTTGTATAACCAAAAGGTCTAGTATCTTTATTTTGAATTTCAACTACTAAAACCATTGGGGCTATGGACATTATGGTGGGTACATCTATTCCCAAGACTTGACTGGCAAAGTAGTATGTATATTGAAAATATTCTTTGAACAATTTAGCTGAAAATGGGGGGTGCTCATTGTCTAAAAACCTTTTGAGTTTATTCCCTTCATCTCGAGGTCTATGTAAGGGAAATATCAACCTCTTTTAGCTAATTTCCATGTTGTGGTATTCATCGAGAAGTTCTTTGATCCTAAATTTCATATTCATGCTCAAATCTAGTTGAAAAACCATGGAGATGCAATCACTTGTAATGGGTATATAGGATGACCTATTTTCCGAGTGAATTGTATGAGTCTATGGGTTATACGTCTTTGCTAGGGCCTTCATCAATTCCACATTGATAAAAAAAATTGGCACTACTATTTTTCCCAAATTAAGTATCCATGGACCTTAGATGTTGGCTTGTGTCTATACATATTTTTGTAATGGTATATAAATAGGTCATAACCCCTTTTTTTAGCACACACATCACACAATCCCTTTTGTTTATCCTCTAACTTCTTCACTCTAGGGTTTAATTGGAAATTTCTTTTGGACCTCAGTCCAAAACTAGGGTATTGGTCAATTGAATCTTGGTTTAAATGCCTAGTATATTCGTGGTTTAAATGCCTAGAACTTGATATATTCGTGTTATTTTTGTTTTTGTTTTTTGTGCCAATAGTCACCACTAGACTCCTCATCTCCTTTCTCCTCAAGTAGAAGAAAATTATCAAACTATAACAAATAAAATTATATATATGTAACTTGCTCGAATTTGTCTCATAAATGATGAATGATATTAACTTTCATTTCATTGTTGCTATTTTGAATATCAATCATTGATTTTATTTTCATCACTACTAATTTCTTCCTTTGAGATATCACTTGTCCTATCATCTCAAGTGACTTTAATGCTTTCATTGCATCAAAATGACTAGTTCCATACCTCTATCGACCTTCATTTATCTCCCTGATAAATGATAGGTTCTTTAATATTTTAGGACCTTGAAGGGACCCCTTATGGATTCATACCAATATCACCATGTCTTCTTGAAACCCTCTTTGTAATTGGTTTCTTCAACAAATTTATGGACGCAATAAATGTTATCACTTTATCAAGAGGATCGATATCCTAATTCTTCTGATGCACATTATTCGCTATGATGGAATATTTGGTTTAGTTTCTTATTTCTTTCTTTTAGGGCTATCAAAGTCACTGATCCTTGAATTTCACCAATATAGATCCCTCTCCTTGATATTTCTCTAGTTGATATGTTATTTTTTTTTTTGAGAAGACTAGTAACTAGTTGCTTCGATGTTTCAGAATCCTTTCACACCCCTTTCGACTTAAATGCTATTGATTTATAGAAGAGACAATTTTCCTTGTCCCATCAATATACATAGTTATTTTTGATAAAATCTGAAACCTTTTTGCTATGTCTAAGGGACTCATAAATTACTTACCCTGACATCCCAAAGTTTCTCTGATAGTCGGGTATGAGTATTTTTCCTTTGATTTTTTACTGTCACTTTGATACTTTGTTGAGTCATGCTTGAGAGATTTTTTTATGTTTCTTGATTTATGAAGTGTAATTACCTTGTGATTTGTGTCCATAGTGATACAAGTTAAAACATTATACTCCTTATTAATCAATGTATCGGGTTGTCAAAGAGACCCAAAATATTACCCCCCAACACACCCAAGTGTCTCCGATAATATTTTGATTGTAGTGTCAGAGATACACAAAAATAGGTTTCCTCGACATGGTAAAATCTCTTCAAAAATGCTCATGTTGTTTTGCTCCATCACTTCTTCGAGGAGACCTTGAAATGAGCCTTTCCAATGTGATGTAGTCTCACTGATATGTTTTATGAGTAGGCTGATGGATGTGGGTTTATTAAAATGAGATTAATATGATAGATAAATGGAATGTTTCGGGTGATAAGATTCAAATGGCATGCTAGGTGATGGTATATTTAGTGAAAAATGGATATTTTGAAAAAAATTCAAGGCTTATTTTTTAGTCCTAACACCTGGCTTGCCTTGGTCACAATTCACAATTCTATTTCTCAAGTTGTGAGTGTTTCTAGCCTCTACAACCAATGCTACTATCAATTTCTGATATTCCTCATCTGAGGGTCTTCTTAGAGACACATTTATTTCATCTATTTCCAAAGAACAAACATCATGCTCAACATTGTCATTTTCATCAGGAAAAATCTACTGATGATAAGCATCTAATTTTTTCCTCTAATTGTCAACATCAACCTCATGTGACTCTTCATCTAAAGATAATTCTTCTTCAGAAAAATTTGTTTTGTGCATAAGCACATGTATCTCGTCACTAATTTCTTAAAGTGACTCATAATCATATAGCTCATTTTTTCCTTCTTCAAACTATTTTGCTATTGAGAATTTTTGAGAACCATGTAGAACTTGGAATATAATACACCAGGGCACCTTATCAACAAAATTCATAGACTTCTTCTATAATGGATCAAGGGGAACTTTTCTCTATGTACTCTTTTGAGTACTTTGAATTGGCTTTCCATTATGAAAATTAGTATTTTAAGGATGGTCTTGTAGCCTAGGAGGCCTTTCATTTCTTTGGAAATTAGGCTTGTCATTTTTTAGTCCATTTTATTGCCTAGCAATTCTATAATTGATTTCCTTCATAGAACCTTCAACCTTATCTATCTTGTCCTGAAGTGAATACCCTTTCTCTACAAATTTTTCATCTTCCTTCTTTGGGTTCTTCAATATCTTGATGCTCCTCTATTATTTTCAATATTTACTACAATCTTTAATCCCTCCCTCAAGGTTTGAAGATTCTTATCTTGTAGAAGATAACTCACTTTTGAATCAAATTCATTGCAATAGTTGACCAATCATACATTTTCATTGAGCCTTATGTCAATAGGAAATCTATTCATAGATTTCTAAAATCTTGTGTTGAAATCAGCAACCATTTCATTGGAACCTTTAGAGATATTATTGTATTCACTTAGAAGAAACCTTGCATTAGTATTATCACCATGTTTCTCTCTAAATATCCTCTTAAATTCCTCTTATGACCCAATTCTCTATGCTAGCCAAGATATATATCATTCCCTTGAATCTTCAGTGAGTGACTACATAAAGAGTTTCATCATAACATCTTCATCTTCCACCTCAAAATCATCCATCATGTTTACAAATTATTTTAGGTGATCCTCACCACTTATTGCATTATTTCTAGAGAATCTAACTAATACATTCCTTACATCATCAGGGAATTGGTTTTGATAACCAAGTATCCCAACAAAGCATAACTACCTGTACCTATCCACTTGCTTAGGTCTTCTAGTAAAATGGTCTCTTTAATTATTATGGGGGCCATTTTCATCTTGATCACCAAACAATTTATTGTCTTTTCCATTTCCACCTCCACCACTTCCATTTCTACTTCCATTTCTAGATCCACCTCTGAATTAGGTATTCTTATTTTTGTTGCCACCTCCACCTCCACCACCTTGACCTCCATGACCACTACCACTGGGCATATTTCCTCCTGATTGAGTTCTTTGTGACTAGGGATTAGGAATGGAATGAACAAAACTTGAACTCCTAGGTCTAGAATGGGGATTTTGAGAAAAATAATCTTCTTTCTATTTCAACATTTGCAACAAGAATTTGCACCTTTTGAAAATTTTCATTTGCTAACTACAACCTTAAAACTTTGGGATTAGGAGGTGAATTTTATGGAATGGACTTAGTCTATGCACTTCTGGTAGATGTGTTAGTGGATGAGTCATTTATGTTTACATTTGGGATTTTTTTCTTGGGATGACCCATAGGTTGGGATTTCTTGATAGTAGTAAAGGGTTCTAGAACTTTAGTTGCTACAATAGAACTAGTATATGTGCTTGTGACAATATTTCCAATAGGAATGTTAACCTTATGAATATTGACCTTTGGATGATCAAGGATTTCCAGAACAATCAGCTCAGAAATATCTTTAGGAGTTGATTCTTCCTTCACCATTTCTCTCAAGGCTTCTACCATTTTCTTTAGGGAGTCTCTCGCCATCATAGCAACCTTTATTTTCTCTTCTCTTTCTTTTTATTTTTTTAATCCTAGATCCTTAAGTCTCAACTCCTTTTCTCTTAGGGCTTGCATATCACTATTTATATCTTCTTCATCCTCCAAAGTAACATCAAACTCACTAGGCTCTAGGGTATACTATGTAAGATTCAGTGGTTCTCTTTCTGAAGAATGACATGAGGTTATACTATGAAATCTTCCTCTTGGATTGAAATTATCATCATTGAAAATAGAGGTACCCCAAGATTTTCATTTTTGGTTGGGGATTTACATCCCTTATCCCATAATTTCCATAATTCAATTTCCTTTGATACTAGAGGCCTACAATTAAGTTGAATAGTAGTAACATGAGGTTCATTTGTAGCAAGATTTACCTCATTACTATGGGGAATACCATAATCAAATATTTCTTCATGAGTATTTTCATTTAAATTTGAAGAATGCATGATCGAGATTATTAGCAAACTTACTTGCTTCAACATTATTTTCTATCCATGATGAATTCTTACTCTGTGGTAGCTCGAATTCTAGCTTCTACTCAAGATTCTTCTTCACATTGCTCCTAGTTCCTCTCATGGCTTCAAATATCTTCTTACAAATCTTCTTCTCTCTCTTTCTTTCAACTTTCAAATTTTCACTCGCACAAGAGACTTCAAAGTTGCCACCCAATAGATGGGGAAATGAAAATATATCATAATTGTACAAAAATTTCATGATTTAAGAGATAATTTGAACATACCCAAATAAGAAATAGAAAATGAAGCTAGAAATTGACTCACAAAGAAATAGACATAACTTATGATGATAACATGTATAAATTGTTCTTTAAACAACAAAGAACAAGGAATTTCATTGAATCTAACTATACATGATCTAACCTAGAGACATTGGACTAGCTTTGTCCCTAATAGAGTCATCAATCAATTGTTTATTTTTAATGAACCAAGCTTATCTCAATAGTTATCTATAAATTTTCCAAATTCAATGGTCAATAACTTTAAGGGATTGGCCAATGAATAGGTGGAAGTTTACCAGGATTTCCCTTTGGACTTTGGGCTCTACGAAACCTGGGAGGGTGATCCCTACAATGTATGTGCCAATTATTATATACATTGTAAATTTAATAGATAAATTCTCCTTTAATTTCTTAAGAAGTTGAAACCTTAAAGATCTAGCTAATCCTTATGGTAACATCACATTGAAGCATGAGAAAGTGTTATATATTCAAATCGACATACGTTCACACATAAAATGGAGATTACAATTGATTTTGAATGTAGTTTCTATGAGAGATCTATTAAATTGTAACATAACATGACCAATGCCTTATCCTAGGGTGGAGAATTCTAGATCACATAATTGTAAACATATAATAGCATTATTCATGTCATAAAAAAAGCTTATAAATGATTCCTTACACCATTAATACTAGATACTTAACCAACAATACTTAATTATTCGTGCATACATTCACATAAACCTTCATTCATGTTAATATATATTTAACTCATTCTTTGAATAAGTGTAATGACAATGAATAAAAATTCAAGGAAAGACAAGAAAATGAATAGAATTAATCTTTGATTGCTTTTGTATTCATAATCTATGCAAAGTATACAATGGAGAATGTTGGCCTTGAATATTTTTCCATTTATATTCCAAAATATGACAGTATTGTTACCATATTCACCACTAGAAGACTCAAAAAACTCTTAAAACTTCGAATAGACTCAAAATTATACTATCTAAACTTGGTTACAAAAATTCTTTGAGATCAATCTATTAACAATCCCATAAAATTGGCCTTGAATTTCCTTTTATAAGAACAAGGGAGAAAAACAAGCTTTGGGCCAAATTGTACACATGTCATATTTTTATTTGATAATAACATTTACATTCAAAGGTAGTTATATTTGCGAAAACTCGAGGGAGATGTTCACATAAGATAAAAACCATTTCTCATTTGTTGATGAAGATTATCTCACCTTCCAAAAGGCTCTTTATTTGGTGTAGATTATTCCTTCCACAAGATGCACACCTCATTCTACATGCCCCAAAACTTGTAGATTAAAAGCATAAAATAGAAAAGGAAGAAATACACCAAAGCACTTCCACATCTACATTCGATGTCATCAATTTTGAATTGGATTAGATACAATATCTAAACATTGATATATATAAGTCCTAATTTGTACTAGTTCTAGACCATGTATTATATTTCTCCTATTGTAACCTCCATTGTTGCATACATAAGATAAAAATTTCAATAATCAGTTCACTAGTGCAGTAGCCTTAATGGTACATTGTTTGTCGATAATACCATATTTAACCCTAGGGCCATGAAACATAGGTTGCCCCAACTGCTTCTTAGTTCTTAAGGGTGGAAAATTGGTCAAGAAAGTCTTGGAGAAAGGGTCTTACCTTTGGTTTGGAACCAAGGAGTTGGACCCTCAATGCCATATCTAATGAGTATATTACCTAGGGTTTCATAGGTTTAGATTAGGGCCTTTAGGTTTTAAGGTGAACTTGATGCACAGACCAACCAAATTCTTAAAATTTATAGTAATTCAATGAACATCAAACCTTCAAATAAAACATAAAACCTAATTCAGATGTGTTGTGCAGTTTTTGCACACATGCCCCACTGAAAGTAGGGACCTTTTTTTCTTGGTCTTTTGGCTCTTGTCTATGGCCATGCCTTTTGAGCTTGTCTTTGAAAATCATGAGATTTTGGTCTTTGATGATTTGGTCCTTTGGTCTTGGGATTTGGTTACTTTGCACTATTCCTAAATGCTTGTCCTATTTGTAAAGTGCCTCTATTCTAAGTAAGTGGTTATGGAGTCTTGCAGATATCCTCTGTGGAGGTGGATTCCCTTTGCCTTTTGTTTGTCCTTAGTGGTTTTTTTGGGTCTTAGGAGTTGTTATTTTCCTCCTAAGACCTCATTTCCTTTGATTTTTCAAAGGCGAGATGCAGGATGAAACTAAACTTTGAACCTTTACAAAGTTCTTGGTTTGGTTTCTATTCCATTTCTGGCTTCGGCTCCACTTCTTGCCCTCTTGTTTTCTTCATTTTTTTGCTTATGTTTGGCCTTTGGGTTCATTTCCTCCCTTGGGTTTTATTTTCTTTTCCTTTTTCTTTCATCTTCAGAGGCAGGACGTGGGATGAAACTAAACTCTAAACCTTTACAAATTTCTTGGTTTGGTTTATGTTCTAGTTCTGGCTCTGGCTCCACTCCTTTCCTTCTTGTTTTCTTCGTTGTTTTTCTTTTGTTCGGCCTTTGGGTTTGTTTCCTCCATTGGGTTTTCTTTGCTTTTCCTTTTCTCTTTCATCTTCGAAGGTGGGACATGGGATGAAACTAAACTCTGAACCTTTGCAAAGTTCTTGGTTCGGTTTTCGTTCCAGTTCTGGCTCTGGCTCTGCTTCTTGCCTTCTTGTTTTCTTCGTTGTTTTGCTTGTGTTCGGCTTTTGTGTTCATTTCCTCCCTTGGGTTTTCTTTCGTTTTCATTTTCTCTTTCTTCTTCGGAGGTAGGACATGGGATGAAACTAAACTTTGAACCTTCACAAAGTTCTTAGTTCAGTTTATGTTCTGGTTTTGGCTCCACTTTTTATTTTGTTTTTGCCTCCATCTCGTTTTGGTTCCACCTCCGTCTAGCTTTGTTTCCACCTCTGCTTGGTTTTGGTCTCACCTCCACCTATTTTTTGTCCACTTCTTTTTTTTTTGTTCCCATTCCCATCTAGTTTTGGCTTTGCTTTTGCTTGGCTTGAAATTCCCTGAAATTCCCTTCTGGTTTGAATTCCACAAGGGGATGAAAATCCTAAACTTTGGAGAAGGGTGCCTTTATGATATTTTAGGGGATTTTGATTGATCATTTGGATTTATTTGATGGTTAGCATGTTGTTTATGATGGACTAGCTTGGATTTCGATGCTATAATGGGTATTAATGGTGGTCCTCTTTGAATGCAGGTTGGATCGGTCAGAGCAGTTGATGGTTAAGCGACTCCAAGATCAAGAGAATGAGCATACTTTAAAGATCTTGCGAGATCTATGAGATACAACAAAGTACACTTTGTGGTCACAAGCAGGTGGAACTCACTCGTATGTGGGAAGGTTAGGTCAACAAATGCTCGATTTTCGTTCATCTGAGTTGGACGTGATGGGGCAGATTCAAACAAGCTTGACTCAATTAGGGTCATTTAAGTGCCCAACTCAACTATTGATCAGCGACCCATATTCAAACCCACATTGCACGCCTATTGCAGTTCTTCTGCTTCGCACAAGTGAGATATTAATGGTGGAAGTGACCCATAGGGTTTATTCATTTTGAACCAATATTTGTAGAGATCCAAGGCCAATTTGAAGGGGTCACCTCATGCATTCAATGCAGGGTGGCAATTTATTACGAATTGTCCAGGGGCAATTTAGTTGGTGGTCAACCTTCTCTGTAACCCTAGCTTGGGCTCATGTGGGATGTATCTCTATAAGTATGGCATTGAACCTCTTTTGAAAGGGGTTAGATGGTTATTTAGTCATTTAGAGAGTTAGACTAGAGCCAGACAAGCTATAGAGGATTATGTTTTAGAGAAGAGAGTTATAATTAGGAGTTAGTTTCATTTTCAAGCAAGTGTTGTAACACAGAACATTATAATTGTTTCTATTATTGGTGATTCAATACAAGTGAAGACATTGTGCTATTATTGGTGGCTTCTTTGGATTGGTTTATCTTGCATGGTTCTTATTATATCTTTGAAATTGCTTAGAAATATCTGAATGCATTTTAGATTTAGAGTTAAATGATTTAATGGTGCTTATGATTTAGTGCTTGGAGTGTTGTAGCGATCTTTGGTTCATACTTTGGGTAGCTTCTTGATTTTGCGATTGCTATGCAAGGTCAACCTATACCTGATATTTATGTGCTTAGTTTAATTGTGGGAATTTATCTAGTTCAATTGAATGAATGTCTATGATCTAAAAATCTATAATTCCTTAGAAGATTGCATTGTTTCTATGAGATTGCAAGTATAGCCTAGGTTAAGCAGAAATTAGTTTTGAGGGATTGGTAAATTCCAATCATTTCATTTTAAGTATTGTTGATCTTAGGAGTAGTCTTAATCTTAGGATTTCTAAAACCCTTATCTTTTTCTATTTCTCTGAACTTTTGTTAAAATGGGAATTCGAGTATCATTATATTGCAAAATCTGATAAGTTTAGAGTATTTATTTTATAAGGTCCCTTTGTGATTACCAGCATTTTCACATTTATCACTGAGTTTTTTTGTTGCAAGTCATGACCTAACACCTGAGAGACCTTGGGGTTATCTCTTTTTCAATAGAGATTGACCTTCAAAGAGAGATAGGATACTATATATTCTATTTGATTTTTTGTTGTGTAGAAAACACCATCAACAAGACTAGCGCTAGAAGGATGACCTGAATAAGAAAGATGGGTCATTTTCTAAATGCCCTTTCTCCTGAGAGACTCAAAAGGTGAAACGGATCTACACCAGGAGAAGAAGAGTTTCAAGAACTACCAGCTCCAACTAGGTCAAGAAGGACTAGAAGAAGGGAGGAGTCATCATCCAATCCATCATTTCCACCATCCTCACCCTCATCCACCTCATCTTCATCTTAATCTGAGGCTAGTTCCATTCAACAACACCAACCCATCATCAATCAACCTTTTCCACCTCCACCTCTTCCAATGGCTTTTTGGGAAAATAGCCCATCACCTCTATCCTTCAATAACTACAATTTTATGCCCAAGAACCTTGAGCATTTTTTCTCTAAGTTTCACATGAGTTATCCTAATAGGACAATGGAGGAGAATATTAGGATTTTTCAGACTTGCCTAAGAGATAGAGGGATTAATCATGAGGATGTTGCATGCACACTTTTCCCTTATTCTCTGGGAGAGGATGCCTTTTATTTGTACAATCATTTACCTGTTGCATCAATCCATAATTGGGTTGAACTTGAGGTTGTATTTTTGTAGAAGTTTAAAATCCTATTCAGTGCCAATGAACTCTACATGTAGTTTACCAAGGTTAAGAGAGAAGTTAATGAGCCTATAGGGTCATTCAACAATAGGTTCCACCATGCATACATTAGATTGCAAGAACCTTATGTTGTGGATCATGCCACTACCTTAGAGGTCTATTTTGAATCCCTTGATAGCCTTACATCCACCTTAAGTGGAGAATGTATCCCCCAACTACCTTGTTCACTGCATATACATAGGTTGTTAAGGTCAGTATAGATCTGAGACAACACTTGTCAGGACCCCTGCCATCCCTGGGACTAGTTGCTCACCCTGGGCAAGTCCAAGCTCTTAACCAGGCACTGACTAATCATACTGCCATTATGAATCCCATTCTATAGCTACCTCCGGTTCCACACACAGGTTATCCAGTAAGTCAGGCTCACCCAATGCCCAGTTATCCATAGCAATAGGTTGGTTTCCCTACATATTTATAGAACTCATAAGTTTTGAATCAATCTATGGGTCTTGGAGGAGTGTCGAGATACCCTCCAAATAATGTGAATTCAGTGCCTTACAGTAGTCCTAATAAGGAGAGGTTAGATGAGCTAACCGAGCAAGTAAAAAAATTTAATATGGAGGTAACCTACTTGAGGAACCAGAACATCCAACTCCATCAAAAATTAGAATTTTGAAAGAGGTTAGGGTTCTGGTTAGAACTTTGATAGGGGACAACAAGGTGGAGAAGGGGTTGAAAGGAGACAACCACCTAGTAAGAATAGGCCATGGAACACTAGACCTAATAATGGAGGAGTCCCCACTCCACTGGATCAACCTTCCAATCAAGAGAAACCTCTGAGTGGAGTATATCTAGCTGAAGCAACTTTGTCAGGGTGGTGCACGCTTCATAAGACAAGTCAACACTCTGAGCTGGATTTTCCTAAATTTCAAACTGCTTCTTCCATCTTTTAGTATGAAGTTGAAAACAACTCCACTAGCTAGGAATTGGTACCGTCAAATCCTTATGATTCCCTAGTTCTAGTGTTGAATCATGCTCCTTTCCCGAGGAATGAAGAGAATGAAGTAGAAGAGGATTCAAGTGGCTAGAATGAGGAGACTAAACAAGTGTTGAATGAGGATGGGATTTCTTAGTTATTCAACAAAGGAACTGATCATGATAATGATCCCTTAGATGAAGAGGAATCTAGTGTTGAAGAAGTACAAATGTTTCAACAACCTACAAGAAAGTATGATTTGAGGAATAGGCCCAATAGGAATCCACTAGCTGGTGACCTATTTACTACATCTATTCCTCCAAATAATTTTACCACTCCACCAGACCCACATGCCAATAATAATCCATCTTACCCTCATGTACAAACACAATACTTTTCAAAAGGAGGACAACCTAAGACATCAAAAGGGAGCAATGTTGATACATCAAAAGATAAGAAGATTGGTCATTCTAAAGAGACCCATGTCGACATGAATGTGGAACAATTAGGAAAATATGTGACTGAGGAACTCAGGAAGGTAAAGATGAGTCTTTCTTCTTTTGAGTTGTTAAGGGTTCCTGCAATCAGAAACATAGTCCTAGGGTCTTTTAATTCAAGTAAAAAACCATAAGGAGTAGTATTCAATGAGGCAATTGGCAGGCCTCCTAGTTCATAGGCACCTAAAGGTCTAAGTCAAGCACCACCTAGAGATAGAGGGAAAGAAAAAGATAGGAATTAGGTTGCACAAGTTGACACTCAGTTGAGTTTGTTCCAAGGAAAAATGGAAACCCCTCCCTTCCTAATTTCTATTTGTATCTTTGGGAATAATCTGCACAATTGTCTTATGGATTCAAGAGCATCTACAAATTTTATGCCTTTTTCTATCTGTAGGGCTCTAAGTATTACCCTTACAACCTCTCAAAAGAAGGGCACCCAATTGGACAAGACATAGGTAAATATAGTGGGAGAACTGAACATGATTCCCATGCAAGTTGCTCCAGATCCTAGAGTGCAACAAGTACTTAATATTCAGGTGGGAGATATTCTTGACACTTATGGTTTGATATTGGGTCAAGATTTCACCAAGGCATTAAATGGATACACATCCATAGATCATTCTCACATGTGGCTCCCCTAGAAAGGAGTCCCAAATCAAATTAGAATTGAAAGAGAATCCATAATGAAGTATGTGATCACTGAATATCAGAATACTTCGAATGAGATATTGGTGTCAAAATTCAGTATGGGGAACTATGTCCTATCTGTCCCTATTTCAGATACAAAAGAAGTATTTATGTTTTACAAATCCTCTAATGAATCCACATTAGAAGACAACAGTTCTAGAGCACTGCTTAAAAAAGAAGAGGAACTTGATGATTAGGAAGATAGACAACTGAACTTGCTAGATAATTTCTAATATTTTATCTAGAAGTGCATGGAAGATCAGATCTAGCTAGGTTGAAATACAAATTTTAAAGAATTGTTGCTCCCTAATTGGTGCAGAGTTCACAATGCTCCTCACTCTTAGCTGGAATGTTTCATGTGCCAAAATAAAGTGGAGTAGATACAAAGATGCATTAATCCAACCCCAACTGTCAGGTTGGATATACAGAGCATTCAAAATGATCCAAAAGGAAAGAGTCCAAGGCGTCCTGAAGAGCCTCCGGGAAGTAGCAATGAAAATGATAGTTTGAGGAAATCAGGAGTTGATGGTTGCTAGACATTAAGATTTGATGGATCCAAATCAAACAAGGTGCTGGAGGAGGATTTGAACTGATTAGCCCTAAAGGTAAAATCTATTTTTTTCCTCATAGACTCCAGTTCTAGTGCAATAATAATGTAGTCGAGTATGAGGCTTTGGTCCATCATTTATTAATGACATTGAGAAAGAAATTCAAGATCTTGCAAGTGTTTGGAGATTCTGAGTTAGTGGTTAGGAAAGTAAGGAAACAATACTCATGTCATGATAGAAGAGTGACTAGTTACAAGCATAGAGTATGGGATCTCATTGAAGGATTTGATGCCTTCGATATCTAGTTGATCCCTCAAAGTAAGAATCAAAGTGTAGATTCCCTCGCACAAGTAGCTGGCACATTGCATCCCTTATCACTTTTGGTTTTGAGGATGAAAAACATATTCTTGATTTCATCACTACCTATGATGTGTTCTTCTTAGGTGATTGATGAGGTAGAACCTCAAGAGGCTAAAATGGACCTAGAAGGGGTCATTAACCTAAAAACTAATACTATCCCAAGAGGTATGGTGCAATTGGAGAAAATATCTGATTTGGATAAGATAAAAGATCAAGAACAATAAGTGAAAAGGGAGTCCCTCAATAGTCAATGTGAAACATACAATATGTGGACCCAAGATGGTGTGAAAAATGTTTTCATCGGAAAAGTGTGCACTCTAGAGGAAAGGAGAGGAATTATTGATGCATTACACACATATCAAGATGTGATATCCTAGAATTATGAGGAATTAAAGACATATGATACTTCGATTATTACACACACCAATTCCTTGAAGTTGAATGTCAGATCATTCAGGCAAAGATAGAGGCCAATTAATGCCTTGTTAGAACCCATCATTCAGAGGGAGGTGCAGAAGCTACTTTCAACACAAATCATATTTCTAGTAAGGCACTCAACATGGGTTGCAAACTTAGTTCTAGTAAGGAAGAAAAATGGAGAAAGCAAACTGTGTGTTGATTTCAAGAACCTTAATAGGGAATTAGAAAAAGACAACTATTGAGTTCCTTCCCTAGATGAAGTACTTCATATTGTCAATGGGTCTTAGATGATGTCTTTTCTAGATGGGTACTCTGGATACAACTAGGTTATGGTAAAATATGAGGATAGGCACAAAACTTCATTTACTACAAAATGGGAGAATTTTGTTTACAGAAGAATGCCCTTTGGATTAATCAATGCTGGAGCTACATTCCAGAGAGCAATGCATATTTCTTTCAAGGAAATTATTGGTAAGTGCATAATTATCTATATGGATGACTTGATAGTTTTTCTAAGAAGAGAGATGATCATATAACAGATTTATGCAAAGTACTCCAAAGATGCAAAGAGATTGGCATCTCACTTAAACTGAATAAATGCATTTTTAGAATCACTGAGGGAAAAATGTTAGGGCATTTCATTTCAAAATAGGGCATTTCCATTTATCCGGAATGAGTGGAGGCTATACTGAAGATTTAGCCTCCTGCAAGAAAAAAGGAAATAAAGTCATTCTTTGGGAAAATTAACTTTGTCAGAAATCACGAGAGTGAAGCCCTCAAATACTATGCTAAAACAAGAAGAAAAAGTTGAATGGAGCACAGAAGCTAAGGAGGCATTTATAGAAATCAAGAGAGTTATTGTAAAGGCTCCAGTGTTGGTAAGTCTAGATTATGTGAAGCCTTTTTACATATACTCATTTGCTTCTGATCACTCTTGTGTTGGAATGTTAACTAAAAAGTCTAATCAAGAAAATGAAAATTGATAGGCTATCGTTAGGTCCCATTAATTTAGAATATAAAACATCAGTAAGTCGACTGGGTAGTGTCCAAGGCAATTTGCAATAGAAGACAACTTAGATAACTTTTTTTAGATTTTCTGGTTTCTTAATGACAACTAAAAGTAATTTTAGTCTAAGGTCATCTAACTACTTAACTAGAAAACAATTTATTCTAAGAAAACTAGAAAGCATAATATAACTAACTTAGAAAACATGACAAGTAAACTAGAAAGCACAGAGACAAGTAAAATAAATAGCTGATAAACTATGAAAGTGGAAAAACTAGTAAACAAGCCATGAAACATCCTCCTGAATAGTAAAAAAAGAAATTCTAATAGTTGCAACAAGTAACTCATGATAATGAAAGAAAAAGAGTGCTCCAAAACTCCAAACACAACAATCAACAAACTTAATGATTTCCTACAGAATGATTATCTATGCAGAAAAAATGACAAAAGAAAGTACTTATCTATTTAAGCTATCCTCCCTCGAGTGGCTAGCTCGTAGGTTACTATGTTCATTCTCAAGTCACATACACTACTGGTTTTGAAGTTCTTCCATTAAAGAGAAATATCATCCATAGCTCAATAACTCAAAAATTGATAGAAGGTAATCTCTTTATTCATAAGTATTCAGAAATCATATTGATAGCATAACATTACTATTGTGCACCTTTTTTATGCTTCTAAAAATTACATCTTTATAGAAAAAATTTAACTAAGTCCTAGATTTTAGATGGCTTGGATAGCCATTGAAAAGTCTATAATAGATTACAATGAACTCTTATGTCTTTAAAACCCATTACATAACATTAAAGAGGCTCAAGTCGAGCCATGAAGTCTTTGACCTTAAAACATAACAAAAATTAAAACTAGAGTAACTATATCCTCGGTTCAACAACCTAAAGTTCTGGAGAAGGCTTCCAGCGTATGTCTTCAATCCTTACTAGAACATGCGCTGGTTAAATGCTCCCTAACTACTGTATGATGTCTGATTATTGTTGTACAAGATACTCAAATCAACCCATTAAATCCGTATTGGTAAAATACTTCAATTAATCATAAGAAATAAAGTTTGTACAATTTTCCTTAAAGATAAAAAATTATTTCTCCTAAAGTTTAATTAATTGGTAGAGACTGAGGATTGAGTACATATGAATAGGCTTTTTTGGTATTATTATGATGAGGTTATTTTTACCTCATCATTTCCTTCCCCTCCTAGTTCTTGGCAAGTCCTCTTGCTCCATGGTTGTTGTATACATCTAAAAATGGTCACAGTAAATCAAACCTCTTAATTAATTAAATATGAATTATTTAATTAATATTCTAAAGTCATCTACATGTAAATAAATTTAATTATTTATTTATATCGTTCATTTTTCTAATTCTTCTAGTTTAATTAAATAAATAAGTTTATTTAATTATTGATATTTATTCCTCTTAATTAAATTAAATAAATTTCCAAATTTATTTATTTAATTATCATTTTATTTCTAAAGTTTGAACATTTAAATTCAAAAATATGGAATATTCTTCTAATTCATCTAGCACCTCACATAATTAAATATTGTAAATATTTAATTACATACCTTTTTCACCTCTCACATAATTAAATATTAATTATTTAATTATGGAAGTTTCTAAAATACATCACACATAATTAAATAAACTCATTTATTTAATTAGGATTTATCCTCAACTTGCAACTAAATTTTTAATAAATGAAAAGACAAAGAGCATGTTTGTCTCCATTTTTGAATGAAGATAGTTTCATGGGTTGAAAACATTCTCCATATTTCTCTCAACCTACCATCTTTCTCTCAACTTCCAGAATCTCACAATATTCATCTTGACAAGTTTGAAACTCAACCGTTTATCGTTGCCAACTAGATTCGTGCCTTTCAAAAATCTATAAATATAGCCGTTTGGAGAGTAGATTTTATGTTTAGTTACTATAGTTGCATTTGAATCAGCATATCAACATTTTAGCAATTCATATCATAGCATTTTAGTTCTTCAATTTCATAGCTTAAATCATTTGCAATGGACATGCATTTTGCATCAATCTTGTTCTCCTAAGTTGTCATTCTAACAAGCTGCTACTTAAACCAACTGAGAGCCAGTAACTTGAATCGAATCCTTGGAGATAAACGACAATGGGATGAATTTGAAGAAGTTGTTGTTATTTAGAGTTTTCATTTGTATTTTCTAAATTAGTTTCTTTCAATCTAATGTTTCATTGGTGTGTTAGTTTACTTTCTAATTAGACCACATATTCTAACAACACATTTTTTGGCACCCATCATGGGGCCTTGCCCCAGTTTTAATCTTTTTATCGTAGGTTTTTTTGACAGGTGATGGACTGGAGATTTGGTTTAGCACATATGAGTCTTAGATTAGTGCATTTGCAGTCTATTTTAGCGCATTTGCAGTCTATTTTAGTGCATCTATAGTCTATTTTAGCGCATTTGCAATCTATTTTAGTGCATTTAATGACTGTTTTAGCGCATTTTTGTTTGTTCATTTAGCACATTGATGACTTGTTTTAGCATATTTACCAGTTCTTTTAGTGCATATAGAGGTTGTAAAATAAAATTTTGATTCCGACACCATCCGCAGACAAGATTTTTCAATTCATTTTTAAAGCAAAATGAAGCAATCCTAGGATGGACATTTAAAATCTGGAATTTATCAATCCTAAGATAGTCATCAAATGTTATTTTATGTTGGTTAAAATGAATCCAATGTTTTTTGTGAAGCAAAATATTCACTTAGCATAGAAAACTATCATTTGGATTTAAAATTGAACCATTTGTTTGTTGTGATTGCTGGGTAATAGGTTTATGCTCTCCCCTTTATTGGGTGATCAGAATGCCAGAGTTATCTTTTTCATTATATGCAATTCATTCTTTATTACAACCTTTAGAAGGCTTGCCGTAGTGGAAAAAAGTACTCACCCTACGGGAACGACCTAAGTGGGAACAACCAAAGTCAGGTTTTCCAACCCACTCTAATCAAAAGTGAATTTTGGGGAAACCCATATTCAAAGAAAGTGAGCAAGATAACCATCCCCAAAATCTTTGTTCTAAATATTGGGAGGTCTCTTGAGGGAGTTTATCTATTTCCACGCTGAATGAAAACCGTTACTATGAACCATAGTGTAGAAAGCCATCCGTTTCAGTATCCAAACATCATTTCAATCATAGTGCAAGAGGAGGAAAGAATCTTCCCCCAAGACACTCACCATATAATCACCACAGATTGTTTTCTCAAGGGATCGAGAAATATAACCTTGAGTACGCACCTGAAAAAGACAAAAACATGGGTGCCCTCTAGGGGGTGACACGGCTATGTGAGTTGACATGATTTTAAGTTGTGGGTTGTGATTCCTATGATGAACTATTTGAAAACTATGAGTGAGTCTGTCTAAAATGCTTATTTTGTTCAATACCCCTGAAAATCTCAAAAACATACTCTTTTTTTAGATTTTAGGATTTACAAAACAACTGTCTGCTATTGTATGCCATGTTTTTCACATTTAAATCAGATTAAGATGATTTGAAAACATCAAACTATCAAAACATGTTTCTCTCAAAAACATATTTGCATAGTTTAGCGCATCCCTGGTCTATTTTGGCGCATTTGTGCTCTGTTTTGCTGCATTCATGCTCTATTTTAGTGCATTTGTGCTCTATTTCAACGTATTCATGCTCTATTTTAGTGTATTTGTGCTCTATTTTAGTGTATACTTGCAACAGTCTAGCGCATAGGTTGGATCTTTTAGTGCATTTGTGTTTCGAGCCTGAGTAATTTTCTGACACTTAGAAATCAGTCATCTCAGTCTAGTCTTTTTCTATGCTCAGGGTTTGGAATTCTGCAACTTTTGGCAAGAAGTCCCTAGAGAGGAAGATTAAGAAGCCAAATAAATCTCTTAGTTATAAGAAGTTATTGAAAAAGAGGAAATTTGTATACCAAATTAGAAAGGTCTTGCTTGAACACAAAACCTTTATTCATCTATATCATGACTTTGTTAGAGGTTTCACTGACGATTATGTTGTAGAACAATTATACTCACAAGATTTATTTCAAAGAAGAACCCTTTCTCAAAGGAATAATCATAGTAAGTGTATTCATTCCTCTTACATACCCCAACCTACTATTTTATACTCTACTCATCCTAATAAATTTCTGCAATAGAGAATTTGAGGACATTAGGCATTTATCAAAATCTTTATTTTTACAAAGCTACGATCAAACCTCACAAAGTGAAAAATCATCTTTATTTTTTTATCTTTGGTTTAATTCTCGCAAACAGGATATTCATCATTTCTGTAGACATGGAAAATGTACAAGTTCATTTTGGCACACCTGATCCCAATTTATTGACAATATTTCCTCTTCAATAATTTTCTCAACATTTCATCAACATTCTATCTCTTAATTTAATAAATCATTTTTTATTGGATTAAGTCTTCTTTCAGTGATTAAATTAATCAATTTAATATAATTAACCTTACATATCTATTTATTAAGCAAATCATTTTATTTGATTAAATTCTCAAAAGTCCTCTTATTAAATCAAATAAATTAAACCTTATTTGATTTAATCTAACATGTTCCTTCTTGATTAAATAAATCAAATCATTTATTTGATAAATCATTTCCTCTCAGTTCTTGACTTAAATTAATTCATAAACTTAAGTCTAAATTGTTACATCACCTAATTCTTCATTAATCTAATCAAAACCATGATTAAGTTAATCATTTTCATTAAAATCCTCTAGAGAATGCAATTTGCACAATAAATCAATTACTTTGATTTATTTAATTCTCTATTTTCCCTCACAAAGCATCAAAGGGGAATATTCTCTCATTTGAATTCAAAAAGGCCAAGTGGGCTTGGTCCTTCCAACAAGACATTTAAGACCTCTTACATGTCCTTTGCATTGAGCCAAGTGGTCATAACTCCATTTGAATTCTCATCCACCTTATCATTTCAATATTTCAAAATTCAAATTTATGCATTTATCATGCACATTGGCCAAAATGTGCTCATTCCTCCTCCAACCACATGTGGACAAGTGACACAATTCCATTGGATTATCCTTTGTCCCACATTGCTCAATCTTTCTCACCTCTTCCAAATTGAAGTCTATAAATTGGAGACTTCTCTCCTCACTTCTCATCCACAATCTTCATACAAAGTTACTCTCTTCACATTGAGAGCTAATTTTTCCCATTGCACTCAATCATCCACCATTTTCATAAATTGTAACAAGGCTATGCTCAAATCTCTTTGGAGATTTGACCATTGTTCAATCAACTCACATTGCAACTTAGGAATTGGGAAAGGGCCAATTGCAACATTTCATTGGCACCAATTCCCCCATGGGATCATCATTCTATTAGCTTTGATTATGATTTAATTTTATTCCTTGTGTTGTGTTCTTCATCTTTGTTCCTAATTTTAGGTTAATTAGATGGATTTTATGGGGAATCTCTCATACTTGTTTGCATACATTTTAACTAACAACTAATTTTTTTTGTTTCTCTTGTTCATTTTCAGGTTTAGGGGTTCACATTTTTGTGCTAGAAGGAGGGCAATTCAATCATTTAAATCACATTTTTTCAAAAAATTATGTGGTTTCTAACATTTTTTGTGCAGACACAACAAAATCAACTATGTGGTGCTATATCGAGCTGCTTTCAGCACCATGGTGCAATACTTTGCCACTTTCAAAGACGGGGCACCATATTGACCCGCACTGAGTTCCCTAACTTTGTCGCGTATCCCGCCCGCCTATTTTTTTTTTTTTAATTCCTAACTCCGCTGCGCACACCCCTGCTGCACAATATTCCATTGCTTTCATCACCACAGTGCATTATCGCACCGCACTTTCTCCAAACTCCGTCGCTCCATCCCTCCTACCTAAAAAAATTTAAATTTTCAAACTAGGCCGCTTCCAAACTGCGCCGCTTACCTCTGTCGCGTCACTTTTGCGCTCTTTTTCTCTGCAGAGCGCTACCCAAATTCAACTGCACAACACTATATAGCACTACTTTTTCCAAACTCCACCGCAGGAAAATAGTGAAGTTTTAAATTGACATGTGCTTTTTAAATTTAGGATTTTTTAATCTTTAATTTGGTTTTCTATCTTTATTGCTCTCTGGTTTTCTGTCATTTTGCAGGTTGGAGCAAAGGAAGAAGTTTATCATGACACCATATTCACTAAACCCAAAGTTTTTTTAAACACTAAAGTGTTCTTTAACACTCTTTAAAAAAATTGTTAAACATCTTTGACCTTAGGAATACTAAATTCAGTTTGGGTTAAAAAGAACAAGCAATTTTATTTTTTTATGACACCATGCCTTTTTTTATGTTGTACAAAGTGTTTTTAAACATTAAAGTGTTTTCCAACACTCTTTAAAGAATTTGATAAGTTCATTTATCTTAGGACACTAAATTTCCATTAGGTTCTAAAATAAACAAAATCAAATTTCTTTTCAAAAGTTGCCAAGGGGTTAAAAAGAACTTTAGACAAACATACTAGATTTTGTTCAAAGGGTTAAAAAATTGAACAACATCTCACATTTAATTTGGTGCTTAAAAAGAATTCATCATTGCTTTGAGGTCTAAAATGAACAAGTGTTTTCAATGTTTTGCAATCCTTTTCACAAGTTAGTATCATTTAAAATGTGTATGCGCTTCTCTCGCACTTTATTGCGATCTTGAGAATCAAAAACATTTTGGTGATATTAGATTTTTAAAAAGATTGCTTCCACATTTCAATTTGGGCACTTAACAAATGAACAAAACATGTGAGTGTGAATAGACTTATTGCGAGTGTTCTCCTTTTGTTTTTAAACAAAGGTTGATCGAACTACGAATATGTTTGTTCACTATTGTTTATCTTAGAGGGCTTGCCTTGTGGGAAAAAGTACTCACCCAAGGGAATAACCAACATGCTAAAGCCAAACAACTTCCAACTGGTATATAAGTGTGGATTCTTGAGGAAAGTTCAAGAATCACAAGGATTATTCTAACGAGACGGATAGCAATGGACTCTCGCCAATGTTGGATAATCCCCCATGAATGGAATGCCTACATTAGAACCTTTTGTTTAGAAAAAAGCCAAAACCTTGTCTATCTTTTCGGTGTAAAAGGTCATGTCCTTTGAAGCCGCCCCACGTTATACATGCAATTTTATTGTAGAAATGGAAGGTATGTCATGGGAGATTCATGGATACTAATGCTTGGCTGACTCAAGAAGTGTGTGTCATGGAGGGGAGCTAATGTGGTCAAGCATTTAGCCATTCACACAAGATATGTGTAGCTGGATTCATCCAAGTGGGAACCCAACAAGATATTGCCTCATCATCCTAGGAATCATATTCCTAGAGGTTTCTAAATGCACAAATTCTACCGTCATTTGTTTTCAACAAGGTTAAACATAAGGAAATTTTGCCCTATTTTCGTCGATTTCCACACAATGGACCTTGTGGGATGAAAAAGAAAGTGGGACATTAGACATATAGTTTGAAACATAAGAAAGCAAGTGTTTTTGATAAAAAAGGAATTCATTAAAACCAAGATAAAAGGACAAACTAAACTTCATATGTGTTGTTCCTAATTATTTCCCGCAATATCAAAATCCCAAAACCAAAGTTCAAGAAAATTAGTCTAAAATCCTACGAGCAATGCCTTGAGATGCTCCTTGAAGTAAGAGAAATACTTGTATACAACTTCTACAAAAAAGCCTCAAGGAATAATCCAATGTTGTATGCATTTTACTGTCAACAAAATCTTGAACTTTTTGAAAGGTTTGCTTTTCTCCCATAGGAATTCTACCATGTTCTTCAATACCAAGGTTTTGTAGAGAGAGTCGTGTCTAGGTTAAGGTCCAAGATCAAAGTCGGCATCATCATTCATTTATCCATCAACCAAATCTCATTTCATCAACAAAACTTTTGTGAACTCTAGAAAAAATTCTCATGCTAAACTTAAAGGGTTAAACCAACATCACCCTATCTTGGCTTAACACACCTAGCCAAAATAGTCAAACCTTTGGATGAATTTACCTTTAGGATAACACAACTTCCTAAAGTCTATTAGTTCACAATTACATTTTGCTTAACACACTTAGACAATTCATCTATTTGTGCAAGTTCCCCTAGAATAACACAACTTCCTAGGGAATACAACTTCATTACAATCCTGTTTGACTTAATGCATCTAGTCAAATTATCACAATCAATCTAAGTCCTTACAAGTTTAGCATAAACCTTCAAGAGTTCTCTAAAAGGTTTCATTCACTCATCCCATCCATTTATCCTATCACCATTACCACCATCATTGATCATTTAACTTCCTTAGTTCTTCTCTTTTGGGCCTAAAAGGTTAGGATCAAACAATCCCTATTTTTTATGGTCCAAACAAGATCTCAATACAAGAAGAACATGGATAATATCAGAGAAATATCAACTTTTGTAGACATGAGTCAGTTAACCTCTGAAATAAACCTAGCAGGATCAAACAATAGCCCATGTAACTCTCCTTTATCATCACAAAATCCTTAAGAGGAGAGTCATCAAGAGGACATCACAAATGAAGACATGGGGATGAAACAATCTGAAATGATAAAAATGGTTCAAAATCTAGAGAACCACAAAATTGTTAGTGCCATGTTCAATTACTTGAATACGCTAGTAGGAGGGGTCTAGTTCCCTTCTGACCTTGACGCAAGCACTAGTACAGATGTGCCTCTTACAAATGCATCCTCGATGTCAAATATCAATCAAGAAATACCTCACACCACATTACCCATCACACCAACCTCGTTGAATGTGAAAAAGGGGAGTGCCACGTTTCAAGAATTGCAAAGGCATCACCTTGTGGCTAACAAAGAGGCAATCATCACCACCACACCGGGTACTTCTATCCCAAAAAATTCATCCCACCCATATGTCCCGCTCACCTTCCATAACCACGCTGGCTCATCTTTGTTTTATACAACACTAGCCTGTCAATCAAACATACAAACTTCTCTACCACTTGGAGAAGGGGGTTTGTTTGGAATGACTGAGGTTGCTAGTCCTTTTTTCCAAAGTAACATCTCATCTCTTCCCCCATGTCCATTCACAAACACATCACCTCTTGAATTGGGTTTTCCTCCTCTCAACATTGATAGTTTCTTGGAACCAAGCAACATGAGCATCACATCAGGTTCCCTCTTCTTGCCCACAACATCACAATAGCAAGTGGAAACCATTCAAGTCACTACATCAATTGGTCCTCAAATATCCCAAAGCATACCATCTCAAGGGCCAAACATCTCAACCACCCCCCCAACAACCCAAGTCCAAATCATCACCATGATCCCTTCACCCATCACAATGGTCGGCATGATTCCCATTCCACCACCAATCCCACCAAAAGCCAACATGAAAAATTCATTCACCACTCTACTCCAAACCCTTCAAAAGGCCAACCAATAGAGAGTATTCTAGCAAAAGAAGCAAGCACAAGCACAAGCACAAGCACAAGCTCAAGCACAATCTCAAGCACAAGCACAAGCCTTAGCACAAGCTCAAGCTCAAGCACAAGCCCAACAATAGGCACAAGCACAATACCAAGCGCAATTGCAAGCGATCCATCTGCAAGCATACCAACAAGTCGTGCAAGACTTTCAAGCACAACAACAAGCTAAACAACAAGTTTTGTTGTCACAATGGCAGCTCGACCAACAAAAATCTTTGTTGGCGCAACAATAGCTAGACCAACAACAAGTTTTACTAGCACAACAACAGATTGATCAAAAATAGGCTTCATGGGAACAACAACAGATGGACCAACAACAAGCATTGTTGGAACAACAGTAGCAAGATCAACAACAAGCATTGTTGACGCAAATGTAGGCATAGCAATAGGCTTTGAACACACAATAGAGCTTGTAGGAAATGCCCACTAGTACTCTTCCCACTCGTAAAACACCTCAAACACCTCACAACTCCTTCAAGCCACCTCCCGACCCAAGCAAGGATGTCACAACATAAATCAAACTGCTTTTGCAGAAAGTGTTGGACTTACAAGTAGGAAAAACCATGAGAACACCAGGCAATTTGTTCCCTTACCCTTTTGACAAAAGTCTCACCATGATACCATTCCCAAAGGGATTCAAGATCCCCAAATTTGACAAGTACAATGGAATGGGTAACCTTGAAAACCATGTCAAGGAATTTCAAGTGCATTGGATGGAGGTTGCATACAAAGACACGTATCTAATGCGACTCTTCCCTTGTAGTATGACTGGTCCAGCCATGGAATGGTTTTCTCTCCTACCCACAGGCATTAAAACATTTGAGGAAATTGTGGAAGCCTTCCTTAAGAATTATGCTTTCAATATGGGTGCAGATGTTAGTTTGGAAGAACTATCTGCACTCAAATAGAGAAAAGGAGAGCTGTTCACATCCTTCTTACAAATATGGAAATCCAAAGCCAACTAGAGCAAGTGGACCATGCCAGAAGAACAACAATTTTGCACCATCGTAGCCAATCTAGATGAAAACTTGGCATTCTACTTGAAAATGCAATGCATCACACCATATGACCAACTGATCCCAAAGGTGCTCAACATCGAAAGAGCCCTTACTGCACGAGGAGGTGTACCAACATTCACTCCACCATAGGATAACTGCTTGTCTAACAACTACAATGATAAACCTCGAACTTGGTCGAGGAATAAAAATATCACGAATGACGATGTGGTCAATGCTAAAGTGGTCATTAGTGCCCCTAAATAGAATACCCAAACCCATCATCAACCACAAAATTATAATCACAACAATGTGTAGACTAATGTGGTAGTAGCATAGCAACAACCAACTCCCACCAATCAAATCAAAAACTTGGGTAATCAAGGAGGACCACCTCCCTGAGGCAAGTATCGCCCCAAGAGGAAGTTCATAGCTCTTGGTGAATCGATTGAGTTCATAATGAAGAAACTGGTCAAAGAAAATCTAATCAAAGTCTCTAACTTAGAGCAATACATGGAACCCATGACCAATCCACCATGGTATAATGAGAACCTCCTTTGCGACTTTCACAAATTAAAAGGACATACCACCGCCAATTGTATGAGACTCAAAAACATCATCCAAGACCTCATTGAGGATAAAATTATCAATATCGAATAGCCAACTGGAAACTAAGACCTGAAAATATACACGAATCTGATGCCAAACCACAACCAAGGGAAAAATCAAGGAAATAATCAAGGGAACAATAATGGAAAACAAAATTATGCTAGTGCTAATCTAGTGTATGAGGAGATAATCAGGAGTGTTGATGAAATGGTCATGGTCATAAATGTCAAGGGAACCAACAATGATTATGGAGTCACCAAACGTGGTGGAAAGGTTACCATTATTGGGGCACCAACTAAGACCCCCATTTCTAATATAAAGTCCATCCCCTATGACTACCATGTCATTGACCAGCTAAAGAGAACATTCGCCCAAATCTCCATCATGGAACTATTGAAAATATCTGCTGCCCATAGGAAGATCTTTGATGAAGCACTAGCTGCATCGACCATCTCCGCCACCCTTGATACAAAAAAATTCTAGGCTATGGTGGGTAACATCGTTACCCAAAATCTCATTACATTCTCGGACCAATATTTCCCTCCGCAGCCATCTCATAACCGTGCACTCCACCTTCAAGTACTAGTCCATAAAAAGAAAGTCAAATGAGTATTGGTGGATGGAGGTGCAGGCCTTAACATTTTTTCTATAAAGTTCATAAAGAAATTGGGATTTATTGAGGATTACATCAATAAGAACAAAAGCATCACAATAAGGGCGTATGATGACCAAGAAAGAGTGTCTCAAGGCACTATCAAAAATCCCCATCCAAGTGGAGCCGACAACTATGGAAACCACCTATCAGGTCCTCGACCTCGACCTACCATACAACATCCTCTTGGGATGCTCGTGGATACATGGAATGAAGGCAGTGGCCTCGACTTATCACCAATGCATCAAGTTCTCACATTAGAATGAGGAGGTCACTATATATGGGGATCCCGAACCCTTTTGCTACTGCAAAAACTTGGAAGCCAAGTTTTATAAGATCCCCCAAGTACCCAAAAATGATGAAGGCCCATCTACTTCATATATTGACCCAACCAACCTCGCTTCCACTTCTGTGACAAAGACACCTCCCATCCCCGACATATCCGACATTAAAAACATGATTCTGGACAATGGATGTGGTGAATATAGAATGAAAATAAATGCCTTTGTTGTAGGAGAGTTACCACAATCTCCTAGGTCTCATTGACAACCCCAGCTAGTTGAAGCACCTGTTCACAATGTTAGAGTAGAACCTTCTAGATTTCACCATTGTGGGGATCTCAGACAAGATAATATGGATGACAACATCTCAAACACACTATACCAAGATGAAAGACCCACTCCCACCCTGCCCATGGAGGAAACTAAGAGAGGGTTACAAATGATGTTTGGTATGGGATATAACAGGAATGAAAGCCTTGGAAGAAACAATGATGGATGGTTGGAGCCCATAATTGTAGAAAGAAGAATGTAGAACCTTGGCCTTGGGTATACTCCTCCAAGTATAATTGTACGTGGTAGAGGTACTCCCAGAAGGGTAGTCAGGTCCTCTCCTTAGGTAACAACAACCACTCCTAGACCACCTATATGCCTAGGTATCCCACTCGATAACTTCACTTTTGACGTCACCGATCTTTGTGCTAGTAGTGATGATGATGATACCATAGAAGGTCTCCCTAGGCTCTTTAAGGATTCCACCCTATTAATGATTGGTTCCTTCACAACTGAGTCAAACCAATGAACCCACCAAATCACCTTTGTACACCCTCAACTCATCGATCATGATCAACGAGGACCACCAATTCTCAACTCATTCGAAAATGATGAGGCACTCTCAGAATTCATGGGACTAAGGGATACAGTCCCATGTGGGGATCATAAGGTAGGCTTTAACATCATATTAGACACCCAAGCATACTATGGGGATATGATTGAGTCCTTCAGTCACAAAAGGAAAATATCGAGAATAAGCTGGGGGTTATTGAGTGAAAACCACATTGTGGCACTCTCTAACCACAAAATAGTAAAAATAAAGGATGCTTCCAATGGTGAAAACCTCTTTGAGGCACCGGAGGATGAAGGATTCAATCTCCCCCCTACTACTCTACATCAAGAAAAGTCAGCAGTCTTGGCAGAACAGTGCAACCCTGTCAACTTGGGAATAGAAATAGAACCGCAAATCACATTCTATGCTCAAACACTTCAAATAGAAGAACAAGAATTGTTGGCAGCATTCCTAAGAGAAAGAAAGGTGAACTTTGCATGGAATTATTCCAACATGCTAGTTCTAGATCTGAAAGTAGTAGTTCATCATTTGGTTGTTCATCCCGGAGCGAAACCAGTCAGACAAAAGTTAAGAAAAATGCACCCACAGATAGCTCTGCTCGTGAAGATTGAATTACAAAAACTCTTAGACATTGTCTTCATATGATCAATTGTCTATCTAGAATGGGTATCTAATCTAGTGCTAGTCTCAAAACTAAATGGGGGCATCCGCATCTACATGGACTTTAGAGATCTAAACAAAGCATGTCCTAAGGATGATTTTCCACTACCTAACATTGACATGATAGTGGACATGATGGCCCGACATGAGATGTTATCCCTAATGGATGGATTCTCAGGATACAATCAGATAATGATTGAAAAGGAAGACCAGCATAAAATAGCCTTTACATGTCCTTGGGGCACCTATTACTGGAATGTGATGTCATTTGGGCTAAAGAATGCAGGAGCTACATACCAAAGAGCCATGACATGATTCAAAAAATTATTGAAGACTATGTGGATGACATACTGGCCAAATCAAAGAAGAGATAGGACCATATAGCAACTCTAAGTGCAATCTTTGAGAGGCTAGAACAATACAAGGTTAGACTCAATCCAAAGAAGTGAGTATTTGGGGTACAATCAGGAAAGTTGCTAGGGTATATAGTTTAAATGAGAGGGATAGAAGTGGATCCCACAAAAGTAAAAGCAATCATTGATATGGAAGCACCTAGAATATTAAAACAACTCAAAGGATTACAAGGTAGACTCCATTCCATCCAAAGATTCATAACACAATTGGAAGATAAGCAGATTGCCTATTCACACCTGCTCCACAAGGGAGTAGCATTTAGATGGGACGAGAAGTGCAAGCAAGCATTCAACAAAATAAAAGAATATCTACTTACACCACCTATGTTGATGCCACCAATTGTAGGGAAACCATTGATTCTATACATCTCAGCAACGATACCCGCCATTGGTGCCCTTTTAGCCCAACATGATGAAAAGGGAACCGAGCGAGCGATTTACTATATTAGCAAAACAATGGTAGGGCATGAGCTCAATTACACATCAATAGAAAAGGCTTGCCTGGCACTAGTATTTGCAGCCCAAAATTTTAGGCACTACATGTTAGCTCATCAAATTAAGCTAATTTCCAAGATAGACCCTCTAAAATATCTATTATCAAGAGCAATGCTTACAAGCAGAATGGCTAAATGGGTAATGATACTATCTGAACATGATATTGAGTATGTCGAGTGAAAGGCAATCAAAGGAAAAGTTATTGCAGACCAGCTAGCAGAAGCTCCCCTCTACATAAACAACCCACTCATATAAGAATTTCTAGATGAGTCTCTTTTCAATCTTAATGTAGCTGACCACTGGAAACTGTACTTTGATGGCTCTCACACACAACATGGATCAGGAGCTGGTGTGTTCTTCATTACCACACAAGGAGATTGCATACCAAGGTCTTATAAGTTGTCATTCCCCTATATGAACAACATTGCAGAGTATGAGGCTTTAACGATAGGTCTCAAAATTGCAACACAGTGGCGAATCATGGCATTAAAGGTTTATGGAGACTCACAACTTATCATTAACCAAGTCAATGGGGAATACCAAACTAAAGATGATAAGCTTGCACCCTACAAAAAGGTGGTAGAAAGCCTCAAGGAATCATTCATCAACATCACCTTTGAGCAAATACCGAGGGAAAACAATAGAGCAGCAAATGCAATGGCAACAATCGAATCCTTGCTAGATATCCCTCGCAATGTCTCGAAACATGAATTCCTAGTAGAGTAGCTTCTCGTACCCACTTTTGAGGTACCAGAATTAGAATATGCGTGTGAACTCGTTGGTCCAAGTGATCTTTGGTACCATAAAATCTGCAGTTATCTAAAATTAGGAGTCCTCCTAGCCGACATTACCTCGAACCTAAAGCAAACCTTTGTTAAAAGGTCCTTACGATTTATCATCCTAGGAGAAACCCTCTTCCGAAGAAGTGTTGACGGAACCTTGTTACATTTTTTAGAACCTGAGGAAGCCTTGACTACACTCACTGAGGTACACAATGGCACTTGTAGTTTGCATTTGAGTGGTATGACCTTGGCCAAGAAGTTGTTGAGAACTAGGTACTACTGGCCGACAATGGAGAGAGAGGCACATGAATTTGTCAGAAGGTATCTACAATGTCAACAACATGGAGACCTCATTCATGCACTAGCTCAAGAATTACATCCTCTAGTTACACCTTGGCCCTTTTCCCAGTGGGGGCTCGATCTCATAGGTAAAATCTCACCCACCTCATCCAATGGCCATAAGTTCATCATCATCGCCACCGAATATTTCACAAAGTGGGTCCAAGAAATCCCTATGATCTACATCACTAGAAAGAAAATATCCAAGTTCATCCTGAACTACCTCATTTGCTGATACGGTGTACCCCAATCCATTATCTTTGATAATGGGACACCCTTCAAGAATCAGGATGTCCATGAGTTAAGTGAAAAATTCAAAATCAAACATCACTTTTCCACTCCATACTATCCACAAGGCAATGGCCAAGCAGAAGCGACAAATAAAACCATTATAAAAATCCTCAAGAAAATAGTCAATGACTCTGGTCATGACTGGTATCTGCAGCTAAATCCTGCCTTATGGGCCTACTGTACCAACATCCACATGCCAGTAGGCATCACCCCATTTTCCCTGGTCTACGGATCAGAAGCTATCCTCCCTATCGAGATCGAGCTTCCGTCAATGAGAATATCTTTGCAAAACCTCAAAATAGATGAGGAATACAGGGTTACAAGATTGAATGAGCTAGAGTTACTAGATGAATGGCATATGGATGCCCTAAATCATCTACAGGTCTACCAAAATCACCTGAAATGGAGCTACAACAAGAAGATCAGGCAACGCACCTTCCAAATTGGTCACCTTGTGTTAAAACAAAATCAAAGGAATGTGCCCAACCCAGATACAAAAGGAAATTTTGAGCCTAACTAGCTAGGGCCCTTCATCATCACCACAAGCTATAAATCGGGGGCATATCAGCTATTGACACCAGAAGGTGAGCCTCTACAAGAGCCCATGAATAGCTCTCACCTCAAAAAGTTTTATGCCTAAAAATTTGCAAGGTATGGAACCAAAAAATACAAAAAAAATTTAAAAAAGTCCTGAAAAAAATGGTTACCTTGATGAAAACTTGGCAAACAGGTGTCTTGGTGACAACAAAAAAAAATCAAAATAATCAAAAAAATAAAAATACAAAAAGGATTGAAAATAGTATAGAAAAAAATCGTCCTCTAGTGAAAACCACTTTGGTGGTGCTTTGGACAAGTACCTTGGTGAAAACTTGGAAAATAGGTGTCAAGTGTAAATAAATCACTCTCTATCCACCAAGATCTGCATGACTCATCCATCCATCCATTCACCCACAACCAAACCATAGCCTGAGGTGGTGTCCATATCATATTCCACCATGGTACTACCTAGCATATTCCTAAGGTCAATTTGTCTTGCCTTTATCAAAGTAGTCTATCACACCACACTGGGGGCATGTTCTCACATGCATCGGATCAGATTCATGTATATTCTCATAATCTTCTCAAAGGTCACTCAAAAAATCCAAAAACATCTCGAAATATCAAAAAATCTTCAAAAAATTCATCATTGAGTCTTGCCAATCTTTCACCTTGTCGAACTAAATCATCTCTTAGCTTGAACATAGGCAAGGTTGATCTTTGATCATCCCTCGAGACAATAAGGTCAGTCCTTTAGGCGTCTATCGCATTGGAAATCTTTTTGCCCATCTACTCTACATTTAGTTTGGTCCTTTAGGTGTCTGTCGCATTGGAAATCCGTTTGCCCATCTAGTCTACATCTTACGCTAGTCCTTCAAACAATAAAATGGAAATCTATTTGCCCATCTTATCATCATCGATTCTACCATCCATTGAATTACATGGTCTCTGTGTATATAACATAGGCAAGGCTCATCTATGGATCAGCTCCTGAGACCCCTAGGATAGGTCTCTAAGTTAGTCTCTTCATCATAAACCTCAAAAATGCCAAATTTTTTTGTAAAACATCTCAAAAATACCAAAAATAGCCTCAAAATATCTGAAAACCCAAAATGGTGCATCCATTTCATCTCGCTTTCACCCATGATCATCTCACTCATAATAAATTCAATCATCGATGTCACCCTTTGGTGAGTTAGTCAGAAGCAAGTTTAGTAGGTTCCAAAGTGAACACCTAATCATCAAAAGTCTTGGAAGTCTAAGTCAGTAAGCAAGCAAGTTGGTCAACTCAGAGTATTAATAGCTTATCACCCAAATCAGTCTCACCAAAACCCTGATCACAACATGTCCTAGGATGAAGCTTTCCTGTGATGAACATAAGTATTAGGTACCCCACAGTAGTTAGTCTTGGCTAGTGGTATGAAGAACATTAGCTTGTTTATTTACTTTATTTGGTCTTTTTGACTTATCTTATTTTGTGCTCATTCCAAGGACCTCTCGGTGATGCCCAAACAAAATAGGTTTAGAGAGAAAGGAATGGGGCAATGATCATTATCTTTTTATCTGATATGATTGTAGGATACGCTTATAAAATAACTTAGTTGTGCATATTTTTGTCTAGTTTGTAGGGAGGATATTTTAGGTATCTTGCTAACCACATAGGAAAGCTTTCATTTCTGTGTTTTGGTCCGAGATGTTTAAAATGTCTGAACTACATCCTAAATAAAGTATGTATATTAAGTGTGAAAAAGGATATTCCTATCTAATTTCCAAGTCAAAGTCCATCACACTAGGTACCATGCCATCCCGGTCCTTTATACCTTGATGCATCATACCTATGTATGTTATAAAAAATAACGCAATTGAGCCTTTGAAAGTCCCAATTCCTAGCAATGAAAATACCATCATTATCACCTAACTCATTCATTCTGCAAATCTTCTATCTTCTTTCCACACTAACATGGTATCATAATAGTAATCAAAACATTGCCAATGCATACACCCTGCATCCACATGATCATTTAGCATAAAAAACACATTGCATCATATCATTATCTTAAGTCATGAGGAATAATATAAAGTTGTTATTCTAAAAAAATCTCAAAAAAAAGAATTGCATCATACATAATCATTTGCATCTATTACCATTTGCATATCATTATATTACTATCAAAATGCATTACATCATTACAACATGGAAAATATACAAAAAGAAATGTATCCATTACATACATAGCATCACATAAGCATAAGAATAGAAAAAATCTCATGCCATCATACATTTGCATATTATACATCCACATATCATACATGTGCACCATACATATCATAAAGGGCGAATCATCTCATATACATCATCAAAAAATACTATTATGATACAAATCAGATCAAGTGTACATCAAATACAAGGTACAATAAGGCCAAAATACTGCAGCCCGTATATCAAAAAATGGAACAAACTATCCAGTGATCAAAAAGGGGCTAGCCCTACTAGCTGCTGTCCTCCCCATCCTATCTCTCACCATGAGCCTTTGTTGGTCACCTCCCTGTCTGCTAGGAGAATTCTGACACTCTACTGCCTAATGGACCTACTTGTTGGTAGTGTTGTTGATATTACTTAGCCTCTTTGATGGCCTCTCTATACTCCTGAATGTCAACTGATCGACCCCGAGATGTGGAGGTTACGCTCTCTAGTTGCCTCCATTGACCAATCTCCTGATCCCTCTCGGATCGTGCCTGATCTCTCTCAGTTGTGACCACAATAACCTTCTATTGAGCCTCATCTTGCTCGGCTTTCAAAACCTATACCTGACCTTGTAACTACTAAATCAGTGCATCATGGGGACTTGGCTATCCTACAGGCTGTCCACCTAGTTATCGCACTAGTTGCCTTGCTGGCTACCCTTCTGGCTATACTACTAGTTGCTATTGTGGGCATACCTATGGATGCCCATCCTATCCTACTGCCAGTTGCACTAGTGGTACACCTCTCTGACCTTTGCATGTTGACCTACCTCTGGGCCTCCGACGTGGAAGCATTATCCTAGGAACTTTCAATCTCACTAGCAGACTGAACCATGCCTTGTACGTTGGAGTCACCCCTGCGTCTATTGGCCCCTGATCATATGGTCACGATCGAGCCACCAACTATCGAAATGAGAAAACTACCTCATCTGCTGGAATAAGTGGTCCCCATGCGGTCTCTCTAGTCGAGTGCATGAAGAGTGCCATGTATTGACCATTAGGTATATCCTGCACCTCGCCAAACTGCCTGACTACCCTATCAGGAAGGTACCTCTCTATCAGGGTGTGCTCTCGGCCCTGCATGAATCTATCCTGGCGAGCAAAGAAAATTTTCTCAGCATCATCTATCCATGGACCTATGCCCATCCACGGCCTCCATACGAACAATGTCATCTCATCTAGAACCTACCGCCAAATGGCTATGCCGTTTGTACCCTTGTGAGTGAAGTGAGTCCTCACCCTGCCATACTGCCATGTGATGGGGTCATCAATGTCCACAACAATTGGTGTCACAAATGGGCGAAGCATCACGATCCGCTCCCAAGCCCAAATATGTAGAAGAGTCAATCCAGCCCCAAGAGCCCGACCCTCCAAATAGGTGAACTCGTGCAAGTCCCAGTACAAGGAGGCCAATAGTACTAGTTCCTAGGAAAAGCACACTTAACAACAAACATCTACTACCATGCTAGTCCCCAACCCAAACTAAAATATTGATCGCACCCATCAAGAGCCACAAGGCCAGAAATAATGGTAGCCACAATCAGGCTATAAGTAGGGGCTATACCCCAATACCTCTCCAAATCTATCTGACCATCACAAAGCATGAGCTTTTCCACACCCATGACATTGAAGCAAGTATCCCTACCCTCCTCCAAATCATAAATCACTCACTCTCCATGAATGGGTAGTCACAGGATGCGTTAGACATCCTCAAGAGTAATGGTAGCCTCAACGGTAGGAAGATGAAAAGATGATGTCTTGCTATGCCATCGCTCAGCCAAGGCATGCATCATGCCCAAATGTGCTTGAGCAAGAGGAACATAAGCAACAAACCAAAAACTGAGCATCCCAAGTTGTTCCTAAAGGAATATGTGCATACCCTATAGTCTCTCGAGTACTGGCCACCCATGTTTCCTTGAATGAATGACCTCATGTCTCTCCTACAAGGAAAGAAGCCGCATCAGTTTCCCTAGAGAGAATTTTCTATCCATATCACATTTCACTTTTGAAACAACAAAAGTGGCATTCTCAAAAGTGGCGTAGTTTGTAATTTTCCAAACAATGTTGTGCGATAGATTTAGATAGCTAAATTTTACAAACTAGCCCGTGTGACAGAATTTGATAGCAAAAATAGACAAACTAGTCTATGCGTCGCAGTTTGTGGAAGTGGCCAACTTTGATGACCAAAAAATACCTAAAGCTAAACTCACCCACGCAACGCTCTATGCACAAGCGGCCCTATATAGGACCATGCGGCCCTATTTGAAAGTTGTTTGTGGTACTATATCACATCGTGCTATCTCGACCGAATTTTAAACCTAATTAATGCACGAGAATGAAAAAAAATGAAGGTTGGATAGGGTAACATATTGCGGGTCCTACGGTGACTGGTCGCTGATATACTCATACCCACTCTAACACATGTAGAGGAAGCTATCGTTGTGCAATTTTCTCTAAAAATCAGAGCTCAAGTGTCAAATTTTTCAAGGTTAAGAGTGCAAATTTATTGAGAGTGACCCCTCGAGGTGTATTTAAGCTTGAAAATTATGGTTTTTTTACCCCATTTGACCTTCCGGCAGGGGTTTTGGTCCCCCAAACCCGTTTTCATCTAACTGAGAGTCATCCTGCATCCCTTTTGGCATTTTAGTCCATTTTTCTAGCATTTTGGGGCATTTATGGCTTGTTAGGCACCTTGTCATCTTTTTTCGCGAGATCATCCAAAAAATTAAAATTTTCATCTGATCTCTCGAGGGGGTAGTATCCAGTAATATCCTTTTGTTGGGGCAGCAGTGGGGCACCTAAAAAAATTCAAGAAAATCCTGGACCTTTGATCGCAATAGTTTATTCTTTGAATCAATGCAACAAGTACATTGCTTCAAAGAGGGGCAAAATGTAGATATGGAAAATGTACAAGTTCGTTTTGGCACACCTGATCCTGATTTACTGACAACATTTCCTCTTAAATCATTTTCTCAGCATTTCATCAACATTCTATCTCTTAATTTAATAAATCATTATTTATTGGATTAAGTCTTCTTTTAGTGATTAAATTAATCAATTTAATTTAATTAACCTTACATATCTATTTAATTCAGTAAATTATTTTATTTGATTAAATTCTCGAAAGTGCTCTTATTAAATCAAATAAATTAAACCTTATTTGATTTAATCTAACATGTTCCTTCTTGATTAAATAAATCAAATCATTTATTTGATAAATCATTTCCTCTCAATTCTTGACTTAAATTAATTTATAAACTTAAGTCTAAATTGTCACATCACCTAATTATTCATTAATCTAATCAAAACCATGATTAAGTTAATCATTTTCATTAAAATCCTCTAGAGAATTCAATTTGCACAATAAATCAATTACTTTGATTTATTTAATTCTCTATTTTCCCCCACAAAGCATAAAAAAGGCCAAGTGGGCTTGGTCCTTCCAACAAGGCATTTAAGACCTCTTACATGTCCTTTGCATTGAGCCAAGTGGTCATAACTCCATTTGACTTCTCATCCACCTTGTCATTTCAATATTTCAAAATTCAAATTTATGCATTTATCATGCACATTGGCCAAAATGTGCTCATTCCTCCTCCAACCACATGTGGACAAGAAGTACAATGCCATTGGATTATCCTTTGTCCCACATTGCTCAATCTTTCTCACATCTTCCAAATTGAAGTCTATAAATTGGAGACTTCTCTCCTCACTTCTCATCCACAATCTTCATGCAAAGTTACTCTCTTCACATTGAGAGCTAATTTTCCCATTGCACTCAATCATCCACCATTTTCATAAATTTTAACAAGGCTATGCTCAAATCTCTTTGAAGATTTGACCATTGTTTAATCAACTCACATTGCAACTTATGAATTGGGAAAGGGCCAATTGCAACATTTCGTTGGCACCAATTCCCCCATGGGATCATCATTCTATTAGCTTTGATTAGGATTTAATTTTATTCCTTGTGTTGTGTTCTTCATCTTTGTTCCTAATTTTAGTTTAATTAGATGGATTTTATGGGGAATCTCTCATACTTTTTTGCATGCATTTTAACTAACAACTAATGTGTTTTGTTGCTCTTATGCATTTTCAGGTTTAGGGGTTCACAATTTCAATTAGGAAATCATGAGCTAAAGATTAGAAATATCATAAGTCATAGAATCTTCATTCTATCCTGACTTTCATATCCATCAAAACTGCACTATTTCATTCTTTTGATCAAAGTTAGTAGAAATTTGGCAAAAGATTATGCCTGTTGTCACAAGATCTCAAAATCACATAGAAAGAGACGAAAGGGAAAGTACATTAAGAAAAATGGGTGATAATAGTGGTAGGGAAGAGAATTTCTTTCATAATTCAAATACTGAAGAGATAACAGAAGAAAAGCTCCAAGAAGCAAAACAGGATCCCCAATTCCATACTCTTATGGAAAGGATTTTGGAACAAAACAAGGAAAGGTATTTCCTTTCATTAGCTAATCAAGGAGCTAAGTTACCTGCCGATTTTGTCACTGAAGGGATTAAAGAGAATCCTAAAACTCCTCCTAATGATTTTAGTGCCTTTATTCAACAGATAAAAGCATTACAAGGGAAAATAAAGGAAATTCAAGGGGGTGCAATAAAGAAGTATGTTTTGGATGATATATGTCCATATCCATTTTATAGGAGTCTTCAAATGATTCTTTTTTGAAAACATTGCAAAATCCCTAAATTTGATAGGTATAATGGGAAAACAGACCCCATTGAACATGTAAGGGATTTTCAAAATATGAGCTTAGAATTTTCTCATGAAGATACCTACTTAATGTGATTGTTTCCGCGAAGTGTAGGTGGACAATCCATGGAGTGGCTTTCAAAGATCACACCCCCCATCAGAACATTTGAGGATTTAATAAATAAATTTATATCACAATACTCCTACAACATCCAACACCAGATAACCATGCTTGATTTGTGTAAAGTGAAAAAAAAGGTAGGGGAATCCCTCACCACATTTTTACAAAGGTGGAGAAGGGTGTTTTCTAGATACTCCCATCATGTTCCTGAAATAGAGAAGATGGAGATCTTTATCGATAGTTTGAATCAAGAGATGAGTTATAGACTAAACCTTCACTATCCTCAATCATTTGAAAAATTGATTTAAAACGCGATTACTATTGAAGGTTCCTTGGTCAAGCATGGAGTTCTAAAACTCGATAAAGAAGGTCCAAATTCATATAAAAACAACAACAACAACAATGGTAACAACAATGAAAAATCACGATATTGGATTCAGAATAAAAAAGTTGTGAATGATGGGGTGGTAGATGCTAACAACGTGAATGTGAAGCCTACTATTCTTAATGTATCAGGTGTCCAACATAGCAATAATTTTGGAAATTCTAGTACCCAAGGAAATATTTCCAATCAAGGAAATGTGACCAATAATTGTGGAAATAATTTTGGCAATAATCAAAATTCAAATGCACCCATATCTTCATATTTTTCAAATTGACGGAGTTTTACTCCCTTGGGCCAGTCTTTGGAGTCCATACTTAAAGAACTGTTGAATCAAAATGCTATTACATTGCCACCACAAAGAGATTATGAGCCTCAAGTTAAACCACCATTGTGGAATGACTCATACTTTTGTGAATATCATAGGTGTAAAGGTCATAAGACAAATAATTGCCAAGGGTTAAAGAATATTGTTTAGGATTTGATTGATAATCGTACCATCATGGTTGAGGGACATAATGCCAATGATGACCATCAGACATTCAAGGATCCTCTCCCCAGTTATCAAAAAGGGGAATCCTTGGGTGACAAAGGCAAGAATGTTAATCATGTCTACGACACCACTATCAATCATATTTATACTCACGATCAACAAATCAATGCTATCAGAATCAAAGGTAAGCAAGAATATTGAGAGGTCAACGGTATGACAAGGGGACAAGCCAAAATCATTGTAAAAGGAAGCTCATCTAGAGCAAAAATTCCCCCTCCAAGTCAATACAATTTGGTCGATCAACTACAAAAAACATCAGCCCAAATTTCTATCTTGGAGCTATTAAAATTATCACCCACACATAAGGACATTCTAGAGAAGGCACTTGCTGACACAACCTTGTCTCCTAATCTGGATATTAATAAATTTCAAGCCATGGTGGGACACTTGTCCTCATCCACATGTTTATCCTTTACTAAGAAGGATGACTCATCCATGACCCATCCTCATAATTCATCACTCTACCTAGAGGTTATGGTTCACAAAGCCTGAATTAGACATGTCCTAATAGATGGGGGAGCCGGATTAAACATTTGTACTTTGAAAATGGTCCTTGCTTTGGGATATTTAGAAGAATCTATAGATCCATAAAGGAAAATTACAATCAAGGCATACGATGATGAGGAAAGAGCTTCCAAAGGCCTCATTATGTTACCAATCAGAGTGGGACCTATTGTGAAGAATACCTTTTGTTAGGTTCTAGATCAGGATCTATCCTATAACATACTCTTGGGTCATCCTTGGATCCATGACATGCAAGTTGTTCCATCTACTTATCATCAATGCTTAAAATTCCCATATGATAGACAAGAAGTAAAAATAACTATTGATCACATTAGCAGTCAAACTTGCTCTAATCTAAGAGAAATTCAGAACACATTTCTCCCACATAATAGAGAGGCATTGGCCATCTCTACCTCCAAATATAATGAACAAGCAAGAGAAATGATAGGTACTTTTGGCACCAAGCTAAAATTGAAAGATAATGGGGTGGGAGAATATTCATTATGTCTCTTTAATCTACCCATATCTCCAAGATCCCATGGTCAACCATCAACATCCACACAACAGGCTACAACAACTTTAGCCTCAGCTTCAGTTCCCATCACCAAGTTTAATGGAATATTTATCAAAGAAAATGAAACGGAAGATAGATCTATCCTTGATTGGCTCTACAAAGATGAAGAAGAATCAGTACAACATGTCAAGTTACCCACAGAGCAATATGGAAAAGGTTATGAAATAATGCAGCAAATGGATTATGAAGGAAATGGTCCTATCGGAAAGAGAAGGGAGGATATTGTTGAACCTATCCAACTGAAAAAAATCCACCCAAAGGATAAGACTGGGTTAGGATATGGTGAAGATACCAGGGAAGAAGTAGCACAAAGACCATCCAATGAGGAGTTAGCTGAAACAATTCTGTGAATCCAAGGAAACAATTCTGACACTGAATGCAATGAATATGAATGGGACACCATCTTGGATGATAAATTCTGGAGGGATAAAAAGGTGGATGTCATACAAAAATTCACACCCATATTCCTACAAGGGGAAAGCTCAAGGCCTCTGCTTGATTACGTTCTACTAAGCGATCATTACTCAAGTGAGAACGATTCAGTTCAAAGTGAGACAGATCATCCATAAGAGGATACCATCCTAGATCTTTCCCATAATGAAGCTAATAATAGCATCGTGACCCTAACAGCCAACAACCTTACTCATCCTAATGATCCATTTCCTTTGGTCCATCTTGAACTCATTGATTGGGAACAAATTGCACCCATTGATATCCCAACTTTTCCAAATGATGAAACCATCATAAAATTCCTTTGTTCATCCCAACTAGAAACACATTCCACCGGGGAATCACAAGATCAAAGTTTTCGACAGGAAAATGCCAAGTTTCTCAGCTATGAAATAAATAACATAAAACAAAGATCTAATGGTGAAAACCTAATAAAGGCTATATTAGATCATCAAAAGAGAAAAATAAAAAGTGTATCCAATAGTGAAAACCTTTCAAAGGTGCTAGAGGATGGGAAACTTGACACTCTCCCAGAACATTGTTAGAAAAGGTATTCTATTCTAATAGAACCAATGGAGGCACTCAATATAGGTACTATGGAACAACCCAAAACCTTGCAATTGGCCGCATCTCTAACAAAAGAGGAAATATTGGGATTCATATAATTTCTCAAGAATAATCAAATCAGTTTTGTATGGTCCTATACAGATATGCCTAGATTAGATCTAGATCTAATCATGCATCATTTATCTATCATACAGGCAGCAAAATCTGTGAAGCAAAAACTCAAAAAAATGCATCCACATGTTGCATTATTGGTTAAAGAGGAGTTAAAGAAGCTTTTAGATGTCAAATTCATTTGGTCTATTGACTATGCAGAATGGATGTACAATATCATACCCATTTCAAAGCTAGATGGAAAAATCAGAATTTGTATAGATTTCAGGGATTTGAACAAGGCATGTCCTAAAGATGATTTTCCTCTTCCAAACATAGATATGATCGTTGATTTGACTGTTGGCCATGCTATGTATTCATTAATGGATGGATTTTCTGGATATAACCAGATAAATATTGCACCTGAAGATCAGGATAAAACAACGTTTACATGTCCTTGGGGTACCTATTGCTGGAACATAATGCCATTTGGATTGAAAAATGAAGGAGCTACCTATCAACATGCAATGACTACAATTTTTCATGATATGATGCACACATTCATGGAGGATTACATAGATGATCTCCTCACCAAATCTAACACCAGGGAAGGACACATAGCTATCTTATCTAAAAAAATTAAAAGAATGGAGCAATTCAAAGTGAGACTTAATCCAAAGAAATGTGTCTTTGGAGTGAAATCTGGAAAGTTGTTGGGATATATTGAGTTAGAAAAGGGAATTTAGGTGGATCTAGCTAAGGTACAAGCAATCCTTGATATTCCACCATCAATAAACATTAGTCAACTATGCTCTTTGTAGGGATGTTTACAATCCATCTGAAGATTCATTGCCCAAATGGTGGATAAAAGTCTACCATTTACTCATCTCTTACACAAAAATGTTCCATTTAAATGGGAAGACAAATGTGAAGCAGCGTTTGATCAAATAAAGTAGTATCTAATGAATCCACCAATGCAAGGTGCACCACTCATATTGTATATTTTTGCCACGAAGGTGTCCCTAGGAGCATTATTAGCACAGGAAGACAACTTAGGAAAGGAGTGAGCAATCTATTAGATCAGTCAAACTTTGACAAGTCATGAGCTAAATTACACCTTCATTGGAAAACCTTGCTTATTAGTAGTGTTCACTTCTCAAAATTTACGACACTATATTCTAGCTCATACAATAAAGCTTGTGGCTAAGATTGATCCACTCAAATATCTTCTAAGTAAGGCAACCTTAACGGGTAGGTTGGCTAAATGGGTCATGATCTTGAGTGAGTTTGACATTCATTATATGGATTGCAAAGCTATAAAGGGACAGGTAATCATGGATCAGTTAGCGGAAGCACCAATGCCAACAAAATACCCATACACATTAATTTTCCTGATGTAGATATATTCACAACAGCTTTTAAGTAGCCATGTGCGCTATATTTTGATGGTTCCTACACTCAACATGGTTTGGGGGCAGGTATTATTTTCATTACTCCTCAAGGGCATACAATTCCAAAATCTTATTAGCTAATGTTCCCTTGCACAAACAACATAGTTGAATATGAGGCACTATTAATTGGCATGAGAATTGCAGTAGACTAGAAAAATAAAGAACTTCAAGTTTTTGGTGATTCACAACTTGTCATAAATCAAATTAATGTTGAATATCAAACTAAGGATGACAAGTTAATGCCTTACAAAAGGATGGTGGATGATTTCAAGAAATACTTTGTTGATATCAAGTTCACACAAATTCCACATACTGATAATAAAGTTGTGGATGCCATGGCTGCAATCGCATCTCTACTCCAGTTTTCAGAGAATCAAGAACGGTATGATTTCCTAGTGGAACAATTGTTTTCTCCTGCCTAGGAGAATCCATAAAATCAAATCATTTTCCACTTAACTAGTTCTGATTCTCCCTTGTATGGTCAAATCTATACTTACCTAAAGGATACTATTTTACCTTTAGACTTGTCTAGAAATCTGAAAAGGAATTTCATTCATCAATCTTCCCATTACACCTTAATTGCTGACGTCTTATACCGATGTGGTCTGGATGGTACCCTCCTTAGATGTCTCAAACGTGATGAATCGGAAAAGGCCTTGCAAGAGGTACATGGTGGCATTTGAGGGACACACTCAAGTGGACTAACCTTAGCAAAGAAACTTGCTAGATTATGTTATTACTAGCCGACCATGGAAAAATAATCTTTCATTTTTGTTAAGAAATGTGAAAAATGTCAAATTCATGGGAATCTCATTCATGGTCCTACTCAGGAATTACAACCCTTCACCACAACATGGCCTTTTTCTCAGTGGGGATTGGATCTGGTTGGCAAGATACACCCATCATCTTCAAACGGACATAAATTCATTATCACAGCCACAGAGTATTTGACTAAGTGGATTGAAGTTGTTCCCCTAACAACTATTACTAGAAAAAATATTTATTCATTCATTTTGAACTATATCATCTGTCGATATGGTATTCCCAACTCCATTATCATAGACAACGGAAGAACCTTTAAAAATCAGGATGTTGATGAGCTTTGTGAATCATTTTGCATCCAACATAGGTTCTCTACACCTTATTATCCACAAGGGAATGGTTAAGCTAAAGCTTCAAACAAAACTATTCTAAAGATTTTGAAGAAAATAGTGAGTGAGGTAGGTCGTGATTGGATGTCCAATTCAATCCATCACTATGGGCATACAAAACAAGTATTCGTACACCAACAGGTGCTACTCCCTATGCTTTGGTCTATGGAGAAAAAGCTATTCTACCACTAGAAGTCAAGATTCCCTCACTTCGAGTATCACTAAAGGGGCTAATCAATGATGAAGACTACAAAGTATCAAGGTTGCAAGAGTTAGAATTGCTTGATGAATGGCGTCAAACTGTAGTTAATCATTTAAAGGGATATCAACAAGTTATGTCCTATAGCTACAATCATAGAGTCAAACCATGAGTTTTCCAAGTGGGTGACTTGGTTCTCAAGGAAAACCCTCGCAATCAACAGGATCGGGAAAAGAAGGGCAAGTTCAAACCTAATTGGTTGGGCTCGCTCATTATCATTACTGCATATAGATCAGGGGAATATCAGTTGTCAAAATTAGAATGGGACCTATTTGAAGATCTGACCAACAACATTCATCTGAAGAAGTTTTATGCCTAAAAATATCAAAAACATTGTAAAAAGTCCTGAAAAAATACAAAAAAATAAAAAAGAGCAAAATAACAAAAAATTAAAAAGAGCAAAATTAGAAAAAAAAAAAGAAAAAAAGAAAAAATCGTTGCCTTGATGAAAACCTAGCAAACAGGCATCTTGGTAACAACAAAAAAATCATAAAATCAGGAAAAAGTGCAATAAAAACAAATGGTGAAAACTTGGAAAATAGGCATTGTTTGTGATTTTGTTTGGCTCTCTCATCTATTAGGATACATTCTTCATATCCATCTTTCATCAGCATCACATACATGCCTAGCCATCACATCCACATCATGTGTCACAACATCTCCTTGAAACAACAAGGATCTCATCATGGCTTGATGATTAAGGTTATTCTTAGTAGCAGTTGTGTCTAACATGAGTCAGAGTGCAAGGTCATTAGGGGGCAATTCACTTCTTGGAGTATCAGAACACCAAACTTGTCCAATTAAACTAAGTCTACACAAATGGTTTGACAGAAAACTGAAACAAACTAGATGATCTTAATCTGAATAAAATGAATGAAAAACTTAAAGTGTAAGTTGAATTGTTGTTTTGGCATTTGATGACATCATATCTTTGGAGTGGTTCAATGATTTACTGAACTAGAATCACAAGGAAGGAGTATGATTTTTATTTTCTTGTTGTCTGTAAGCTAATCATTAGTATTGTGCAAATTTGTTGTGGGACATGCTCTACAACGTATCATTGATGACATTTTGGAATTTGCATAAGAAAATGATTAACTTTTGTCTGTTTATGCAAAAATTACTCAAATCATCTTGGTTCAATTATACCTTGATGCTTGTACTAACTTTCAACATATCAAAAGGCTCAATGATGAAAAATCATGTGCAACATTGGTTCATGGAATGAAAAATAGGAGAATGGTTCATTACTACATTCTAGGGCTGCATGATTCATTTAGATTTGCATTCTAGAGGTTGTCTAAGTAGATTTTTGAAGATTGGAAAAATTATCATATTAAGACAAAAATTGAGTACACTTGGACATTTATTACATCTCATTGCATTATCATTCATTATATATCTTTTCACCATGACTATTCATTTAGGTTATCATTGCATTTGCATATTTGCATCTTCACATTGTTTCATTTTATTTTCATTATTTATCATTATTATTTGATCTCATCTAGTTCATCATGATCATTATCCATCTTCAAATATCATATCATTTTCATCTCATGTGCATAATTATTCATTAAGTACATATCATTTATTGATCACTCATCTCATATTATATCATTTCACAACATTTGTTTCACATCATTTTGCATAAATATACATTGATAAAAGAAAGAGGCATCCATTTCATTCATTTCATATCATCATTTAGGTTATCATTTTTACGTCAATTACATTATCATATTATTACATTATCATTATTTTCATTATCATTCATTCATTTCATTTTCCAACATCACTTATTCACCATTCATTATCATTTACGTATCATCATTATCAAATTATTTATCATTTATTATCATTCATTTCATCATCATTAATTTTTCATTTCATTTCATTTATGTCATTTTATTATCCATCTACACCAAATATTATTTTCATCATCATAAATTGACAAAAATAAATAGCACATTCATTTTTATTCATACATACTGTATACATCATGTAGAATCTTTAAAATCATTTATATTTCATCATCATTGCATCATCGTCATAAAAATCATAAACATCATAACAAATAGAAATAAACATGCATACATAATCATTTATCATAAGTCATCAATGACACATGCATATCATAAATCTCATCAACACAAATGTCTAGGTGTACAAGGATATCAAATGTTTCAACAAGATATATAAAATACAATGAATAGAGGTATCAATAATCATCATTGAGGGGTGTCTAGATGTGGGTCATGACTACTTTTTCCTCTGGAGGTGGTTGGTCTTTATGGATCTCTGCTGCCTAAAGCCTTGATCTCTCATCTATAAGGTTGTACCACACTTCTGGTAGCACTCCCACTATGACTGTGTGAGTGGGTCTGTGACCGTCTTCCTGACTACATGTATGCTATCCTCTGCTTAGGCGACACTGCCTCAAAATATCTCATTTGGTAGTACTCTTCCTACTGAGCAGTCTCCAATCCCTCTTCCACAACCTCTCCAATGGAGGTGATCTCAACTAACCTGAGGAGTCTTTCTACTACTCCCTCTGCCTGAATGCATTGCTCTTTGAAGCTATCCTGCTCTACTATGAGCTGAGCTATCTATGGGTTAGGAAGTGGTGGTTGTGCTGCTTGTGCCTATAATTGACTAATGGTAGCCTGAGCCTATGCCAACTGACTCCAAGAGTCTGAACCTCTATCTGCAAGGTATCCATATGTCCTTGTGAAGGAGTCTTGATAGTGATTCATGGGGTTGAAGTACTCAGTTGATCGACCACTCTCACTGTCTGAGGTATCATTCTGAATAGAACATCGAAAAAGAACCTATGACCTCTACTCCCACCACCTCCATCATCCCTATCATCACCACTATCCTTTGAGCTATCTGACTCCTCCTCCTCCTCATCCTCCTCATCCTCCTCATCTACCTCCATCGCCACCCCACCTATATCCTCGGCCTATGGCTATCTTGCCTATGCTTGACCCTATGGCTGACTTGCCTCTGCTTGTGCCTAGGGCTGTCATTGTGCTCATTGTATAACTGGCCCACCTAACAGTGGGGCAGGCTCATCTGGACTGGTAAGCCTAAAAAATGGATGTGCATAACACTAGGCAGCATAATCATTCATCATATGTGCATCTATAACGTCAAGATGAATAGCCCAAAACTTCAGCTGCAAATCCAAATAGTCATCTCTGGTTGACTCAAAAGTAATAAATGGACCCCACTCTAGCACATACTCCCGGCACCTAGCATAGTGTGCCACACCCTGTGGCATCATCTATACCTGAGCATACTATCTCAATACTCTCAAAACTAGAAAGCGCTCGATGATGAAGGGAGTCCAACCAATCATGAACCTTGCTATCCCGCAGTAAGGAAACTCTATGTCATCCTCATCCCAAGCCTCACAGTCAAGATATAGTCTCCAGATGATGGTATCCATATCATCTAATACCCTCTGCCAGTACTCTAACTTTCCCAGCATTGGCTAGACAAGGGGACCTATGTAAGCATATACATAAGGGTGGCCCAACGAGCGATCTCTTCGAACAATGGGATGAGTAATAGGAAAGTGCTTCCATGCCCAAATCTGTAAAAGAATAACTCTTGCTGAGATACTCTTCCCATCTATGTACACCACCTGATGAAGATCATGGTACATATGGGAAAGCATGCATGATCCCCATGCATATCTCATCTGATGGAGAAGCATGTCCTCCAAAATCTGACCGCAGCCTACTGATAGTCCCCTTGACCTACAATCAAGACAAAGGAATCCACCAATGAAACCTCCTAGAACTGATGGAAGTGGGGCATAACTCTCTACCATATCTCTCCAAGCAATATCATATCTGCCCACATGAGGATCCTGAAAGACTTGCTGTAAGGTATCTGTCCCCCCAATCTCCTTGTGATCATAGATCACAAGCTCACCAACTATCGGGATGCCTAAAATCATGTACACATCCTCAAGTGTAACAATAATCTCTCTAGTTGGCATATGAAAGGTATTATGCTCACTATGCCATCTCTCAGCTAATGCGGTCAATAGTGCCCTATTGACTCTATACTATGGGATCCTAAGAAGATAACCCAACCCACATCTTGTAATAACCCCTATCTTTTCTTGAGATAGTTTGGGAATCATGTCCCATGTCCAAGGAAATCACTCTCTAATCTGGAGGATATTAAAATCCTCCTATAAAAATAAAATCACATCAATCAGCAAGGAATCAAGAAAGCATCAAGAAAATCATGTTACATCAACTAAAGCAAATCAATATCAATTCAATCATTACTATTTGTCTTTCAATTAGGAAAGAAAAAATTATCAACATTTCTACTATTTGTCTTTCAATCACGAAAGAAAATTTATCACATCTATCTTTCCTATTTGTTCTTCAAACACGAAGTCAAATTTATCATTATCTACTATTTGTTTTTCATTCACCCATGGAAACAAATTTAACAATCAATTGAGTCAACATCTATCAATAATATTTGTCTTTCAATCAAGAGAGAAAATTTATCACATCTCTACTATTTATTTTTCAAGTACGAAAGAAAATTTATCAGACTTATTACTATTTGTTCTTCAAGCACGAAGAAATTTTTATCAAATTAGGAAAATCTATCCTTGATGTTATTCAAAAGCATAAAATCAGTTAATAATCTAGCAACAATCATCAAGCACATATCAATTTCACTTCAAAAATTCAAATTCGGCAAAATTTCATGGATGCGCTAAAACAGTCCATTAATGTGCCAAATCATTAATGCGCAACTTTATCCATGGATGCGCTAAAATAGAGGTTCAATGCACTATTCCATCAAAGTGTTAATCTATAAATTCTATGTGCTACTCTATTCCATCTATGCACTATTCTAGCTTATGTGCTATTTGAACAATCTATTCGCTATTTGAACAATCTATGCGCTATTCTATCAGGTCCGGTGCGTCATTTTGGTCGATGCACTAATCTACACATGAATGCGCTAATCTATTCATGAATGCGCTAAATTGAGAAACTATGCGCTAAATCAAAAATTCAATATGCAAGCATGAATGCGCTAAAATACTTATTGATGCGCTAAACTACAGCTCGTGTGCGCTAAATTTAAAATTTATGCACTAAAATAGAATGTGAAAATCTTAAAAATTTAAAAAAATTCAAAAAAATACGATTTCAAATTCACAGTAAAGGATCAGATCATCTTAAGGGGGTAAAAATGAGAAATTATTATTATTTTTACTATGCAACGTGCTATTTCAAGAGATAAATCAATGTTTCTCTCCAAAAATAATTATTAATTATTTCAATCATCATCAAATCATCTGAATCACGTGATTTATCTCTCGAGGGGGCATATAGCATGGTAAATTTTCAAAGTCAGGGGAAATTTTTTCAAAATCTGAATTTTTCTTTGAAGCAATGTGTAAAACACATCACTTCAAAGAGGGGAAAAATGTATACATCTAAAAATGTATTTAATTATCATTTTATTTCTAAAGTTTGAACATTTAAATTTGAATTATGGAATATTCTTCTAATTCATCCAACACCTCACATAAATATTTAATTGCATACCTTTTTCACCTCTCACATAATTAAATATTAATTATTTAATTATGGAAGTTTCCAAACTACATGTCACATATAATTAAATAAATTATATTTATTTAATTAGGATTTATCCTCAACTTTCAACTAAATTTTTAATAAATGAAAAGACAAAGAGCATGTTTGTCTCCATTTTTGAATGAAGATAGTTTCGTGGGTTGAAAAAATTCTCCATCTTTCTCTCAACCTTCCATCTTTCTCTCAACTTCCAGAATCTCACATCGTTCATCTTGACAGGTTTGAAACTCAACCGTTGATCTTTGCCAACTAGATTCTTGCCTTTCAAAAATATATAAATATAGCCATTTGGAGAGTAGATTTCATCCTATATTTTATGCATAGTTACTATAGTTGCATTCAAATCAGCATATCATCATTTTAGCAATTTCATATCATAGAATTTTAGTTTTTAAATTTCATAGCTTAAATCATTTGCAATGGACATGCATTTTGCATCAATCTTGTTCTCCTAAGTTGTCATTCTAAAAAGTTGCTACTTAAACCAAATGAGTGCCAGTAACTTGAATCGAATCCTTGGAGATAAAGGATAATGGGATGAATTTGAAGAAGTTGTTGTTATTTAGAGTTTCCATTTGTATTTTCTAAATTAGTTTCTTTCAATATAATGTTTCATTGGTGTGTTAGTTTACTTTCTAATTAGACCACATATTCTAACAACACAGTTGTATGCTTGACCTTTGTTCCATTCTTCATACCTGAAACTAATTTCATACTCATCTCTTGTTGTTTTATCAAAATTTATAGGCTCATGGATGAACCCTCTATGAAAAGAAACTCCCTCTTTCCATTCATTGAAAACTCTATCACTCTGATCTGTTGTAATGTGGAAAGCAGGGGGTGGATTGAGAAGCAAAGGAGGTCTAAACCTCCTCCTATCCAATTTGTCTTGAGGTCTTTTAGGATCTTAGCTAAAGCATCTTCCCTTCTGAAAGACAATCTGATATTAAGAGGAGAGATGACCTCTCTTTTCTTTAGATGAGTTGGCAATGGAGTAAACCTTTCTCCACAAGCATGCTAGGATTTTCCAATTAATTTTTTTCCATGTCCCATGAAATGGGGGTAGCAGAGTCAGAGACTGTGATCATATCATTCTTTCATTTTCTCATCTAATAGAAGAGCTAAAAAGGTATCCTTAAAAGTTGCAGGCCTACCACTAGGTGATCTCATTTCAAAGCCCATATTTTTCTCTTTTTGAGCATATTCTATGTTGCGCTCTTGCCAATGAATCTGATTTCGCATAGTGGACAACAAAGCTCTCAATTGTACTTCACCAACAAATAGATTAATGAAGAAATCAATATGATTTTCTAATAAAAGATCATGAATAAATAATTCACAAAGAAAATATTTATCTTCAGGAGTTGATTCCACAAATATTTTAACAAATTCCTTATCTTTAGGTTCATATGGCTGATCATTATAAATTCTAAACAGTTTCCACCTTATTCATTGTTCATTTAGAAACATTACATATAATCTTGATGGCTTTCTACAAGATAACAAACATTCGACCAGCTGACATGCATCCTGCTTCCCTTTATAAGCCCTATGAAATGATTCCTTTAGAAGTACCAACTCCTTTTTCAATCTATAGTTATCAATCTTCGCATCTCTTAAGAAATATCACCTTTCCATCCATCTCATAATTAATGGAGGAATTCGGACATGTAACCATTCAGTTACAATTGGCTCAGTTTGGATTTCCTTTGATTCCATTTTTGGTTTAGTAGTGATTTCCTTTAAGTCTTGTTCTAATTCTACATTTTTTCTAAGAGAAGCATTTAATTCTTCTTTTTTTGTTTTCTTTTCTTCCTCAAAATCTGAAAACATTAGCATAAAATT
>CM021100.1:771048509-771133790 GCA_007115665.2 Sequoiadendron giganteum
CCTTAATCTAAAAATTTCCCTTACACAAGCACCTATTTCGAAGGGACCTGATTGGTCACTTCCATTCCATATTCATACAAATGCATCAGATTATTCTATTGGTGTTGTATTAGGACAAAAAGGTGGTTCAACTAAGCATGCACTCTACTATATCAGCAAAGACTTGCAAGGAGCTGAACTCAACTACACTGTTATAGAAAAAGAAATGCTAGCAATCATCTATTCCCTCAACAAGTTCAGGCATTATTTTATAGGCTATCAGATATTTGTCCATACCGATCATGTAGCAATCAGGTATCCCATGAACAAAAGCTCCATTACAGGGAGATTGGCAATGTGGTTGTTGCTGATGTAGGAATTTGATATTACAATTGTGGACAAGCTAGATAAAGCCAATGCGGTTGCTTATTTCCTATCTAGAATTCAAAGGCAAGATGACTCTACAATTATTGAGGATTCCTTTCCTGATGAGCATCTATTTTCAATCAAGTTCATTCACCCATGGTATGCAGATATAGAAAATTATGAAGAACTCCTCAATTCTCCCCTAAGGAAAAGAGATTATTGGTAGAGAAAATTTTTAACTTTTCTTAGATTGCAGATTGCATGTTTTATACAGGGCCAGATCAGGTTATGAGGAGATGTGTACAAGAGGAAGATACTCATGATATACTACATGCAAGCCATGATGAACCATGTGGTGGACAGTTTGCTGCAAAAAGGACAACAATGAAAATCTTAAATACTGGCTATTATTGGCCAACATTACATAAAGATGCAGCCAAATACACTAGGAGATGTGATAGATGCCAAAGGATGGGAAGGTTGACCAGATCAGATGAAATGCCTCTATTTCCAATAGTTATTGTTACACTCTTTGACAAATGGGGACTGGATTTTGTAGGACCAATTGATCCATCTTCAAATGGTAAGTCCTACATCCTTGTATGCACATAATATGTAACATAATGGGTAGAAGCTAGACCTATGAAGCATGCTAGGGATAAAAAAGTAGCAGAATTCCTCTATGAGGAAACATTCACCAAATTTGGTGTCCCTAGGGAAATAGTGATAGATCAAGGGGCACATTTTACCTCTACACTTATAATAGCCTTAGTAAATGAATACAACATAAGGAACGGGAAATCAACTCCTTATCATCCATAGGCTAATGGCTAGGTACATATCACCAATAGGGACATAGAGGCAATTTTCACTAAAACTATAGATTTGCATAGAAAGGACTGGGCTGCAAGGTTACCAGAAGCTATATGGGCCTACCGAACTACATGGAAGACTAATATAGGATATGTACCTTTTGAAATGGTGTATGGTAAAATAGTTGTGATGCCAATAGAGTTTGAACATAAGACTCTTAGAACAACATTGGATATGGACATGGACTTAATAGCTACACAAAAGGAAAGATTCATGTAGCTCAATGCCTTGGATGAGCTCAAAAAGAATGCCCTGCAGCATACTGAGATGATATAGAACCAACGAATAAGGTGGCATGATAAATATATCAAGGAGAAAAAATTCAAAGCAGGAGATTGGGCTCTGCTTTATGACTCAAGGTATAAGGACAGACAAGGGAAACTTCAAACCAGATGGTTAGGTCCATATGAGATAGAAGAATTATTCACAAATGGTGTTGTACAATTGAGGACCATTGATGAGGTCCAATTCAAGCTATTAGTCAATGGGCATCACCTAAAGCTCTACTATAAGCCCATTGATAGGGAAGAATTTTTAAGCCAATTCAAATTAGTACAGGAGGCCATTGATCCTGTAGCCAAAGGAATTGAGTCTTGACTCAATTCCCTAGGGCATGCATAAAAATACATGTAACTGTCATAATAAAGGGGTCATCCACTAGATCCCCATTCCATTTAATCACTTCATCCCCAATCCATACACTCACACTCTTACCACCACCTCATCCATGTGTCATTCTCCATATCATCCACATTTCTTTGTATCACATATTCCAACGAAGAAGTGAAGTCACATCAGGTAACTATGACGAACTACGACGATTCTATCTAGGTGAGCTCCACTTCACTTTAAGATTGCTTAGTTGTTTTATTTATTACATTTAATTTAGTATTAATTAGAGCAAAAAAATTTCCTATATGGTTTCCATTTCCTTTTTCTTTTCCACATGATTGATCACATTTCTCTATGTCATAACTATCTTCCATGTCATTATTGCCGCCGCTGCAAGCTCTGCCACATCAGTTGTCATGAACCCCAAAAAATTGAAATCTGCAATTAATGATCAAACAATATTTACTTCCTGCAATAATGAACCTAAATGTATTTCATTTATCCATGATTACTTTCTCCTTCAATAAAATTGCATGTTCGAATTGCTTTCCCTATTTTTTTGCAACTTTTGAACAGTGGTTCAAAATTTTTGGTTGAGGGGAGAGGCAGAGTGCTATAGAATTGGGTTGCAAGAAGTTCATTGCTTGGGTTATAGGAAGTTCAATTTGGAAAAGCCAGGTGAGCATTGCTTAAAGCATTAAATTATAGAGAACAAAGGAAATGGGAGGTCAGTCGATTCAGCACGATCCTACAGACCATAACATCTTGTTGCAAGATGTGATGCATGTGCCACCATTCAAGCAATATGGGTGGCTCAATTACTTCTTGAAGCTCAGAGATTTTGATGTAGACATTGTAGAGGAGCTCACAAGGACATTTCAAGAAGGGGATGAAACATTCAGAGGTATAACAGTGAATGCATCAATTGACATAATTGTAGAGATAACGGGATTACCTCAAGTCAGTGAGCCATTTCCTAGAGGAAGGGATGCAAGAAGCACCAGTGTGGAGTTTACTTGGTTGAATGACCCTCCTCTATGGGTAGATAAGCAAGGTGCACAAAGGATGAGTCTGCCACAAGACTGGGTGTCACGGGTGGGATAGATAATAAAATACATAACCTGTGCAGGTAGGTTTTCAGTCTTGCATTCTCATCATTTCAAACTTTTGTCTCATTTACACCATGGATTGTTGATAATATTCCCGACTTCCTTTACAATTTTCTATTTAATAGTGTTGTTGAATTTAAAAAGCATAGGGTTAAATATGTATCCCACCACTTCCTTATTAAATTACTTGTTGAAAATAATGTTCAAGATGCATTAGGAATGACCTGGGAGGAATTCATTGTTAATTTTAACCCTAAAATTTAAAATGTTGGACCTAGAGGGGAACCTCTTACCTTCAAGCAACGAACCTCCTAGTCCATAGGCCATACCTCTACTGCTATGTCCCTTGCTCAAGAATCATTCGATTCACAGGATGACATACCTCTTTCTAAAAAAAAATTCCAAGCAACCAGCACAAACCCCTGTCAAGAATCTTGAGCCTTCTTCCAAGGATAAGAAAGGGAAGTCACCCATTGTGGAAACCCCTAAACCTATAAAAAGAAAGAAAAAGGAAAACTTCTCTATTCCTGTAGCCAAACCCTCCAAAAAGCATAAGATAATTCCTACTTCCATAAGAAGGAGCTCTAGACTCCAAACCAGGCAGCCCGCTAATCACTTGATGCTACTCCAGCCGCACCACCAACCTCAGACCCTTTTAGTCCTGCACTGGGAGAAGAAGAACCTATTGTTGAGGAGGTTGTGAGTACACTTGAAGGAGCTGGCCTGGATGAATTGGCTACCATTGCAAAGCAACTATAGGAAGGAATGGGATGTGTTCAGAAGGAGGAGGTAACAGTTGTATTTCCATCAGAAAAAGAGGGTGAAAGCATTGGCATGACTGATGAGATTCCTACTACTTAGGAAGAACAAGAAGGTTGGCAAGAAGATGGTAATTCAGGACAGGAAAAACTCTGAATAATCAAATAATAGAGAGGTAATTGGAGAAGAAGAACAAGGAAAAGTGGATGTAACTGAAGAAATATAGGGGTCACTTGTAGTAATTTATAATCATAGGCCTTTGCTCCATGTCACAAAAATTTTTGTAGGAATGGCATGTTTTGAAGAACTCCAAAATCAACAGACTACTTCTACACTTGAAATTGAGAGATTAGAAAGGATAATCCAGAACAAGAATCTAGAAATTGCTAACTTAACTAAAACTCCCAACTAGGTAGTGAATCTTGTTCCACAACTGATGCAATGTACCTCACAGAGCTGTATTTAAATTTCCAGTTGATTAGAATTTGGAAAGGTAAGAACCCTTCTTTAAAAACCTTGAAATAATTTTATGAAGCATACAAATATTCATCTCTGCACATTAAGAACCTCCTGTGTGAATTTTACTTGCACAACTTGGCTGTACCCCGAGATAAGGAATGGAACCCCTTATGTTATGTTGGTGATATTCACATCAGCCCTCTAATCTCTTGGATCACCAATGAGATAAGCAGGGGGGAACAATTTTATAGTCATAAGCATGATGAAATCAATATGCCATTATCTATGAGGAATGAATCTAGAAATGGAATGGGTATTTACTTTGATTGGAAGAAATTGTGGAGAGATGAAAGAGCCAGGCCACTGATTGAGCCTTTGAGATAAGAGGTATTTTCTCAGTATTCCCAAATTATAAACAATGATCTTAATGTTGCAACCCTACACATTAAAATCAGATGGGAACAACTTCCATTTCAATTAAAAAGTGCAGAGCCACACACTCTCAATACCTTGTATGCAATGACCAGAAGGTCATAAAGATACATGAGGAATTCCAGAACAAAAAGGGAGAATTGGTTGCCCTTGGTTATGCAACCGCCTATTCTCCTATGACCATTACTGGCTATACAGGGGGACAACAACATATATAAAAGGAGTTCCAAGGATAACAGATGGCAAAGGTTGGAGGCAATGCGAGCTCACTTCTAGAGTTTCCAGCATGGAGAGTGTGGACAGCAGCAAAATGTTGATTTGAGAGAATTTTCCAGAAGAAGAAATACTAGACTTGCTGAAGGGTCCAACAAGTAGATGGTTGAGGGGAATGATGAGCCAAGTTTTTGGCACATTTAGATCATACTTTTACAAACATTTTTCTACTTTTTATTATGCTAAAACAAACATTTAGTGTTGATTATGGGACAAGACATGAACTATTTATGCTTAATATAATAAGTATATTATGTTAAGTCTTTCCATGATTATTACCTTGAAATGTTTTATTAGTTTGATAAATGCCCTATGACTTTGTGTGATAATAAACCCTTCCTGTAGTCTCTATTGTTGAACTTCCTATAGCCATGTCTGAAATAATGTTTTCTTTAGATTAATGATTAAATAAATGTATAAATGAAGTGATGAATCATCTTAAAGTTTGAATGTTTTGAGCTAACTTTCTTCCTCAGGAATAGCTGGCAAGATATTTTGTAGGTACCACGATTGGAGGAAGGAATTCAATTCCCACTTGAAGGATAGAAGGCCAAATCAAAGAAGACTGGTTCAGTAGCAAAAGAATAGGGAGGTAGTTTCAACTCATCCACTATGCAAGGGGAGTGTTTCATAAATCTAGCTCAAGAATCTTGATGGTGCATAAATATAGGATGATAGCACTTTAAGGCTGATGAACTGATTTGACTTAGTTCTTTCATTTCCATCAACCTCTTTACTAAGTTAGTTAAATGTAATAAAGACTTCCCATTTTATAAGGGAAGGTTAGTTAGTAGTTGGATTCAGTTTCAATAAATAGCCCATTCTCCTTCGGAGAATGGGTTGGAAGATTTTTTTTGTAATACATTTTCAGTTTTCAGAAACATAATTGAAGATTGTGAGCTATGTATTTGTCTATCTTGAATCAATAAAGTGTTTATGAAGTTTATAGTCTAATCTGTTGTTTACCTTTGGCACTACCTAAGGGGGCCCACTTAGGGAACTGTCCATATTTTTCATTCTGCAAGTTAGAATAGTTTCACTTCCTTTTCATAGAGGTTAATGTGACTATTCCTGCAGTTAATAGAAACACATAGCTGTCAACTATTCCTGTAGCCACTAGATGCAAAATAGTTTTATCTTTAAGTTTTCAATTCCAAGCAACTTTATCTAGTAAATTTGTTTCCAGTAATTCAAATTCCAATATAAGCATCTTAGGAAATCATGAATTTCTGGGAAAGGTGATTAGTGCAGATATTGTTCTAACCCATTTCAAGTTTACATCCTTGGGTTGATGATTAATTGAGGTTCTTTAGTAGGTTATGACTGATCGTTGTGATGTTCAATCCCTGAGTAGAGGAATTCATGTTCCTCGTTATTAAGTTGAATAAAGAACACTACACTGAGGTTGATTTACTTGCTCATTCTGAGGAGGGTTCTAAGATGGTGGTAATAGATTTAGTTGTTGATTCCTCCTAGGCCCAATATAAAATTGATTTTGTCCCTAATTCCATTGGGGAGCAGTATGTTGTGGGTACCATTGTTGTTGTGATTTTTTTGGCCACTGTTAACTTCCCCATGTTTTATTTTCCCATTCAGGGGATCCCTAATAAGGATTTACCCAATTAGGTTATGGAGGTGGTGGCTGATTCCAGGATGGAGTCCATTGATTACTAACCCAGTTATTTTGTGGTATCCATGCAAGGTTGGAATTTTGTCCATAAGAGAAGTTACCTCCCCGGCGTTGGTTTAAAACATTCATCTCTTCTTCAACTTGACTAGTTTTTTTCTTAGTATTTTTGAGTTCATGAAGAAGCTCACACTAGTTGTTAGGATGGGTTTTCTCATAGAGTTGAAAAACATTAACCTTTTCTAAAGGACACTTGCACAAATGGTGTTTGTTTCAAAACCTAGGAGAATAGATTGACAAGGTCTCAGGGTTGTGAGTTTTAGCTTGTATGCCATCTAATATAGTGTTTAGTTGAATGAGTGTTTCCGTTTTAAGATTTTCTATTTCTTTGCGAAGCTTACCTATCTCATTAGATCCTTTGAAAAGATTAGTTTTATGGATTCCTCCTCGAGTACGGGAGAAATTCTGACACAACTCACATATTTCCTCAAGGGCTAATTGAGACACATCACCTTTTCCCATTAGATCAATACTTTTTCTAGCATCATCATCAAGTCCCTTAAGAAATATAGTCTTAAGAATCTCAACACTAATAGCCTCTTCTCCACATCCTTTAGACAAGAAAAGAAACCTATATAGATAGTCCTCTAAACTCTCATCCTCATTTTTTCTACATTTAAATAGATTCTCCTTATGATCACTCACCCTACAATAGCTCTGGTATTTTTGCAAGAAAACATTCTCCATTTCCCCCAAGATGTAATACTCCCAAAACCTAATCCCATGAATGAGTGTATGGTCGAATCCTTCAAAGTAGAAGGAAACAGCTTCAATTTCTGGTTATCATTTTTATAGTCATAATTTTGACACAGGACCTTAAATTTGAAAAGAAACTGGTCTGGGTCTTCCGAGGACAAACCATAAAAAGTTGGAAGGAAAGTTGGGGAAATTTTTTTCATCACAGTATCATCATCTGCATCCAAATTAATAGGATAAATAAACGTGTGAGGAGGCTGAGGCTCATTATAGTTGGCATTATTCTAGTTAGGTTCAACCCTATGATCTCCCATGATTTTTAGAGGAATCTCCTCCTCAAAGATAATTTCCTCTATGACAGGTTGTTCTACCGATTGATCTTCAGGTAAATAGTGGAAAACCTCCGGTGAGTTAGGCTCAAGCAGTTCTTCAATAGTATGCTTTTCTGAGCCTTGGGCATCCCTATGTATGATTGGAATGTATTTTGGGGGTGTCTTTGGTATAAATCATCTGTAAGGGCCTCTTTTATTGACTATGCAGAAAAGGAAGCCAGATGTGGTATTTTGGGCTAAAATGAGGTATTCAAATGTCTCTTATTAACACTTAAGCAAGAAGGCTATCAGTACCCAACAATGGTGCCAAAATGTGATAGGCTTTCATTAGGTCCCATTAATTTAGAATATAAAACATCAATAATTCGATCAAGAAGTGTCCAAGATAGTTTGCAATAGAAGACAACTTAGATAACTCTTTTTAGATTTTTTGGTTTCTTAAAGACAACCGAAATAAATTATAGTCTAAGGCTATCTAACTACTAAACTAGAAAACAATTTATTCTAAGAAAAATAGAAATATTAAACTAGAAAACATAAGATAACTAACTTAGAAAGCATGAAAACTAAACTAGAAAGCATAGAGACAAGTAAACTAAATAGTTGATAAACTGCGGAAGTGGAAAAACTAGTAAACAAGCCATGAAACATCCTCTTGAATAGTAAATAAATAAATTATAATAGTTGCAACAAGTAACTCATGATAATGAAAGACAAAGAGTGTTCTAGAACTCCAAACACAACAACCAACAAACTTAACAATTTCCTGCAGAATGATTATCTATGCAAAAAAAATGACATAAAAGAAAGTACTTATCTATTTAAGCTATCCTCCCTCGAGTGGCCAGCTCGCAGGTTACTATGTTTTTTATCAAGTCACATACACTACTAGTTCTAAAGTTTTTCCATTAAAGATAATTATCATCCATAGCTCAATAACTCATAAATTGATAGAAGGTAATCTCTTTATTCATAAGTATTCATAAATCATATTGACAGCATAACATTACTATTGTGCATTTTTTTCTACTTCTAAAAATTACATCTTTATAGAAAAAATTTAACTAAGTCCTAGATTTTAGATGGCATGGATAGCCATTGAAAAAGTCTATAACAGTTTACAATTAATTTTTATGTCTTTAAAACCCATTACATAACATTAAAGAGGCTCAAGTCGAGCCATGAAGTCTTTGAACTTAAAACATAATAGAAATTAAAACTACAGGAACTATATCCTTTGTTCAACAACCTAAAGTTTAGGAGCAGGCTTCCAGCGTATGTCTTCAATCCTTACTAGAAAACATGTTGGTTAAATGCTCCATAACTATTGCATGATGTTTGATTATTGTCCTACAAGATACTCAAATCAACCCATTAAATCTATATTGGTAAAATACTTCAATTAATCATAAGAAATAAAGTTTTTACAATTTTCCTTAAAGATAAACAATTATTTCTCCTAAAGTTTAATTAATTGGTAGAGACTGAGGATTGAGCACATATGAATAGGCTTTTCTAGTATTATTATGATGAGGTTTTTTTACCTCATCAAACATCCCATAGCTTTTATGAGTGCTCCTTTAAAGGATTTAGAACTAAGATACCCTAATGTGGAAAAGCAAGCCTATGCTTTGGTTAGAGTAGTAAAGAAGTTCATTCATTACATCATGAGGAATAAGGTCTTTTCCATAGTTCCTGACCCTGCAATGAATCTTTTATTTGATGTAGAATGAATTGGGAGAGCACAGGGCTAAATGGGTAACCATGATACAAGAGTATGATATTGAGATCCAGCCCATGAAATTGGTGAGAGGGTAGGGACTGACAAAGACAATGGATGAGATGGGTCCTGACCTCACAACTCAACAATATCACCTCCAAGAAGTGTCTCTAGGAGACTGGTATGATGAAATTATCTACTATCTATTGAACCAACAATGTCTTGAACACCTTAATGCAATACAAAGGAGAGCTTTGCATCTGAAGAGTGAAAATTTTATGATGAAGGGATTTGTCTTGTATAAGAGAAATCATGAGGGGGTTTATTTGAGATTCCTAGGAAAAGGAAGAACCTAGCAGAGTGATGACTGAATTTGATGACAAATACAGCACAGGCCATGGCTTAGCACCTTCCATTGCAAATCAGATCCTGAGGGTGGGGTATTATTGGCCTACCTTGTTCAAAGACACACATAACCATGTGAGGACTTGTCATGTATGTCAGACTGTAGCAAGTAGGGAGAAATGTGCAGCCCTTCCACTTCAGCCTGTTATAGAGGTAAAACCATTTGCACAATGGGGAATTGATTTATAGGTCCAATCAATCCACCTTCATCTATAGGCCATAGGTATATTCTCACCGTAATTGATTAATTTACTAGATGGACTAAGTCTCTTGCATGCAAACAATGCACTTTTGAAGTGGTAATCAATTTCATTGAGTCAGGTATTATTAATTGCTTTGGATGTCCATTGGCTTTAGTTTGTGATAATGGTCCTGCATTTGCATCATTGAAATTTTCTAATTAGACCTTTGATCATGGAAGTGTCATAAAATTTGCATCTAATTACTATCCATAGGGTAATGGCTTGGCTATTTCTTCCAATAAGAATCTTTTAATAGTCATCCATAAGCTACTAGAGAAGAATCCCAAGGACTGGCACACCCAGCTTAGATTTTCTCTTTGGGAAGACTGCACCAGACATAAAACATCCCTAGGAACCTCTCCTTATCACCTAGTGTATGGTTTGGAACATTTATTTCCCATCTAGCTAAAGATCCCTACCTTGCAATTTATTAATGAATATTATGATGGAGAGGATAAGTGTGAAGCCCACTTGGCTGAACTATTACACCTTGAAAAGAGAAGAGATGAAGCCCTAGAAAACTTTGCCAAACATCAGGTTGTAGTGAAGAGATGGTTTGATAGGAGAGCTAAGGTGAAAGCCTTTAGAATCCATGACTGAAAATGGGAGCATAGAAAATTTGACATACTTTGGCTCGACCCTTATCAGATTGCAGAGATTCTGGGAGATAATGCTTTTCATTTGAAAACTCTCAATAGAGAAAATATCCCACTACCTGTTAATGGGAAATATTTGAAGCATTATTTTTAGTCTTGAGTTGTTTACAGATCTTTCCTTGTACATAGGTATATTAGGTTTCATTTCTATTTTTCTTTTTTTATTTGGTTAGGTTAGGGTTTCTTTTGTTTTTTTTACTCATTTTCTGCTTTTGGTTAGAGTAGGTCCGCTTTGGTTGGTTTTTCTTTCTGTTATGCTCTTGCTTTATTTTGGGCCTGTTGCATCTATATAATTGCCTGCTTGCCTGGGGATTTTCTGAGGATTTATTTTACAAACTCTAATCATCTTTCCAGAGTTAGTTGGTGGAATTCCTTCATCTAATGTTGCATATGCTTGGAATTGGAGTCAATTGATTAAGTAAAATTTTGGAATGTATTTGGGTCTCATACTTTCACACAAATCTTAAAGTTTTTGAGGTTGCATATGGTCCTTATGAAGTTTGATTGGGTGAAAAATATTATATTCTGCTCCAGCGTCACTGCGGTTCTCATCCCTGAGTGTGGGATTCATTGCTTGCAAGGTGAAAGGGAAATTTTAAAAGATCTCAAAGAGAATATCAAAAAAAAAAAGGGAAAGAAAATGTTGAAAATCAAAGAAATGTTCACCTTATCAGGGGTATCCTAGTATCTCTACCAGGGCTATGGATGCCTAGCTGGAAGTAGAGATATGCTAGGGAGGATCACAGTGATAACCTCATCAGGGCTATGGACCCCTAACTGGTAGCGAGGCTCTATCTGGGTTTCTTTAGGAGTTGGAATCATTATGCAGCCCTATCAGACTAAGTTTGGTCCCTTTTGCAATTGAGGAAAAGGAAGTTAATTGATACACACACATTTTGACCCAAGTACAGGAAAGGTTTGCTTGTTTGTGATTTTTCAAACCTTGTTCATAGGGTGACCTAATGTAAGGATTGAAACCAAAGATTATTGGTTCCTGATTCTAGTTTTTCATTGAAATGCTCTGGAGCATTTCTCTAGTGGAGTCACCATTTGGTGTGCAGTTTTTGCACACATGCTTGACTGAAAGTAAGGACCCTTTTTGCCTAGTCTTTTGGATCTTTTATGTGGCCATGCCTTTTGATCTTTTCTTTGAAAATCATGAGATTTGGGTATTTGATGATTTGGTTACTTTTCACTATTCCTAAATACTTGTCATATTTGTAAAGTGCCCCAGTTATGAGTTAGTGTTTATGGAGTCTTGTGGATGTCCTCTCTAGATGTGGATTCCCTTTGCCTTTTGTTTGGCCTTGGTGTTTTTTTTTGGGTCTTAGGAGTTGTTTTTTTCCTCCTAAGTCCTTGTTTCCTTTGCTTTGTCAAAGGTGGGATGTGGGATGAAACTAAACTTTGAACCTTCACAAAGTTCTTGGTTCGGTTTTTGTTTTGGTTCTGTCTCTAGCTCCGCTTATTGCCTTCTTGTTTTCTTCATTGGGTTTTCTTTGGTTTTCATTTTTATTTTTTCTTCGGAGGTGGGACACGAGATGAAAATAAATTTTGAACCTTCACAAAGTTCTTGGTTTGGTTTCTATTCCGGTTTTGGCTCTATCTATGCTCCTTGCCTTCTTGCTTTCTTCATTGTTTTGATTTTGTTCGGCCTTTGGGTTCATTTCCTCCCTTGGGTTTTCTTTTCTCTTCCTTTTGTCTTTTGTCTTTGGAGGTGGGATGCGGGATGAAACTAAAATTTGAACCCTTGCAAAGTTCTTGCTTTGGTTTTTGTTCTGGTTCTGGCTTTGGCTTGCCTTCTTATTTTTGGCCTTTGGGTTCATTTCCCCCCTTGGGTTTTCTTTTGTTTTCCTTTTATCTTTCATCTTCAAAGGTAGGACATGGGATGAAACTAAACTCTAAACCTTCCAAAATTCTTGGTTCGGTTTTTGTTCTAGTTTAGGCTCCACCTTTTTTTTTGTTTCTTCCTCCATCTAGTTTTGGTTTCGTCTCCATCTAGCTTTGTTTCCACCTCCATCTGGTTTTGGTCCCACCTCCACCTATTTTTTTTCCACTTTTGTTTTGTTTTGTTATCATTCCCATTTGGTTTTGGCTCCACTTCCGCCTGGCATGAAATTTTTTGATACTCCCTTCTGGTCTGAATTCCGCGAGGGGATGAAAATCCCAAACTTTGAAGAAGGGTGCCTTAATGATATTTTGAGGGATTTTGATTGGTCATTTGGATTTCTTTGATTATTAGCATGTTGTTTATGATGGAATAACTTGGGTTTCGATTCTATAATGGGTATGAATGGTGGTGCTCTTTGAATACAGACTAGATCAAGCAGAGCAGTTGTTGGTTAAGCGACTCCAAGATCAAGAGAATGAGTGTACTTTAAATATGTTTTGGGATCTATGGGATACAACCAAGTATAATTTGTGGCCATGGGTAGGTGGAACTCACTTGTACGAGGGAAGGTTAGGTCAAAAAATGCTTGATGGTAATTCATCTAAGTTGGACGTGATGGGGTAGATTCAAACAGGCTTGACTTGATAAGGGTCATCCAAGTGTCGAGCTCAGATATTGATCGACGACCTGTATTCAAACTCATGTTGCACGCTTGTTGAATTTCTTCTACTTCTCGTGGGTGAGACATTAATGGCGAAAGTGACCCAGAGGGTTTATTCAGTCTGAATCAAGATTTATAGAGATCCAAGGCCAATCTAAAGGGGGCACCTCATGCATTCAATGCAGGGTGGTGATTTATTGTGAATTGTCCAGGACTGATTTGGTTGGTGCCCGACCTTCTTTGTAACCCTAGCTTAGGATCGCTTGAGATGTATCTCTATAAGTATGACATTTTTCCTCTTCTGGAAGGGGTTAGATGGTTAGTTAGTCATTTACAGAACTAGACTAGAGCTAGATAGGCTATAGAGGATTAGATTTTAGAGCAGAGAGTTAGAATTAGGAGTTAGTTTCATTTTCAAGTAAGTGTTGTAACACAAAACATTTGAATTGTTTCTATTATTGGTGATTCAATACAAGTGAATACATTGTGCTATTATTGGTGGCTTCTTTGGATTGATTTGTCTTGCATGGTTCTTATTCTATCCTTGAAATTTCTTGGAAATATCTGAATGAATTTTAGATTTAGAGTTAAATGATTTAATGCTTCTTATGATTTAGTGCTTGGAGTGTTGTAGTGATCTCTAGTTCATACTTTGTGTATCTTCTTGAATTTTGGATTGTTGTGCAAGGTCAACCTGTACCTAATATTTATGTGCTTAGTTCAATTGTGGGTATTTGTCTAGTTCAATTGAATGAATTTCTATGATCTAAAAATATTTAATTCCTTAGAAGATTATACTATTTCTGTGAGATTGTAGGTATAGCCTGGGTTAAGCAGAAATTAGTTTTGAGAGATTGGTCCATTCCAAGCATTTCATCATTAGTATTGTTGATCTTATGAGTAATCTTAATCTTAGGATCTCTAAAACCTTTATATTTTTCCATTTCTTTGAACTTTGGTTAAAATTGGAATTCGAGTATCATTATATTGCAAAATCTAATAAGTTTAGAGTTTATAGTATTTTTTTTGTAAGGTCCCTTTGTGATTACTAGGATTTTCACATTTATCACTGATTTTTTTGTTGCAAGTCATGACCTGACACTCAAGAGACCTTGGGGTTATCTCATTTTGAATAGAGATAGGATACTATATATTATGTCTGAGTTTTTTTTGTGCAGAAAAAACCATCAATAAGATGATAACAATAGAAATTAAACAAAAACCAAGAGAAATTTTAGCTTAGGAGTTACAATTCAAACTTACTAGTTTATCAATGTGGAAAACCCTATTTTGAAGATGCCAAAACTTAAAACATGCTGCAACAATTCTTGAATTCCTTAGAAAAAAAATTGTAATCAACAATAAGCTTTAAAGCAAGATTTTATGGCAAACAAATCCCTCAATTTGGTATAAAATCATCAAATCTTCCATTACAACTCACTCATCCAAACAAAAACAACTCCATGATGTCCTTTTTAGAAACTTTAAATTCTTGTTGTTGGTCTCATCATGATGTGGATCAACATGTGACTTAGATGGAGTCAAAGAAGTTTGAACTTTTTGGTTTTTTCTAATTCAACATCTACTCTACCAGTCTCTTTCCATGTGTTCACTTTCCATGCTATCTCGACAATCCCACAACACTATGCAAGGCATAAGACAATCCATGTGGCAACCACCTACAAGCCCTCTAGAATTTGCAAGTTTCAAATCAATAGTCATGGGCTAGCGGGAAATAGCCTAGATCAACCCATAGACCTTAAAAGTGTGCACCCTTTAATCTCTAATCCTAATTCTTAGATAGTTATCCTTTCTTCATGATGAACGACTGAGATTAAAACATCTAGCTAAGAAATTTTGCACATGCACATATAACTCTTTAGTAGCATGAATTTTAACATTACCATGATTTCTCAAAGTATTTCACTACATATTTCAATTCTTTCTATAGTCCTATAGATGGTGGTGATGATGCCATGTGGTGCTTTCCCTCCAAAAGCTAAGATGTGACAGTGGGTCCCCTACGGGTTGGCGGGGAATGGTCAAGACCAAACCATAAGATTGCATCAGAGCCATCAATTCCATAACCTTTCATCACAGATGCTTTGAAGTGTTGGTAGAACCCACCACAAGGATGGACAAGTGTCACTTGCCAACTACCTCGATGGTTCTTTTATCAGAATATTTTATTCTCATAGGCTAGCGGGGAACCAAAAGGATGTACTTGGTGGGACCCGACGACCATTCTTCAAACACTTAAATAGACATGTGTGTTAACTGATGACTTAAAAGGGTCATTTTCTAGGTTGACAAGGAAAAATAATTTAGGAATTATTATAAACTTAGAATTAGGATAAATGGTGAAAATTTGAGACATTTCAAACCCACTTAACATTTGACAAGATTAAAATAATTCAATGGGTAACAAATGGTAACCTAGGCATAAGGGGTCGATAAATAAATGAATTTGATGACTCGGGTGGTAACTTGGAAAACCAGGAATGAGCCAACACCAGTCAATTGCAAATTACACTTATAGAAGGGTTTTTACACTTAGGAATTTCAAAGAGTTTTAGGGCACAAAAAAAACCCTAGAACAAAGGAAAAACCATAAATCTAGGCCACAAGACATATCCGAGACTAGAAAAGATAACCAAATATATATCTAATATTAGTGGAACACAAAAATTAAGGGGTTCCACCACACATTAGGTGAGCCCCAAAGGAAAAAATATGAGAAACACACACTTAAGTCATCACAAGGTGTGTACCCATAGAAAGGTGATAGATGGGAGAAATCATCACAAAATGTGTACCCATATGTCAACCATACCAAAATTTATAATCCTTGATAACTTTGATAAGGTTCCATAAAATTATCAATGTGTTATGCCAATGCTACACCAAGTTCAACTCTTGTGAACAAAATTGAAGCAAAAATATCAAACTAAAAAAAAATCACCTTAGGAGGTTTAAATTTCAAAATTAATAATGCCAATGTATGCCCCCACTTTAAAGGAATTGCTAAACACCATGTTGTGAGAAATTACTTTAAAGTAGAAATGATAAATTCCAATTGATAAAAGGGCCATAAGATCTTATTTGGAAATCCCTATGCCTATGATATGTTTACAAATAAAGTAAGCTTCATAAATAAGGGTTTCCCCCACATGCAATCTCAAAATATAACACATAAGGGATCCGTTGATTCGATTTTAGTGTATATATTTACTACAGTGCTATAATTGAGCTTAGAACCATCATCATTCCCCAAATACTTGTAGAGCAACGATCACAAAGGAATAATGACACATAAAGAGAAAAAGAAAAAAATATTTTGGGTCAAAATGGAAGAGACCTAGATGTTTCAATACCTTGCATTGTCCACAAAAGGAAAACACAATACAAAAGAAAAGAGAATATTTATGATAGATAGAAGAATGGAGATACAAATAGAAGAATGTCACAATAGATTCACTTCCTTTGTATCCTTTCACCAATGAAGTAACAAGTATCATCCAAAGAAGCCTCACAAACATAAAGACACACCAAGTAGCATGATACAGGGGATCACAGTACATAAATGTAATCACAAAGAACATGAAAAGAAAAGAAAGAGAGTATGTCACATGTGAGCCAACCTAAAGCGGTTCATATGCATCCCAATATTTCTCATCATATATAGAAGGTGAATAAATAGCCAAAGGGACTACAACAAGTTCCATAGTAGGACAATCACTAGGTTCACCATGTGGTGGGTCACTCTTTTTAGGAGGATCATCATGATTTCCCCCATCTAAATTCATAGAAGTGGAAAATAATAAATTCAATTCATTATGCACTTCATAAGTTTTAGAAATCTTATCATCATCATCCAAGTTAATCACAGTAGGAGGTGTAGTGACAATGTCCATTGTATGTTCTTATTTTTTTTATGGTGGAGATAGATAAGTTTCATGTTGTGGTGAAGGTGGAGAATTATCATGATTTTTTTGAGATGGTTATTGTTCTTGGATTATTGGTATATTATTTTCTTCTAATTAATGATCAATAGAAAAACATTTATTCCTACACTCTTTATGATTTCAATTTCTTCTTACACAATTTTCAAGTTGTGACAGTGTAGGAGTGGTTTTATCAACCATCAGTCTCTTTTCTTCCCTTAGAGGAGGAATGGAAGGGACCTTCGTAGGTTGGGAAACCACTTTCTCTTTAGGTTTATAAACGTTTTTGGTTTTAGGAGGCACAAATAGAAATTTATGGTTATCTCTTTGTCTCTTGTAGGACATAGGTGAAAAAATGGTATCATACTTAGTTTGATTATTTGAGAGAGATTTTGGTTCAAGCATGGGTTCATCCACAACAATGGGAGTGGGAGGAACAAAAATAGATCTTTTAGTTTCAGGTAGGATATTGGGAAGGAATAAACCTACTATACACTTTTCTTCAACTTTTGATATGATTTAAAGAATAAAACCTCATGAGGTGCAATAGGTTCCATATGTTCGATCTTTTTACCGATTTTTGAATTAGTCCGGTTACTAGCTTTCTCGAGGATGTCCCTTGAAGGATTTAGACAAGCAACGATGTCTTAGGACTCTTTTTCTTTGCCTGTTGTTTATCAACTGTCTTTTTAAACATTTTTTTTTTAGTCATGTTACTAGTTTCCTCAAGGATGTCCGATCAAGGATTTAGAGGAGTAATGATGTCTCATGACCCATCTTTTATTTGTCTACTATCTGTGGTTTGTCTCACCAAAATGACTAGGGTAATACTATCCTTAGTATGAGTTAAGACATTCCTTGTCTGTGACTATCTATTTTTCACAGATGGATGACTTTTTACACTGTGGCCTATCTCATATCATAGTGTGTACTATCCATTTGTGTCATGTCTCTCCCAATGATGATAACAAGCAAGCATAGCATATTTGGCAATAAATCAAAGATTATGTCTTTTTCTTAATTGATCAACCTTCATTATATATTTTTCTCAATCAATCAACCTTTATTATTTCTTACTAACATTCTGAATTCATTCATCTTAAAATTTCTCTTCTTTGACATAAAGATAAAGTCCTATGACACAATAAAAACATTAGATCATTTGCATTTGCATACATTCGATAAGCATTCCACATAGTTGCATTGCATTGCAACATATAGATAGTAACATACATTCGACATCATGACATAATAGGAATTGCATCATCATAGCATAAATAATGTAAAAATTGCATGTACATATCACCATCATATAAGTAAACATCATATAGATCATTGCATCCATTATCATAAGTAAATTAAGTAATCCACATCATTATTAAATGCATAACTCATAGCATATAGAAACATTCATTCATAACACATGTATATACATCATCTAGGAAACATAATCATATAGAAGTAATGCATCATACATCAAATAGAACAGCATATCATATAGAAGCTGCCAAAATCATATATATATATCACTCAAAAATAGTATGTCAAAGTACAATGTCTGAATGTATCCATAAATAAAACATGAGCTCGCAGGCTCTCTGATCAAAATACAAATGTCTACATAAATATATCCCTATCATCGTGTCCCGCTACCATTGTTGTCACATGGTGAAGGTTGTGGGAAAGTTCTCGAAGGTGCTCTTTGCGAGGTGGAAGGCCTCTCATATGGACCTATCCTCGATGGTCCTACCACCCCCTCAGTACTCTATGTCCTCTGACTCTGCACCTCTAAAAAGCTAGGAGCCCGTCTCTCTGCCAACACAACTGCCTCATTTAAGTCCCTATAATAAGTGGCTCTCTCCACCGATCTGACCAACTCTCATACCATGCCATCACATGAGGACCCACTACAAAGGCATCTAACCTCTATGAACTACTACTCTATCTCATGTCTCTGAGCTATAGCCTGATCTCTTTCCATAAGTCCACTATCCCTCTTTGAACGAGCATTGTCTCTCTCTACATATGCACTATCCCTCTTTGTGTAGGCACTATCTCTCTCTAATATCATAGTGTCAAACGTTGCTATCATAAGTCTAAGTCTCTCCTCCAAAGCCTCCCTGTCACCATCTCTAGGAGCTTCCTCCTCCCGCCTCCCCTCCACAATCCAATCTCTGAGCTATCTCTCTTTCTCCTCCATTGGTGCATCCTCCTCAACATCGTCCTCGACATCATCCTCTACATCATCCTCTTTGTATCCTGCCAACACACCCAGAGGGTCTATAGCCATATCTGCATCTAAATCCTCTACATAGTCCTCTACTAATACCTCCTCTACAGCATGCTCACCCCCAGCCTATACATCCACTCCTCCTCTGATGTCCAACATTAGTACATCCTATGCAACTGCCTCACAGATAGGTGATAGTGCACCTACTCGACCCCCTCTCCATCCTCTCTGACCTCGCCTGCCACCTCTACCATCACCATCTCTCCCTCCAACTCTCCCCACTCTAGCACCTCCACCTCTCCACCATCCTCTAAGTTATGTCCCTCATCTCTCAATAGGTGTTGGCTGATCCAAATCCGTATAAGGAATAGGTTGATGCTCCATCCACCATGCATCATACATAGTTGTTGTTTGTGGGTCTACTAATCCATCTCTCCAACCCCACTGTACTAGTTGTAATGCCTGTATCTCTACCTCAGCTATAGCTACTGGTATCATAGGTCCCCAATACGGAACCTCTTTGGACGAACAAGAAAACTCTGCTCTACTCCGAGGCTCATCCTGAACCTCGTCGAACTGTCTCAGAACTTTGTCTGACAAGTGTCACTCAATGATATGTACACTAGAAATAGTCCTCCCTATAAGGTATTTTGTTTGTCTATAGAAAACCAAATGTACCTCCTCATCCACCCACTCCTCACAATCCATGTAAGGTCTCCATGTAAACTAATCAAGAATATCTAGTGCATTTCTCCAATACCCTATGTCTTCAACATGTGTCTGAGTAATGTGTCCTGTATACCATAACACATAAGGGTATCTCTCTGGCATCTCTACAGTAATTGGAGGACAAAAAATAGCTATCCTCTCCCAACCCCATACCATTAGTAAAGTGGTCCCACAACTCAGTGACTGTGCATCTCTATAAGCAATGTCGTGTAAATGAAAGTATAACATCCCAAGTAGACAAGGACCCCATGCATACCTCGTCTCACTCTCTAACATGCTAACCAACATAGCACCCCATCCCACTGGAAATCCATGACCCCGTCTATTTGGCAGAACTATCCCCCCAATCAATGTACATAAAATATAGTCAATCTGATCGTATCCATCTGCTAATACTGGCCATCTAATCTCATAGTGCTTGATCTCGAGCCTACTAATGTCGTCTACCTGATAAAACCTTGCCAACTCAGTCAATCCTCGTTAGGTATCATACATGACCCGCTCTCCTCTAATAGGCAGTCTCAAAATCCTGTACACATCCTCCAATGTGACAGTGGCCTCCCTAGTCGGCAAATGAAAGGATGATGTCTCTAAATGCCATCGCTCACATAATTCGATCAACATACCCCTGTTCGCCCGAATAGTGGGCATCGAAAAATAGTGGCATAGACCTAGTCTTCATAGAAGCCAAATCTCTGCTCTTGTCAAATGATCTCTGAGATCAAATGTATCTATTCGTTTCTCCTACATATATATTAGATCTAGAACAACCTGCATTTAAATGATGATGTCAAAAAATTTCAAGTTTACCTTAGAAATAAATTTCAAAAATTTTACCAGTCAAATGCGGGTCACTTTAACAAATGCGATGCATTTTTGCAAATGCGTTGCACGAAGCCTCACATGCGGTGCATATTACATATGCGTTGCATATTTTCCAACACCCCTTTCAAACTACTGCACATGCAGTTCACTAAACCACATGCGTTGTAGTTTCATCAACCCACCTATCTACAACAAATGCGTTTCACTAATGCATATGTGGTTCATTACCCCACATGCATCTATTCCTAATGCATAAATAAAAATGGAGTGCATTATTATTCAAATTCGATCATTCCCTAAAGTGTCTAACCTAGCCTAGGCGTGTTTTCACACATGCGTCATTTTGCAGTCACATGCGGCGAATACGACGGCATATGCATCATTTACGATGCATTGCATTTGCTTAATTAATTTTCAAACACCTAAAACTACGTGCAAAAATAACTTTCAAAAGTTTGTTTTTGGGTACATACCGATGGTCTTGAATCAGCTAGCCTCATGAACATCCAGATTTGATATCCACGATGCACAGCGTATGGAATGGGTGCCATTTTTTGTCAACTAGTCAGAGTGAATTTCCTCTTTTTCTATCTCCTCTAGGTGCAAATGAATTAGGTTTAGACCTAATTCCTATTTATAGGTAGGGTTTGAAATGGCATTTATTTTGACCTACTCTACTGGTTGCTTAAACTTTCAACTTCAAATGACCCGTATTCATCTGTATCAACTCCAAATTCATTTATGTCAACTCCATAGCATTTCTAACTATCAAATTAACTTATCGAGAATATTTCCTGATTTTTTTGTAACTTTCAAAAAATTATCAATTTTCCTGAGGGGACATACCTTAACCTATTTCATGTTGGGGCATGATACAAGCATATTTTATTTGACACAACGTTGTACCAACATTGTGTCAAAGAGGAGCAAACTGTAGACACCGAAAATTGGTCTAGTCCTGCGAGTACACATTCAACATAATTTTCTATAGTCTGTGGTCTTGATTAAATAATGTTAATTATTTAATTAACCTTTCTAACACACATTTCCTCTATTAATTAAATACCCCTTTTTAATTAATTCATTAATTCATTATTAATCTTTATTCAACTTGATTAATTAAATAAATCATATTTATTTAATTATTCATTTAACCCCCTTTTATCTATAATTAAATATTTATTATTTAATTATTCATATTATCCTTTTCAAATAGTCAAATTAAATAAATTACTTTATTTATTTAATTAAAGTCTCTTATTTTTTAATGTTGAATTAAATTAACATTTAATTTATATTTTAATTATTTATGTCACATTCTTCTATCATTCAGTTATCTAAGTCATTCACTCACCTTCTGACTTGAGATCTATTTTTAGTTCTCCAGTTATCTCTGAATTCAACACCTGTTTATCTCTGCAAGAAGACTCTCCATCACAACTAGTTGATTAACTAGTTCTAACTCCTATTTGCATTTGAATTCATTAGTCTTCGAGTTCTAACTTTTTCTTTTGCATACAAAGTCTATTTCTTCTATTTTTGAAGATTAAGATCCTGAACTTGTGTTCTAACTCACATTCTAACTTAGTCTCTATCTGCAGTCTTTCCTGAACTTGTGTTCTAACTCACGTTCTATCTAAGATAGAACTTATATCGCATGGCATTCATCAATCTCATCTGTCAATCTCTCTTTCAATCTGAGTCGATCATTCGAAAACCCAAAATCTATAAAATGGCCTGTCATTATCATTATTCCTCCTCCTGAAATCATACACTTTTGAGAAGAAACTTATCTTCAATATTTTTCTTAGACACTCGACGAAGTTATGCTTGCATTCAAACACAAAAATCTGAGGGCAAAAATACTAAAAAGGAAAAATGGAGAAGGACAGTCAAGATAATTTGAAGGGGTGAACGCATATTCGGTGAGAGCTTTCCATTAATTAAATAATTTAGTTTATTTAGTTTATTTCCTCATTCTTTGTTGTTTGATTTTAGATTATTATTTATATTAGGATTAACATTGTTATTCTAGTTGTAGATTACTCATGTTATCATTCAAAAGATCATCTATTTTAATCTACTATTACAGAAACAAAATAGTTAAATACTTGGGTAGAGCAATGATGAGTGAGGCCAAATTGTTAGATACTTTTTGGAAGGAAGTAGCTCACACTATAGTATACATTTAGAATATAGCTCTTTTAAGAGAAAATAGTGGCGAGACTCCATATGAGCTATGGTATGGAAAACCTATGTTTGTCAAGTATTTTAAATTATTTGGTAGAAAATGCTACATAAAGAGAGAAGATGAAAATTTGGGGAGTTTTGATTGAGGTGTGATGAAGGAATATTCCTAGGATATTCCATCGAAAGCAAATCTTACAAGTGTTATAACAAGAGGCTACATAAAATAGTGGAAAGAATCAATGTGAAGATTGATGAGGATATAAATTAGATTAAGCCTAGTAGAACCAACCTTGAGATTGAATTAGAAGATGAAGAATAGGTTGCTGTTGATGAAGAAAATGAGGAAGAGGTATGTGAACTAGAGAATGAAAAAGAACCTACAAATTATGTGCAAAAGGATCATCCAACAGATCAAATAATTGTTGATAAAAATAAAGTTCTGACCAGGAGAGAACTTGCAAAGAATAAGGAACAAGTGAATTTTTCTCTCCTATCACAGATTGAGCCAAATATCTTCTCAAAAGCTAGTAAGGATGAGAGTTGGATAAAATCCATGGAGGAATAGTTAAATCATATTGAAAAGAATAAAACATGAGAATTGGTTCCTAGACCCCCAAGCAAAAATGTCATTGGCACTAAATGGGGGTTTAGAAACAATTTGAATGAAGATGGAGCGGTAGTAAGAAATAAGGAAAGGCTAGTGTGAAAGGGGTATGCACAAGTTGAAAGCATTGATTTTGAAGAGACATTTGCACTTGTGGAAAGGTTAGAAGAAATCAAAATTTTTCTTGTATTCTCAATATATAAGTGCTTCAAGGTATATCATATGGATGTCAAATCCGCATTCTTGAATAGAAACCTAGAAGGGGAAGTTTACATAGAATAGCTAGACTAGTAAGAAATAAGGAAAGACTAGTGTGAAAAGGGTATGAAAAATTTGAAGACATTGATTTTGAAGAGACATTTGCACCTATGGCAAGGTTAGAAGCAATCAAAATGTTTCTTGCATTCTCAGTGTATAAGGACTTCAAGGTATATCATATGGATGTCAAATCTACATTCTTGAATAGAAACCTAGAAGAGGAAGTTGACATAGAATAGCCAGAAGGTTTTCAATTATCAGAGGAAGAAGATTATGTTTGAAAACTGAGAAAGGTGTTATATGGTCTAAAGAAATCACCTAGAGCATGGTATTCTAGGTTAGACCAGTACCTAAAACAATGAGGATTCAAGAAAGGATGTGAAGATAGTAATTTGTACTTCAAATTAGAAAATGAGCACATGATTATTGTTGTTTTCTACATTGATGAAATCATTTTCGGAGGTAGAAATGGTAAAATGTGTAAATTATTTGCTACACACATGCAATATGAGTTTGAGATGTCAATGTTAGGAGAGTTGTCATTTTTCCTTGGTTTACAAATTGTACAAACTATAATGGGATATTCATATCTCAAACTAATTATGCTAAGGAGATGGTCAAGAAATTTGGCATGGAAGATATTATACCATCTAGTACCCCCATGATAATTGGTTGCAAGTTGATTTAGTCAGATGAATCACTAGAGGTAAACCAGACTTTGTATAGGTCAATGATAAGAAGATTGTTGTATTTAACCACATCAAGGCTAGATATTATGCAAGTTATATGTTTAGTGTAAGGGTTTTAGGGTGCACCAAAAGAGTCTCATTTCAATGCTATAAAAATAATATTCAAATATATCAAAAGTACTATTAACTATGGGCTATGGTACCCAAAGATCAAGGATTTTTTCTTAACAACATATACAGATGTTGATTGGGTAGGAAGTGTAGATGACGAGAAAAGCACCAGTAGTGGAGCATTCTTCTTGGGAAACAAGTTAGTCTCCATGATGAGTAAGAAGCAAGAATGAGTCACTTTGTCCACTACAGAAGTAGAATATGTAGCAACAACATGTTGTACTCAAGTCCTATGGATGAAGTGGACACTCAAGGACATCAAAGTGGAGTACAAAGAACCTATCTCAATTCTTTGTGATAAGTCAAGTGCCATAAACATATCAAATAATCCTATGATGCACTCTAGAAAAAAAACACATATCTATTAAGTATCACTTCATAAGAGAGAAGGTTGCAGACAAGGAGGTTAGCATGGAGTATATTCCAACCAAAGAACATGTAGAAGACATTTTCACCAAGCCTCTTCCCAAGGAATAGTTTGAACATCTGAGGCAGAAGTTGGGAGTCATTGTTCCCACATCATATCACTAGTCACTAGTGATAGGGAATGATTCCAAGGGGGGATTCATTTCTACTTCATTCATCCCTAGAAATGGAAAGGATAGATCAAGTCAAGTAAATTTTTTTTACAAATTTCTAAAAACTTGATGGTTGTATAATGGTATCAGATTCCCAATTTCTCTTTGAATTTCCTATCAAAGGGGGAGTGTTGTATTATGGGGATTCTACCCTTTTCCATTGATGTTAAAGGGGGATAATTATGAACAAATTCCCAAACTCATATGTAATAGGAGCATGAGCATGATGGAGATTGTAAGCAGGAGGAGAAACTCAAGATTGAAAAGAGGAGAAAGGTGAGTGAATTTCTTAGAAAGTCCAATTAGTATAGAGCTATAATGATATAGATTTCAATTGATATCAAACCATTTCAGCCAATTGGTATGAGCATTTATTTTTTCCATCAATGACAAAGGGGGATATTTTTAGCATATTTTTGTCATTGATGTCAAAAGGGGATCAAGTGTGAGATGGAGCTGATCCTACATGAAAGGAGTGTAGACATTGATGTCTAAGAAAGATATGGCTTATTGTGGATCTGGTTCTGGAAGGTGAAGTGTAGGTTGAAAATGTCACTCAGGATGTTGTATTGTTGACAATCTTGCATTATTGACATACAATTTTGTCATGAATTTTCAAAGAATTCTTCTAGTGTTCGAAGGCTAAATCAAAGGCTAGATTTGATATGGGTTTTTTGAGAGTAGATTAAAAATGTGTTCTACAAATTCAAAAGCTAAAGAATGAGCTTAGAAAATAAATATTTGTGCTCTTGGAAAAAATTAGGGTTTATCAGTTAAATCCTAGGTGTGTACAGTCATGGAAATCAACAAGTTTTACGTTTTCACGTTGACTATGTATTGTGTTTGAAAAATGTGTCTCAACCTTGCAATTATATATGATTTATTGATAGGATGTATGTTGGTATGTGGCAAATGATCATGCAAATATTGTACACTTGTAAAAAAACATGAGTTTTGAGGAAACGACTTGAAAAAAATTTTCATTGAAATGTCAAGGCTTTTACCCATTGACACATCAAGGTTTTTTCTCGCTGACATATCAAGGATTTTTCTTACTGACACATCAAGGTTTTTCCATTAGCATGTCAAATGAAAATGAACATGTAAAACCCTAATTATAGAAGGTTCTAAAAATCTTGTTATAAGCAGGTGGGATGTATGTAGATGGTATGTATTCTAAGAGTTTGATAGCGGTCGGGTTGTCTCTTGATCTTTGGTTGTGATACTCCTGTGAGAAGCTTGCTCTACAATTATATTTTAATTTTTTTATTTATGAATAATATATTGGGAAGCTTTTGGAGTGTGGGGTTTCTATCCTAAAATGATTTTCCCCATGTAAATCATTATGTTGTGGTATGCATGATATTTTTATTTATTTCTATTTAAGTTTTTGTAACTATTAAAGATCTTTAAAAAATTTGCACTATTCTCCTCTCAAGGTTAGTGTAGGAAATTTTTCCACTACCTTAGGTTCATTACAAGTGGTATCAAATCTTGATCACCTTTGGTTTTAGTTGCGGGTTGGGTCTTTTGAACTAATCCAGATATGAGTGGGATCTTGTCTAGAAGACACTTTGTGATCTTTTTACAAGAATTTTTAGATGGAAAGTTCATCAGGGAGAATATAGGTGGAGAGATTTTCTGGAAATAGCTTTGAGATGTGGAAGCTAAAGTTGGAGGATCTGTTGATAGATCGATATCTATGGGATGTTGTTGATGAGAATGTTTCAAGGCTCGCAGATCCTACTCAAGTTTCTCAATATGATAATATAGACCGTAAATCCAAAGGTCTAATTATATTGTGCCTGGCATAATTTTTTTTAATTAATTTCCATGAAGAGACCTCTGCACAAAAACTATGGAAGTGTTGGAAAAACAAGGATATACAACTGAGAGGGGGGCAAATCAATTGTCACAAAATTTAATACATATTCAAACTTATTAACCTTTAATATCAAATCTAATAATTAACAGTCAAAGCATGAATCAACAACACATCGGAAGTAGGTGAACACCAAGATTTTTTACATGGAAACCCTATTAGGGGAAAAACCACAGTGGATGTTAGTCCACAAGATTATACCCTGTTAGAAGTATAATGAAAAATGAATAAGGAATGCACATGCATTCAGGCATATTGCCTAGAGCTCACAACTCAGAAGGGAAGGCTCACTGCCTTACATAAAATAATAACATTAAATCCATCTAATGAGGTTGAACTAAGAATTAGCTTCTACAAAAGCTTGATGATTGTTCTGGTTAGGCACAAAAACAATTCTTCACACTTCACTCATTCTTCTTCACAATCTGCTCTAAAATTGAATGATCTAATCTTTATTCACATATTTTGCATACACACTTCATATACAATCACTGAGAATACATCAAAATGAGGAAACAACCACTCTTATATATCCGCTACATGAATTTACATCAACAACTCTATCGGCCACAAATAAATAATAGATGAATTACAAACTATTGGCCCAATTCATGAACAAATCTCAATGCGCACCAACCTAAGTCGGCCACATCATAATGAAGACCTAAATAAACATCCTTGAACACACTAAACATTAAAATATTAATCCATAAGGATCCGCAACATGCTACCACCATCATGTCGGCCAAGAACATGAAAAACTTGAAAACACAAAGGAAAATCTTCGATCACGAGCACATTGATCAACGTGGATGTACCAAAATGATAGAGCATGATCTAGAATCATAATTGAATGCTACAGTAGCATATGCAATAACTTAATTTACCATAAATGCATTCTCTTCTTCTAGAAACACCTGCTACAGTAACAGAATAAATGTAGGAACTCAGAAACTCATAACTCACTCCAATCTTGATGCATACCACTAAAACTTCTAGAAAAAATACTAGATAGGCTCAGAAACAAACCCTTTAATGCATGAATTCTGATTATCAAGGTACACAAATTTCCACCATTCTGATCATCATAGCTTCATAGGCTACCTACAACATATTTATTCTAATTTTCTCCATATATTCAACATATATAGCCTTTAGAATCATCAATGCTAATGGTGTTGACATCAATGAAAACCACAAAATCCAACAATCTCCCCCTTTGGCATTGATGGCAACACATGATGTGAAAAATACTATCAACACAACTAACTCTTCTCCAATAGTCTCCTTCTTCTCATATTGTTCTTCTCCCTCTTACATTACTCCTCTTTCATGACTCTTCTCCCCCTTTCTTCCTCAAAGGTTTTTCACATTACTCTTCTCTCCCTTTGACATCAATAGAAAAGGTACACAAGCTTTGAACCACATATCTGAATCATCTGACTACTCCCCCTAAGTAGAATCCACCATAACATCAATCTGAAACAAGATGTGATTGTAAGTGCACAGATTGATGCAAAAAATTATATCTTAGTTCAGATTAGGAGGGGAAATCACCCCTAACTTTCCTCTAAGATACTTAAAAGTATCTTTAGGCAGCAGTTTAGTAAAGATACCTACAATTTTTTCCTTAGTGGGCACATATTCCAATCTGACTTCTTTATCACTCACTTTGTCTCTCAAAAAGTGATACTTGATAGATATATGTTATCTTTGAATGTAACACCAGATTCTTGGAAATGTTTAGGGCACTTGAGTTATCACAAAATATATAAATAGGCTCATTATATTCAATTTGATATCTCTCAACATTTGTTTCATCCATAATACTTGAGTGTGTAGACACATAAAAATGGCCTAGACCTGCAAACCACATTTTTCTATATCATGATTCGTCTCAACATAGTTAAAATATTTAATTATGCCCTATAGTCCAATGTCAACTATTAATTAAATAATTCTTAATTATTTAATTAATTCACGTCTTTTATTACTACTGGCTATTTAAATAAATAAACAAACTTTATTTAAATACGTCGCTAATTTCTTATGTCACTCTATAATTAAATAAATTCCTAAATTTATTTAATTATTATTAGTCCATTACTTCCTCCTGATTATTTAAATAAATAAACTTTAAGTTTATTTAATACGTCATTAATTATTTATGTCTGCTCATAATTAAAAAAAAATCCTATTATTTATTTAATTATTATCCTCTCTAGCTTTCTTTGAAATTTTAAATAAAATCATTTATTTAAAATTATTTATCCTCTCCAGCTTTCTTTTTAATTTCAAATCATCTATTTAAAATTATCCATTTTCTTCAACTTTCTTTCTAATTTTAAATAAAATCATATATAAAATTACCCACTTTCTAATTTTCCTCCACAATTGAATAATTTTAATTATTAAATTGTCTTATTGATTTTCTTTCTAAATTTAAATAAAAGCATTTTATTTAAATGGTCAATTTCCCTCTTTCCAAGTAAATAATTTTAAATTATTATTATTTATTGTCACATGAATTCACCATTTTGGAATTAATTTAAAATATTAATTTCAAAATAGCATTTCTCTCCACAAAGTAAGTTATTTCTAAAATGACTTGATTTTCTATCTCATCCTTTTTTCTACTTGCTAATTCTCATCTCATTGTCACAACTAATCTCATTCCTCGATTTAATTTCTTAAAAATCAATCATCTCCATTCATTTCAAATTTGACCTAATGTTGCCCTAACCCTAATTATGGGTTGTCATATTGAATCTTGTCCATTGATTCTAGGGCACTTGTCAACTTTCAATCCTGGCCATTGATTAAGACATCTTATTGACATCCAATCTCAACCATCAATCCAAATCAGCCATTTCCTATAAGTAAACTCTCTCATAAGCTATTTGGGGGTTGATTCTTCAAGTGTCCTTATGTTTTCAAAATAATTCTTGTTTTCATCTATTTCTATATATTATCATCTATCTTCATCCACACATATTATGCAGATACATGATTCTAGTGTGAGACAACAATCTTCAATATTTTTCTAGTCACTTGTCATAGGATTATTATTGCACACTCAAATCTGAGGTAAATTATCATATTCAAGCAAAATGGAGAAGAGCAATGGAGGTGAATCAATGGTAGCCATAAGATTTGGTAATATTTTTTTATATTTTATGTCTTTATGCTTGTTTATGCTTCATTATTTATTAGGGTTTGATTTATATGTTTTATTGCATTTCACCTTAATATTTCATCCTTGATTACAGAGTGAAATTTTTTGCAAAAACAATATATTCTACCTTAGCAGTAGATAAGGAAATGGAATTCTTCTTTTTACTTAGCCAAGACACCAACTTCTTCCCCAAGAAGAATGCACCACCACTTGTACTTTTCCTATCATCCACATCTCCTGCCCAATCTACATCTATAAAGGAATTTAGAGTAAGATCATCATCCTTAGGACACCAAAGACCAAAATTAAGTGTTCCTTTCAAGTATCTAAAAATTCTCTTTATTGCAGTCACATGTGATTCCTTTGGATCAACTTGATATCTAGCAACCATACATACAACATTCATAATGTCTGGTCTAGTCTGAGTCAAATATAGCAATCCACCAATCATTAACATGTACCTTGTTTGATTAGCCTTAGGAGAATCATCATTTTGTGTTAACTTGCATCCGATTACCATGGGTGTACCAACTAGTTTGGAGTATTCCATGCCAAACTTTTTAACTAACTCTCTTACATATTTGGACTGAGATATGAAAATTCCATCATCTAACTAGGTTATTTGTAATCCTAAAAAGAATTTCAGCTTTCCTATCATTGACATCTCAAATTCACTTTTCATTTCATCAAAAAACTTTATGCATAGGTTATCATCAGTTTAAAAAAAATGTCATCAAAAAGACTTCAATAATCAACTCTTTATCCTGATCCATCTTGAAATATAGATTGCTAGCAACGGTACCTTTATTGAATCCAAGCTTCAAAAATTATTTATCCAATCTTGCATAATAGGCTTTAGGGGCTTGTTTGAGTCCATACAGTGCTTTCTACAATCGACAAACCATATCCTTTTCATCAGTCAGTTGAAATCCATCCAATTTCTTAACATAAACTTCTTCTTCTAATTCACCATTCATAAATGCTAACTTCACATCCATTTGATAGACTTTGTAATTATTGAAAGTAGCATAAGAAAGAAATAACCTTACAACTTTAATTCTAGCAACAAGGGAAAAGGTTTCTTCAAAATCAATACCTTCCATCTGTGAGTATCCTTTACATACCAGTCTTGCTTTATTTCAGACCACTTCACCTTGTTCATTCAACTTATTCCAAAAGATCCATTTGGTTCTAATCATATTTCTTTCCTGAGGTTTGGGAACAAGAATCCATTATCATTTTTCTCTATCTACATCAGTTCTTCCTTTATTGCTTTCATCTAATATTCATCTTTATATTCTTCATTGACATTACTAGACCCAATTTTGGAAATCAGGCAATATTCTTCTGCAATTCTTCTTCTAGTTTGCACACCTTTGTTCTTGTCTCCTATAATCTGATTCTTAGAGTGATTTAGCTTAACATACCTTGGGACTTTGGGACTCTCTTTAACTTCTGGTTCTTTTGTTCTCTCTTCTGCACTTCCACTAGCTTCTCCTTCATGATTCTCTTGATTCACTAGAACAATTTAAACTTGATTCTGTGTCTGTGCATTCTTTCCATTATTAGTAATATATCGTTGGTCATCTAAATCATAGCCACAATATTCAAATAATCTAACAGTGTCTTCATCAAATCTGACATTCACACTTTCAACCATTTTCTTCAATCTTCTATTGTAGCATTGGTAGGCCTTTCTCTTAGTAGAGTAACCCAGAAAGATTCATTCATCACTTCTAGCATCAAACTTGCCAATATCTTCATCTCTCTTGATATAACATCTACTTGCAATTTTTTTGAAATACTTAACAATAGGCTTATAATCGAACAATAGCTTAAAAGGAGTCTTACCAGAATTACCATTAACATTTACCCCATTGATAGTGTATACACCAGTGCTTATAGCTTCTCTCATATAGATATGAGGTACATTACCTTCCAACATCATATTTCTCGCAACATCTATAATTGTTATGTTCTTTCTTTCAAAAACTCTATTCTATTGAGGGGTCTGAGGAGTAGATAATTGTCTTTTGACTCCATGCTCTTTACAAAATGAATTGAACTCACAAGAAGTGAATTCACCACCTCTATCTAATCTTAAGCATTTGAACTTCAAATCTATCTCATTTTCTATCATAGCTTTGAAAAATTTGAACTTTTCTAGCGTTTCATGTTTTTCTCTCTAGAAAGCAACCCATATTATCCTAGAGTAATCATCAATGATCAACATAAAGTACCTTTCTCCTTGTAGACTTCTGATTCTAGATGGACAACATAGATCAGTATGTACCAGCTCCAGTACTCCATTAGAATGATGTTTTTTGCTCCGAAAATAAATTATTGTCTTCTTTCCCATCTGACATTCCTTTCATATAGTGTTAATGAGCTTCACTAACTTAGGTATATCTATGACTGCTTGAGTGGAGATTACTTTGACAATGTTATCAAAATTCACATGACACAATCTCCTATGCCATAACCAAATTACATCAAATTGAGCAGTTAAACAACTTTCACTAGTAGCACTTAAGTGAAAAATGTTACCTCTTGTCTTTGTACTTGAAGCAATTATATTTCCAGAGCTTTCCAATATCTTGCACTTACCATCTTTAAACTAAAGATTGTATCCCTTTTCTACCATTTGTCCAACACTCAACAAGTTATGCTTCAATCCTTCAACATAAAGGAAATCATCAATATTGTATTTACCACCAAGAGAGATAGTTCCTTTTCCACAAATCTTACAACACCTTCATCATATTTTTCCAAGCTTATGAAATTTATTTTCTCACCAATCATATGATGTGAGAATCCATTGTCAATCACCCACTCATCTTTTTCATCAATTCTAGTTGCAAGAGATTTCTCAATATTTTAATTGTTAGAAGATTCAATGGAAATTGTACCATTTTCCTTGATAGAAATGAATACCCATCCATCTTCATTTCCAATTTCTTTATCAGATTCATCATCAGTAACACCTTCTTCAACATAATAACATTTCTTTTGAAATCTAGTCTTTTCAGGTTTGTACTTAGAAACTCTTTCAGAACACCTTGATGCAAAATGACCTATATTACTGCAAGAGAAAAATTTAATAGGTAGGCTTCCTTTATACTTACCTTGTCCTCTAGCTTCCCTTATTCATAATTAATGCTTACAGCTCTTCTAGCTCTCTTTCTTCATCTTCAATCTATTTCATCTCATCTTCATATTTGAATGTTTTTCTGGAACTTTCTTCTGGATCATATCTTTGTTGGCTTTTTCCGGATACAATAGCTTTAAATGCAGATTTTGTCTTAGGAGTAGACTCACCAAATTCACTCAACTCAAAGGTAGAAATTCTACCAATCGGCATGTCTCTTGTCACATTTTTTACTGTTATGAGTTCTTCAATAGCATGAGATTTCATTTTGTAAGAAGTAGTCATTGATCTGAGCACTTTAGCCACAATATCATCTTCTTCCATAATTCCACTGGCACACCTAATACCCATCACTAGTTCATTTACCTTCTACATGAAAGCAATAATGTTTTCATCTTCACCCATATTCAAGTTCTCCTACTTGCCTTTCAGACTTGTTAGCTTAGAAATCTTTACTTGTGCATCTCCTTCCTATAATGTTTCCAATTTCTTTTGGATCTCATGTTCTATTTGAAAACCTATCACATTTTTCATCTTTGAATTTGTTAAAGCACTTAGTAATGATTCTATAGCCCTGATATTAGTTTCATCCTCTTTGATCTCATCAGGAGTAGTGGGACCATTCTGAAGAATATTATATCTATTCTTTGTAATCTTCGAGAAAGATTCACCAATGCACTTTAAATGACACTCCATTCTGACCCTCCACAAAGATTAATTTTTACCATCGAATCTGGGACTATCCTTCTTGTATGATGCCATCTCAGATCACCTCAAGCTATTAAAATTCTTTAGAGGAACCAAATTTGATACCAATTGTTGGAAAAAAAATAATAGACAACTGAGAAGGGGGGTGAATCAGTTGTCACAAAATTTAATAATTATTCAACCTTATTAATATTTAATCTCAGATATGATAATTAACAATGAAATCATGAATCAACAACACATCAAAAAAATGTGAAAACTAATATTTTATACATGGAAACCACATTAGGGGAAAAACCATGGTGGATGTTAGTCCACAAGATTATACCATGTTAGAAGTATAATGAAATATTAATAAGGAATGCACATGCATTTAGGCACACTTCCTAGAGCTCACTACTCATAAGGGAAGGCTCACTTCCTTACATAAAATAATCATATTAAATCCATCTAATGAGGTTGAACTGAGAAATTAGCTTCTACAAAAGCCTGATGATAGTTCCAGTTAGGCACAAAAATACTTCTTCACACTTCATTTAATCTTCTTCACACTTTGCTCTGAAATTGAATGATGTGATATTTATTCACACATTCTGCATACAAAATTCATATACATTCACTGAGCATACATCAAAATGAGGAAAAAATTGCTCTTATATATCCGCTACATGAATTTACATCAACAACACTGTCGGCCACAAATAAATAATAGATGAATTACAAACTATCGGCCCAATTCATGAACAAATCTCAACGTGCACCAACCTAAGTCGGTCACATCATAATGAAGACCTAAATTAACATCCTCAAACATGCCAAACATTAAAATATTAATCCATAAGGATCTGCAACATGCTACCACCATCATGTCGACCAAGAACATGAAAAACTTGAACACACAAAGGAAAATCTTCAATCAAAAGCATGCCGATCAATGTGGATGTACCATAATGATATAGAATGATCTAGAACCATTAATGAACATCACAATAGCATACACAACAACTTAATTTACCAAAAATGCATTCTCTTCTTCCAGAAACACTTGCTACAGTAACAAAATAACTATAGGAACTTAGAAACTCATAACTCACTCCAATCTTGATGCATACCACTAAAATTTCTAGAAAACATACTAGATAGGCTCATCAACAAAACCTTTAATGCACAACTTTTGATCATCAACGTACACAACTTTCCACCATTCTGATCATCATAGCTTCATAGACTTCCTGCAACATATTTATTCTAATTTTCTCAATATCTTCAACATATACAACCTTCAGAATCATCAATGCTAATAGTGTTGACATCAATGACAACCACATATCAGCAACACAACCACAACATCCAATAGGAAGAAGCTTGGTGAGATGTATCATTCCAAGTCTCTAGTGAACAAGATTTTCTTGAGGAAGAAGTTGTATTCCATGAGAATGGAACAAGGTGGATGAATGACAAACCACCTAGAATCATTCAATATGTTGGTGGATCAATTGGAATCATTTGGAGTCAAAATGGATGAGGAGGAGAAATTTTATATCTTTCTTTGTTCTTTTCCTGATTCATGGGATTCTCTTGTTATGGCTATTGGGAGTACTTCTGTTATATTGAATACTGAAGATGTGGTGGGTTATTTTCTTTCTAAATATATGAGCAGGAAGGTATCCATTACTAACAAGGAGGCCCTAAAATTTTGTGGAAGACCTAAGGAAAAATGCAATAATAATGAGAAGCATAAAAAATCCAAGTCCAAGGGGAGATCTAAATCTATTGGAAAGTCCAAAGTTATTTTTAGGAACTGTGATAAGCCTAGACATGCTCATAAGGAATGCAAAGAAGAAAAGAAGAAATTTGATTTCGATTTCAAGTTCGAGAACGAAGATGGTGACACATTCATTGCAGCTTTGGCAACTCATGCATGGTTAATTGAATTAGGTGTATCTTTTCATATGACCTTAAATAGAGATTACTTTTGTGAATATGAATAATTTGATGGAGGAAAGGTGTACTTGGATGATGATTATCATTTAGACATTGTTAGTCATGGTAAATTTTGAATTAGGTTTCCTAATGGTAGAATAAAAAGGATTAATGGTGTGTTGCATATCCCTATATTAGCACAAAATTTGTTATCTATGAGAAAACTAATAGATGTGGGTGTGCAAGTAGTATTTTATGATGTAGGATGCAAGATGGTTAGAGGTTTTATGGTGATTGCTAGAGGTGTTAGATATGGGACATTGTATAAGCTTGATGCATGCACTATTGAGTGCAATAGTACTTTTGTGAAAATAAATTTTGTAGAAGAAGTGAGGGTTTCACCTTCAGTAGATAGTCGGGGCTTTTGGGTACCCAAGGGTGCTCTTTCTTCTAAGATGAAGTTACCTAAAAAGAAAACTATGTTATGGCACCAAAGTCTTGGCCACATTAGAGAAAAGGGTCTAAGGACCTTGAAAAACAGAAACCTTGTTGAAGCTTTTTCTGATTGTAATCTTGAATTCAATTTCTATGAACATTGAATTTATGGAAAAAAACCACATTCAGTTTTACTCGAGTTCTCATAAATATTTTGGTGTATTAGATCTTATTCATTCTGATGTATTTTGTCCTATAGATGTTAGTTCAATTGGTAAATCAACATATTATATTTAATTTATTGATGACTATAGTAGGATATGGGTATATTTTGTAAAGAGTAAATCTGAAGTTTTCAATCGATTTAATTAATTTAAAGCAATGGTTGAGTTGCAGACTAGAAATAAAATAAAATGTTTGAGGACTGATAATTGTAGTGAATTTTTCTCTAATGATTTTGATAGATTATGTAAAGATTTTGGTATTCATAGATAGAAGACAACTTTGTATTCTCCACAACAGAATGGAGTTACAAAAAGAATGGACATGACACTGATGGAGAAGGCTAGGAGTATGTTGAGTGGTGTTGGCCTAGAACAAAGTTTTTGTGCTGAAGCTATTGCCACTACCTATTACCTAATTAACAAGTCTCCTACATCATCTCTTGTTGATAAGACACCTATAGAGGCATGGTTAGGTTAGAAGCCTTCATTAAGACATCTTAGAGTTTTTGGTTGTGAGGCATATGCACATGTGCCAAAGGAGAAGAGAACAAAGTTGGAGAATAAGGATGTGAAATGTATCTTCATTATATATAGTTATGGTGTGAAAGGATACAAGATTTAGGATCATGTTGCACAAAAGGTAATACATAGTAGAAGTGTTATTTTTAGAGAAACTAAGCCTTCTTCTATTACATTGCAGCCAAAACAAAGTAAATAGGAAGATGTGATTAAATTTCCTTCTACACCTAAGAAAGTTGAATTGAGGCTCAAGGATAGAAATGAAGTTGAGGAGAGAACATATAGCTCTAGGTCTTCAGAAGAGGAGGATGAACCTCTAACTCATCTTGTTCATAGGTCTACAAGGAATAGACAACCACCAAAATGGTATTCACTTGATGATTAGAGATGTATTTTTTATTTCAATACTAACATGGATGAACCTAGATCTATAGAAGAGGCACTAGGTATGAATGATGCAAAATATTGGAAGATTGTTATGGATGAAGAAATGGAATCTTTGAAAAAAAATGATACATGGGATCTTGTACCATTTCATGAAGGACAAAAACCTATTGGTTGTAAATGGGTGTTCAAGAAGAAGACTGTTCAGATGGAGGTATTGAGAAGTATAAAGAAAGGTTGGTTGTGAAGGGTTACTCTCAAGTAAAGGGTGTTCATTATGGTGAGATATTTTCTCCTATTGAAAAAACACATCCATTAGATTTTTATTTTTATTACTTCTACTTATGATTTAGAGGTTGAGAAAATGAATGTGAAAACTACTTTCCTTCATTGTGATTTGCAGGATATTTATATGACAGCCCGAGCACTATTCGGTGAAAGGTAAAAGTAAGTTGGTTTACAAATTGAAGAAATATTTGTATGGCTTAAAATAGTCCTAGGATGTGGTACTAGAAATTTGATACATATGTGTTGGGTTTGGGATTTGAGTGTTCTAGATCAAATCATTGTATTTATTATAGAATTGATGGTGATAATTTTGTCTTTATTGCATTATATGTTGATAATATGTTATTTATTGGTAGAGGGGAAGGTATAATATTAGAACTAAAATCTCAATTTTTTTCTAAATTTGAAATGAAATATCTTGGTGCAACTAAACACATAAATAGAGTGAAAAAAAAGCTATGGATTGGCCAAAGCAAGTATGTCAACCAACTTTTATAGAGGTTTGATATGCAAGATTGTAGACCATTATGTGTTCCTATTTCAGTTGGAACAAAGTTATCTATTTCAGATTGTCCAACATCTCTATCAGATATGGAAGACATGAGTAGAGTGCCTTACAAGAGTGTATTTGGAAGTTTTATGTGTGCTATGGTTTGTACTAGACCAAACATTACCCAAGTAGTGGGAGTTCTTTCCAGATATATGTCTAATCTTGGTAGAGTTCATTGGGATGCAGTTAAAAGAGTCTTCATATATTTTCATGGTACCTTAGATTATTCCTTATGTTCTCATAGTAATATGACTGAAGATGATATTTCCCTTTATATTCATGGTTATGTGGATTTAGACTGGGTAGGTGATGTTGATAGCAGAAGATCCACCGGTGCTTATTTGTTTACTTTATTTGGTGGTGCAATTAGTTGGATGAGTAAATGATAGGTTGTGGTTGATTTTTCCACTACTAAAGATGAGTATATGATAGCTACTCATTCTTGTAAAGAAGCCATTTGGCTTAAGATACTATGTTTAGATATTGGAATAAAAAAAGGTGCAGTGATAATTGATTGCGAGAGTCAGAGTGTCATATGTCTAGCCAAGAACCCAACGTTTCATGCTAGAACCAAGCACATTGATGTACAATATGATTTTGTTAGATATATGGTCAAATATGGTAGGGTGAAGCTAGTTAAGGTAGAGCAGTTGATGAATGTTATTGATTCTTTAACTAAGCCTGTGAGCATAGAGAAGTTCATATGGTGTTCAGAGACTATGGGCCTTTCGGCCCCTATCAATTAGAGATGATGATGAAACCCTTCCATTTTATTTGTAAGGTGTTTGAAAAGTGAGAGATTTATTTGGAAAACATGTCTCAACCTTGCAATATATATGATTTATTGATAAGATGTATTTTGGTATATGGCAACAAATCATGCAATTTTTTTGCTAACACGCCAAGGTTTTTTCCCACAAACAGATCAAGGTTTTTACTATTGACACATCAAGGATTTTTTGTAATACTCCTCTGTTTTGCATTTTGGTTGAACAGTGTTATGTTTTGTTATGTTGTACTTTTTGTTTGTACCTTGACTATGGTACTCGGTTTCTATTTGATCACTATCTATAAAGTGATGTTAATGTAATCTTTTGATGTGATGGTATTTTAATATGATGTTATCTAATGGCATGTTTTGGATTCTACTAGCATGTTAGAATTGTCAGTTATTTGTAGTGTATTGGTGAAGGGGACGGTATCATATCACTCACTTGCAAGTGCCCTACGATTCTGAGATTTCCTCTTCACGGTGTGTATTTTATACTGTTCATATTATATGTCATGGTTTACTTAATTTGCAGGTTGACAGGTACAGGACATCAACTTCATCTGGTTTCACAGGTGAGAGCATGTTCAATACTCAACGGTACTCGATTGGGAGATAGCAACTAGGTTTCCGTGTCAAGTCGTCACCCTAGTCCTTGTATGTCGTCAGTTGTTTGTCGGGTTGTGTTGTCTTGATTATTGTTCCCTCTCTTCGTTATTTAAATTCAAGTTAGAATGGGGTGATTTAAATGGCTTAATGTATTTAAGTTGTGGATTAGTGTGTTCTGGAATTATGTTGAAATATAATTTATTTTATTATTAATTTAATTTAATTAATAAATAATTTAATCTTTGATTAAATCTATCTATTAATTGATTATATTTATATGATTGAAAGAAGTTAATTTATTTATGTTGAAGTTATTGATTTAATTGTTGAAAATGGAAATAAAGAAAATGCATGAAAGTCAAATTGTGAAATTTGGGATTCAAAATTGAAAATGGAATTAAAAGTCAAATTAGAAGTTTGAAATTCAAAATTGAAGAAATTAAGATATTTTCTAATTTTCTGTTTTGAAGAATTTATGATGGTGGTTGAAGGATTTTAGGGAAAAATTCCTTATATTTGAATTTTTGCTCTCAATTTTGGGATCTGGAAGTTTTAAAAGAGTTTGAATTAGATGGAGGAAAAAATTCTTCAATTTTGTGGGTTTTTGGATTTGAAGTTGTGAAATATTGTGGAATTGGATTGGAGAAGAAAAGTTGGAAGCTGAGCATCATTTTGGACCTTCTCAACTCAAAAGAAATCAAGTTCATTCTTTGTAACTTTGTTCGGTTTGAACAAAATGTGTATTCATTTATATTTGGTGATGAAAATCTTGTGGGAAAATTTAAAACCTAATCTATGTTGAAAACCCATGTGGAATTTTAAGTTTGTTACAAAATTCCTTATTTTTAAAGAAAAATATATTTCTTTAAGAAAATCAATGGAGTTTCTTGACTGAAAATGGTATTTTAGATTTATTTCCTCAATTAATTTTATAGATCCCTGGTGAATATATATAAATATATATATAATCATATATATATAAATTTTATTACTTCATAATTTTTGGATTGGAGTATATAAGCTCTGTTTTTATTTTATGAAATTTGGATTTTGGTATTCGGAGAAAAATAAAAATCCGTAGGTCTTCTTTTTAAAGGAAATTTCTTTAAAAATAAAAAATAAAAAATAAAAAATAAAAAATTTGGTTGGGGGGCTGTGGGCTCAACCCCCACCACACCTCCCATGGAGGTAGGTGGAGGGAGTCATGCCCAACATGCCCCTCTACACTCCCCATGGAACCCATGGCTGGTGTTGGCGCAATCGCCACTGCCGCCGGTGGTCGGCTGTGCAAGGCACACCCGGGCCACCCGTAAGGGTGGATGACTATGCTTTGCATAGTTGCCACTGCTGAGGTCGGCACTGTTGCCGCCCGACCCGGTCTCCACCTCCGCCCACCTGAAACCCCAGCGCCGCCCGGCTAAAACGCGCTGCTAGTGAAAAGAAATCCGGCTGCCCTCATCACCGCCGCTCCACCAGAAACCCCCCTCTGCTGCCCTGCATAACACCCACGACCGAGAGAAGAAACACATCGCTGCTAGAGTTGAACCCATGGCCAAGGGGTAAAGACAACCACCCATGAGATTAGGGAACATGCGCAAACCGAGGCATGATTGACTTTTAAATAAAAAAAATTAATTTTAATTAAATAAAATTTTTATATATAAATATTATAATATATTTTATTATATTAGTTTATTAATATATATATTATGGATAACATAGTATATATTAATAATTAATATAATAGGATATAATATATTAATATTTGTAAAATATTGTTTTAAAACGATGATTATTTATTATATGTGTAGTTGTGAAATAAATTTAATATGCAAAAATTATTGTTTTTCTATTGGCATGACTTAAGTTTAATTGGAGAAATGAAAAAATATATTGACTCTAGTTAAACCATTGTTTTGTTGTAAACAATATTTTAATGGGATTAGCGTTGATTTAAAATAATACATTTTCAAATCAAGTTAAACATTTGTTTTAAGAATGGCTATATTGAAATGTGGGAACAACATTTATTTTAAATCAATGTATTTTGATCTATGTGAATAAATGGTTATTTTATTAGTATTTAAATGCCAATAAGGAAGTAAGGATTGAGTTTGTAATTTCTCCCTTGTCTGGAAAAGACATATTTTGTATCAGTTAAATAATGCAATAAATTCCTGAATATTAGCACGAGGACATGGATTTAGAATATCCAAAGTAGATTTTAATTCTTGCTCTGAATTTGATCTGTTCGTGGTACCATTTGGGAAATGTGAGTCATACCGTTCGACAAGTCTTCGAGATGAGGTCTTTTAAATATGTGGCTTGTCGTGTCATGTTGTCAACCTAGTTTGTATCCCTTAGATAGTGCATGAGGGTTGTGTCTATGTTAGTACCCGATTTCTTCGAACGGGGATGTTTGGTATCTCCTTGGTTTAGGAGCGGATTATGGGATCCGTGTCTCCTTGTATGGAGTGACCTTGTTATGTGGTTATTTCCTCCTTGTTAGAAGTGATCAAGAGCAGATTTGTTACCTTGTTCCCTCTAGTGTTTGGAGAGGGTTTTGGACTTAGGTGCCTCCTGAGAAAGGAGATGTTGTAATACCTTGTTTGTTGCACTTTGTACCCTTGATATTTGGATGTTATTTGTGTGTTGTCAAGTAGAAGAGTGGCTTCCCTAGGGGCCAGAGCCTGGAAGAGGTAAGATTGGGTAACTTTCAGAAGTGGTATAACTAAGTGATAACTAAATTAATATACTTAGAGTTTGGGTAGTACTTCACACTAAAATGATAAGTATCCCTCACTCATAGGTGCAAGGGCTTGTTTAGACTTGGGATGAGTGAGAAGGCCATGGGATGGCAAGGTCATCTATCTTGTCAGTATGAAAGGTATTTGGCTCCACATTAGTAAGTGTGAGGGCCGAGGTTTGGTTTGTGGCCACCATCATGATGATTTGCTGGGTAACTCATGACGAGCTGTGCGATGACACTCTATTTATGACAACATTTGACCTTTGATTTTGCATTAGTTTGTATGAGGGCCAAGGATCAGTTTTGGGTCACCTTCCCGACGATCCGCAGTGGGTAACTCATGATGTGTTGTGAGATGGCACTTTGTGTGACCATAGTTGGTACTTTTTTTTGTGGGTATGGTTTTTGTAATATACTTGATGTGACCTTGGTTGGTGTCTGATTATTTTGTGTATGGTTCTCTTAACATACTTCATCTACTTTGTCTCTAGAAGCAATGTGATCATGTAGTGTTGTACTTATGTTGTACTTGCATGGTATTTGAGTGTTACTTATGTTGTACCCAAGTTGTACTTTGGGATGTCCTTGTGAGGTTCATGTGTTTGGTTGTTTAAGTTTGGTTCAGTTATGTTAGCCTGTGTCTAGAGGTAGATGGTCTTGACTAGGATTCATGGTTACTATCTCCTAGCATGGGGGGTGGGCCTTTGGGTTCCACTTGGTTGGGTGGCATGCACCTAAATCTATTAGGTTCTTTCTTCATGTTCATGTGGATGAGACTTCCAATTGAAGAGCTCATTGGTTTTAGTATCAGTTCTTGCTTTATTCCATTTCAGTTGATCTTGTATTATTATACCCCTCAGTTGTTATTGAGGTGGAAGTTGTCATTGTAATCTCATTATGTTATTGGACTTGCCTCATTCAAGGAATGAGTGTTGTAATCTTATTGTAATCGAATATTTAATGATGGATTAATGCTTTGGAAAGTTATCTTTATGCTTTGATGTAATTCATCTTCTTTGGATGTATGTGCTTTAATTATTGGTTAAGTAATTGACATGGTTAAATCATGTTTTTTGTTGAGGTTCTATATAACCTCAGTCTCATAACCTTAGAGGTTTTTGGCATTAGTTAGCAAATGTGCTTATTAATTATACTTTTTTTTTTTTTTTAAATTATTCTATTTAAGTAGTTTATTGCAACTTCCTCAAAGCCTAGGTTTAAACACTGGGTACTCTGGGATTATGATGGAGCTATTAAGCTTTTAGTTGTGTAGGCTTTTAAGTTGTGTACCTTGTCTAATGCCTTGAAGTGTTTGTGCAGGATTATGTTACCCAGATGCAAAAGAGGTAGAGGGCATGGCCCTGGCCATATAGGTGGTCGAGGTGGTAGTCAGCATGACTCTCCTCCTCATGTATCAGTTGTCCCTGATCAGGTAGAACCTCAGGCATCTCAGAATGCACCAAGGGTCAGGGATCGGCTGTAGGATCCAACAGGGATCGAAGCTAGGCGTAGAGAGCTAGAGGAGGCTTTGGCACTCCTTAGACCTAGGGAAGCAGAGACTCAAGTTAACCCTGTGGTGAGGGAGGCTCCACCCCAGTCCGAGGCTCATATGAGGGACCTACTTAGGGGGCACCCTCCTTTGTATGATGGATTTGGTACAGGTTTATAGGCTGAGACGTGGCTGATAGATTTGGATAGGTGTTTTGCTATGCATCTGTATGGCAATAACACTAGAGCTCATTATGCCATTATGTAGTTGAGAGGATTTGCATCTACATGGTGGAGACTAGAGGAGCAGAAGCTCCATATCGATATCCATACAGCATCATGGGAGATCTTTTTAGAGAGGTTCAGGGCTCGATTCTTATCTGAGCATTGGTGTCAGCGTCGAGGCGACGAGTTCCATGCTTTGCATCAGATGGCATTATCTATTGAGCAGTATGAGTGTCATTTTTATGAGCTCAAACAATATGTAGGTAATGGAAATGATGAGAGCATGTTAGTGCAACATTTTTTCAAGGGCTTAAATGCAAGTCTCAGTGGTGGTGTGAGGGTTTTCGAACCCAAGACCATGGATGTGGCTATAGAGAAATCATGCCTTATTGAGGAGAACTTGAGTATGGCACTTGGAGGGCACATGAGTGTTCCAGTTGGCACTAGTGCAGTGGTAGGATCTAGTGCTAGAGGAGGGCAGCCTCAGGGAGATGTACCTTCTCGATCTCAGCAAGGACCATCTAAGAGTGGTCAGCAATAGGAGAGTGTGCTTGGGAAGCGTAAGGACTCTCAGCCTTGTCAGGATGACGATGGTTCTTCTCCTAGGAGGAACAGGAACTGGTGGTGCAATAAGCGCAATCAGCAGGTGCAGCCAACCCAGAGTTCACAATTTTTGGCTGATTGGGGTAGTGTGCAGCAGTCTACTGCACCTGTAGGAGATAGAGGTTCTGGTCATAACACGGGGTGTTACTCTTGTGGCCAACAAGGCCACCTTGCTAAGGATTATCTATGATGGAACACTTATGGAGTTAGTCACTCAATGCAGGATACTCACCCTCAGGGGTCAAGGTTTTGATTTGTATGTAGTTTGTTTGAGGGAGTTATATCCCTACTGTTTGTAGGCTTCCAGGAGTAAGCATAACCCTAGGGGGGGAGGATGTAATACCCCTTCGTTTTGCATTTTGGTTGAATAGTGTTATGTTCTATTATGTTGTACTTTCTGTTTGTACCTTGACTATGGTACTCAATTTCTATTTGATCGCTATCTATAAAGCGACATTAATGTAATATTTTGATCTAATGGTATTTTAACATGATGTTATCTTATGGCATGTTTTGGATTATACTAGCATGTTAGAATTGTCAGTTATTTGCAATGTATTGGTGAAGGGGATGGTATCATATCACTCGCTTGCTAGTGCCCTACGATTTTGAGATTTCCTCTTCACAGTGTGTATTTTATGCTATTCATATTATATGTCGTGGTTTACTTAATTTGTAGGTTGATAGGTACAGGACATCGACTGCATCTGGTTTCACAGGTGAGAGCATGTTCAATACTCAACGGTACTCGATTGGGAGATAGCAGCTAGGTTTCCGTGTCAAGTCGTCACCCTAGTCCTTGTATGTCGTTAGTTTTTTGTTGGGTTGCGTTGTCTTGATTATCGTTCCCTCTCTTAGTTATTTAAATTCAAGTTAGAATGGGGTGATTTAAATGGCTTAATGTATTTAAGTTGTGGATTAATGTGTTCTGGAATTATGTTGAAATATAATTTATTTTATTATTAATTTAATTCAATTAATAAATAATTTAATCTTTGATTAAATCTATATATTAATTGATTAGATTTATATGATTGAAAGAAGTTAATTTATCTATGTTGAAGTTATTGATTTAATTGTTGAAATTGGAAATAAAGAAAATGCATGAAAGTCAAATTGTGAAATTTGGGATTCAAAATTGAAAATGGAATTAAAAGTCAAATTAGAAGTTTGAAATTCAAAATTGAAGAAATTAAGATATTTTCTAATTTTCTGTTTTGAAGAATTTATGATGGTGGTTGAAGGATTTTAGGGAAAAAATCCTTATGTTTGAAAATTTGCTCTCAATTTTGGGATCTGGAAGGTTTGAAAGAGTTTGAATTAGATGGAGGAAAAAATTCTTCAATTTTGTGGGTTTTTGGATTTGAAGTTGTGAAATACTGTGGAACTAGATTGGAGAAGAAAAGTTGGAAGCTAAGCATCATTTTTGACCTTCTCAACTCAAAAGAAATCAGGTTCATTCTTTGTAAATTTTTTTGTTTTGAACAAAATGTGTATTCATTTATATTTGGTGATGAAAATCTTGTGGGAAAATTTAAAACTTGATCTATGTTGAAAACCCATGTGGAATTTTAAGTTTGTTACAAAATTCCTTATTTTTAAAGAAAAATATATTTCTTCAAGAAAATCAATGGAGTTTCTTGACTAAAAATGGTATTTTAGATTTATTTCCTAAATTAATTTTATAGATCCTTGGTGAATATATATAAATATATATATACATACATATATATATATATATATATATTTATATATATATATATATATATATATATATATATATATATATATATAAAATATTACTTCATAATTTTTGGATTGGAGTATATAAGCTCTATTTTTATTTTATGAAATTTGGATTTTGGTATTTGGGAAAAATAAAAATCCGTAGGTCTTCTTTTTAAAGGAAATTTCTTTTAAAAAATAATTTTTTTTTTTTTGCTTGGGGGGCTGGGGGCTCAACCTTCACCGCACCTCCCATGGAGGTGGGTGGAGGGAGCCACACCCAACGCGCCCCTCCCCACTCCCCATGGAACCCACGGTCGGCGTTGGCGCAATCGCCACCGCCACCGGTGGTCAGTTGTGCAAGGCACAGCCACACCACCCATAGCACAGTCGCCGCTGCCAGGGTCAGCACTGCTACCGCCCGGCCTGGTCTCCACCTCTGCCCACCTGAAACCCCCATGCCACCCAGCTAAAATGCGCCAGTGGCGAAAATAAATCCAGCCGCCCTCATAACCGCCGCTCCACCAGAAACCCCCCTCCGCCACCCTGCATAACACCTACGGTTGAGAGAAGAAATGCGCCACCGCTAGGGTTGAACCCATGCCCAAGGGGTAAAGCCAGTTGCCCATGAGATTAGGGTGTGCACGCAAATCGAGGCATGATTGAATTTTAAATAAAAATAAATAAATTTTAATTAAATAAAATTTTTATATATAAATATTATAATATATTTTATTATATTAGTTTATTAATATATATATATATGGATAACATAGTATATATTAATAATTAATATAATAGGATATAATATATTAATATTTGTAAAATATTGTTTTAAAACGATGATTATTTATTATATGTGTAGTTGTGAAATAAATTTAATGTGCAAAAATTATTGTTTTTCTATTGGCATGACTTAAGTTTAATTGGAGAAATGAAAAAATATATTGACTCTAGTTAAACCATTGTTTTGTTGTAAACAATATTTTAATGGGATTAGCGTTGACTTAAAATAATATGTTTTCAAATCAAGTTAAACGTTTGTTTTAAGAATGGCTATATTGAAATGAGGGAACAACATTTATTTTAAATCAACGTATTTTGATCTATGTGAATAAATGGTTATTTTATTAGTATTTAAATGCCAATAAGGAAGTAAGGATTGAGTTTGTAATTTCTCCCTTGTGTGGAAAAGACATATTTTGTATCGGTTAAATGATGCAATAAATTCATGAATATTAGCATGAGGACATGGATTTAGAATATCCAACGTAGATTTTAATTCTTGCTCTGAATTTGATTTGTTCGTGGTACCATTTGGGAAATGTGAGTCATACCGTTCGACAAGTCTTCGAGATGAGGTCTTTTAAATATGTCGGTTGTCGTGTCATGTTGTCAACCTAGTTTGTATCCCTTGGATAGTGCATGAGGGTTGTGTCTATGTTAGTACCCGGTTTCTTCGAATGGGGATGTTTGATATCTCCTTGGTTTAGGAGCGGATTATGGGATCCGTGTCTCCTTGTATGGAGTGACCTTGTTATGTGGTTAGTGCCTCCTTATCAAGAGTGGTCAGGAGCAGATTTGTTACCTTGTTCCCTCCAATGTTTGGAGAGGATTTTTGACTTAGGTGCCTCCTGAGAAAGGAGATGTTGTAATACCTTGTTTGTTGCACTTAGTACCCTTGATGTTTGGATGTTATTTGTGTGTTGTCAAGTAGAAGAGTGGCTTCTATAGGGGCCAAATTCTGAAAGAGGTAAGATTGGGTAACCTTAGGAAGTGGTATAATTAAGTGATAACTAAATTAATATACTTAGAGTTTGGGTAGTACTTCACACCAGAAAGATAAGTATCCCTCACTCATAGGCGCAAGGGCTTTTTTAGACTTGGGATGAGTGAGAAGGCCATGGGATGTCAAGGTCATCTATCTTGTCTATCTGAAAGGTATTTGGCTCTGCATTAGTAAGTGTGAGGGTCGAGGGTCAGTTTGTGGCCACCATCATGATGATCCGCTGGGTAACTCATGACAAGCTATGCAATGACACTCTGTCTAGGACAACAGTTGACCTTTGATTTTGCATTAGTTTGTATGAAGGCCAAGGATCGGTTTGGGGTCACCTTCCTGACGATCCGCAGTGGGTAACTCATGATGTCTTGTGAGATGGCATTTTGTGTGAGCATAGTTGGTACTTATTTTTGTGGGTATGGTTTCCGTAATATACTTGATGTGACCTAGTTATTGTCTGATTATTTTGTGTATGGTTCTCTTAACATACTTCATCTACTTTGTCTCTGGAAGCAATGTGATCATGTAGTGTTGTACTTATGTTGTACTTGCATGGTATTTGAGTGGTACTTATGTTGTACCCAAGTTGTGCTTTGGGATGTCCTTGTGAGGTTCATGTGTTTGGTTGTTTCAGTTTGGTTCAGTTATGTTAGCCTATATCTAGAGGTAGATGGTCTTGACTAGGATTCTTGGTTACTATCTCCTAGCACGGGGGGTGGGCCTTTGGGTTCCACTTGGTTGGGTAGCGTGCACCTAAATCCATTGGGTTCTTTCATCATGTTCGTGTGGATGAGACTTCTAGTTGAAGAGCTCGTTGGTTTCAGTATCAGTTCTTGCTTTATTCCATTTCAGTTGATCTTGTATTATTATACCCCTCAGTTGTTATCGAGGTGGAAGTTGTAATTGTAATCTCATTATGTTATTGGACTTGCCTCATTTAGGGAATGAGTGTTGTAATCTTATTGTAATTGAATATTTAATGATGGATTAATGCTTTGGAAAGTTATCTTTATGCTTTGATGTAATTCGTCTTCTTTGGATGTATGTGCTTTAATTATTCGATGATCACTGCATATTGATACATAATAGATAGGAATGGTGGTGCTCATAGAAAATCAGTGATATGCAATGGACAATAGAGATTCAAGGAAGGCGAGCAGAAAGTGGTCAGTGCATCATGGAAATGAGTGTGATTGTCATGAGTTGTATGGAGATATGCAATGGGTTTGATTTCAATGGAAGTGAAATCAATGATGAAGGTTTAAAGACCATTTATCAGATGGTCAAGTTTTAAAGTTGTGACAAATGAATGTAGAACACAGGATTGTGGTGCAAAGTTAGGTGATCGACAACCCATATTTGAATGAGGTAATAAAAAAAGGCTAGCTCCGTGTAAATAGGGTTTTTCTTATGAAACAACATGGATGTGGAAATTAAATGTTCTACCTACCTCTAAAACATATGTAATATGATTTGATGCCCAAAATAGTTGCATAGATGGCTATAGTGACAAGGATCAAGATTATATCTAATGTTCAAAAGGATGCATTGATTACATATATAATCTTAGGGTTTCATAGAGAGAATGAAGGAAAATTATCTACACCAATATAAATGTAGTGTGGCTCGATGTTGGAGGAGAATAGTGTAGAAGATATCCTAAATCATAGCAGAAGATCAACAGGAGATGTAGAATCCTGAGGCAATCATTTTCATAAAAAAATTATACAAAACATATGAGAATATTGTCTAAGTATGAAATTAGGGGGGTAGAGAAGGAAAAGGTGTGTGTATAGTGCAAAAGTGATTTTGAGGTCTAGAGGCGGACATAGAATGCACTGGAAAGAAAAGGAGAGTTGTAGAAAGGTTATGGTGGTTCATTGAGGCAGAGAAAGAATGCATTAAAGAAGAAGGAGAAGATCATATGTGAACGAGAGGGGTGAAGAGCAGAGTATAAATTTGTTGTGGTAGCAACATATAGTTGAGCAGTTATAGAGTAAGCTATAATAGTGATCTAAGTTCCTTAGGAATAAATTGTAATCATCTTTTATGGTGTGAATCTGATTGGTTAGTGCCATCAAATAACTGAGTTGGTGCTTATATTATGGGATTTGTGTCTCCTTAGGGTTGAATCCCTTTAAAGTTGTAACAAAAATCATATTTGTGAGGTTGGATTAGGGCAGTAGCTCATAGCAACATTTTCTCATTGTGGTTTTTCCTATCTTGGGTTTTCCACATATATTGTATGTTATGTGATGCTTGCTTGTGTAATTGTTTATATTTTTTGATTCATATTTCAATCTACACACTAAGTTTCGTAGAGGTAAGTCTACTCAAAATTTTAAAGGGTTAAAATTTTAGTATCTATTGATTCACCCCACCCTTCTTAGTAGATTTTTATGTTCTAACACATAGATGCATACTTGTAGCCACTGAATAATTTACCAAATGGATTGAAGAAATCCCCACAAATAAATCTACAATTAATGTAGTAATTAAATTCTTTCTAGAAAATATCATTACAAGGTTTGGAGTCCCTGTTAGATCGATTGAAGATAATGGGATGTTCTTTAGATCTAATGAATTTAAGAAATTTTGTGAATACTATGGCATAGTGATCTTGTATTCTTCCCCTTATCACCCCCAAGCTAATAGGAAAGCCGAATCCAATAATAAGATAATTATGAATATAATTAGAAGGATGATGGAAAATAAAAATAAAGCTTTGGATTCAAAATTAAAATTATCATTATGGGTAGATAGGATCATAGTGAAGAAAGATATTGGAAAATCTTCCTTTGAATTGGTGTATGGAGCTCAAGCAAGGATTCCAATGCACAACCTTTTTCCCATATACAAATTCATGTTATAAGAGGATATGGATACCCTTGAGCCCATGGAAGAAAGGATGGAACAATTGGAAAAATTGGATGAAACTAGGTCTCAAGTGCAGAAGAAAAATGAAAAAATATAGCTTCATATGAAGTATTTATTTGATAAAAAGGCCAAGGATAGAAAATTCCAAATTGATGGCATAGTTCTTATGTGGAACGCTAGAAATCAAGATAAAGGAAAGAATGGAAAGTTTGAGGCATTGTGGTTGGGCCCATTTATCATTATAGATAAGTATGGGGAGAATTCATACTATTTGCAAAACATGGCAGGTCAAAATCAAGAGTTATTAGTGCATGGACAATTCTTGAAACACTTCTTTTTCTAAAGAATATCTTTTTCCATGCAAAATAGTTTAGGTTTGTCCCAAAATTTTGGTTTTCCTTTTATGTACACTTTTTTTGGCATTTTGATCTACGTCCCAAATATGGCCTTTGGATTCTTACAATGCCTAATAAGCCATTCATCCCCAACTGGATCCACTATTAGGACTGATAAAAATTTGTGTAAATCCTATCTCTAAAAACCCTAACCCTAAGCCAGTGAAAAATTGTAATTTTTTACGATTCCTTTATGTGCCTTATCACTCAATTTTGTCATATAAATTTTCCAGTTTAAGTATCCCAATTTTTCTCCCATTGTCATCTTCTTAAGCTCATACATGTTATTAGGTTCTAATGTGAAATAACCTATATTGGGGAGACTACACCATATCTGTAGGAGTTACTTTAAATTCCCTACGATAAAACAATTTGCATAAAAAAACATAAAACACCATAGAAAAAACTACAACATATCAAGAGGAGATGCTTTAGAGTCCCTTCGATGAAATGATCCGCGTTAAAAAAATGTAACATTTATAAAAAATCCTGAATCATCCCAGATCTAATAATACAAAGGATAAATATTACATCAACCAAAATCAAAAAGATATAATTTAATATAAGGTGGGCACATAGATACATCAAAGTAACAATGGAAATTAAAATAGATAGTTTTAAGACTTCTTTGATGGAAATATTAGAGGGACTTCTAGATATCAGATTGATTATTTTTAAGTCCCTTCGATGTAACAAAAAATAGAAAGGGCGTACAATTGACTTAAGGAATTCATTGGGGAGAAAGATAAATATCGACAAAATAAAATTTTGGTCCCTTCAACATAATGAAGGCACCTCCCCACCTAATTGATATGACAACAAAATTTCAAAGAGACAATTGATGGAAATTCTAGATTAATCAATGGTCAATAATCAAAAGCATTAATTATACTTTTGATGACATAAAAGTTAGCATTAGATGACATTTATGAATGAGAGATGAATAAGTTATAAAGCAAATCTTGGTTTTATTTGGTGTTTAAAATCCTCAAGCATCTAGAAAAAGAAGATATGGGGAGTGTAGAAGTGGTTGAAGATGAAGGAAACTAAGAAGAAATTGCTAGTTCAAGTAAGTGCGTGAACTTAAATTAATTTTTCCTAGTATCCAAACCAATTAAAATTGCAAGAATTGAGGTTTGGTTCATTCCACAAATTGATACGATGGAAAGCACATATGAAACACCTAAGGCTAAAATACAAAAAATAAAATCTCAACATTTAAATCAAGATTTGATTGATCAATTCCCTAGCTCTAGACCGAAGTCTAAAAGAAGTACATAATTGAGTCCTAGAGCTAAAAAATTAGAAGATAAATAGAAGGGTATAGGTGATGCATGGACTCGAATGAGGGGTTTTGATATGTTCATATATCATTATAGAAAAATGTATAGGCATCGACCTATATCCAACCCATGGAGACTAAATTTGGGGAGATTAGTAGTACCCCATGTATTTGTTAATTTGGAATTGATTAGGGTACTTTCAAAAAGGTATGACCCATAGACACATATGATTTATTGCGCAGATGGGTCTTCCTTTTTTCCTATTACAAAGAATTACATTTCCACATATTTTCAATTGGACACAAGCACAAATATGAAATTTAGGATTAGAGACCTTTAAGAAGAGTAACAAAATATGGATACTAGTTATAAGGATGGAGGTTGCCTTTGCATAGACCGCGAGCTGAAGGGAATCAACTCAAAGTGTTCTCAAATGATGAATGCCCTCCATTCTCTGTGGAATTATTTGAAGAATATTTTTAGTATACTTACTACTCTATTTGTCAAGATCTAGGTTTGGATGCTCCTACATTGATGTCCACAAATCCAATGGTTTTGATAGTTGATATACAAAACCAAGATTCTAGACCATTTGATTATACTGAATATTTGGCAAATGATCTCAATAATGGCCTCATCTCTATCAAAAATAACAATGAATACATCCATTTACCACAGTATTCATTGTTTATACATCACATCCTACATGAAAGGAAAACCATGGGAATGTGGAGTAATAATTTGAGGATAAAAGATATGGATGATGATGGAAATATTATTCCTATATAAACATGGACTGTGATATGGGACAATAGATGTGTTAGATCACATTATTTATACTTTGAAGAATATTTTGTAAGACCACTTTACAAGCTTCTTGGTCATCCTTGCGAATATAGTTTTTAATAAAAAATACAAAAGTTTATTTGACCTAAGGGCAAGGATCAAAGAGGAAAAGTTGACCATAACTAGGGAGACTTCTATGCTTATGATGATTTCACTATGATTCGGGTGTATGGATTTGAAGGAACCATGTTTTTCTTACCAAAAATAGTTCTATATAAGATAACATACTTGGAAATTGTTAGGTAGATGGCTTATTAAGATTTTATGCATCTTAAGTGCCATAAAAAAATTTCAATCATGCTTGGTACACTTTTCTTTGGTGATTTTCTTGTTTTTTTTTTTTATAAAGGTTACGAACTTATTGATAACAAATTAGAACATTATAATTTTCCAAAGGGAAGTGAGAGAAAGGTATTTGATCCTAAACAATTTTTTATTAATGTTAGATAGAAACAAAATTTAAATAGATATCAACATGTTCTCCTTATAGAGGATGACCTAATCAGGAACATTGATGAACATCATGCAACCAGAAGAAGAGATGTATACAATAGAGTGATGATGGATGAGGCTTGAAGAATAAATAATAATTCAGTATACATAGGTGCTTTTCTCAAGGTTGAGGATCCTTTTGACAAATTGGATAAATGACTTTTACATGAGGCTAAACTAACTAGGGATGTGCCACCTTTTGTGTTCAAAAGAAGAAAAAATGCTCCTCTGATAGAATATGTTATAGGGATGTAGGTTGAGAATGTAGTTACATTATGCCATATCTCCCCAAAACCCACCCTAGATGTTAGTTTCTTTGTTGATACATTTGTATCAAGTGAATAATAAATTGAATGTGAATCTGAATGTGTACAAATAGCTAAACCTATTATTGAAAAGTATGAACCCCCACTAGAAAGAAATGTAGTTATGCTAGAATCCTTGGATTAGCTTTATGATGAAGTTAGGTATCTTGCATGCCAAAAATTTATTTGTGATGATTCTTTTGTTAAATCTCTAGAGCTTAGATCATTTGTTTATGAATATAAAGGAAAACTAATAAGATAAAAGATTAAGGAAATTAATCCTGAGAAAGAAGCAGAAGACCTACAGGAGTTGTAGGAGGAAGTGGATAAAGAAATGGAAAATATTACTCCAAAGAAAGGATTAGAATTAATACAAAAGGTTGGTGTTATGCTCCTCTTAGGATTGGATATAATTTTTGCAATTTTATTTGATAGCTTCAAGAAGAGTCAGAATAAAACCTTGAAATTGAGCACCAAAGAAATAGATAAAATCTACATGGGATCAAGATACAATATTGATAATGGATCTCTTTAGATTTGAGCTTCGTATCCACCAGAGAAGAGGCCACCAATTATTGATGATGCAAATAAGGTATTTGGTCATCTTCTTATACATAGAGTGGGAGATAATTATCCTATTAAGACTCCTAACCTAAACATTAATGTTGCCAAATTTACTAAAGCCCAAATTAAAAAGTTAATGAAGGAAAATAAAAGATATGCTTTTGAAAATAAAAATTTAAGGCATGAAATAGCTAGGTATAAGGAAAAAATTTCATATTCTCTGGGCTCTTACCTACAAGTGTTAGATCATGATGATAGGATATTAGAAGTAGTGACTGCGAATGCATACTGGAAACATAAAGTTGAAAATATTTAGGAGAAATATGACAAATTGGGAGAAGAAATGAAGACTATTAAGTTTAAGATCATTTTAGAACTAATAAGAAAAATGTTTGAAAAGGTACTCATAAAAGCTGATAGATTTTGGATAACTTACAGTGCTCTCCAAGAACACAATAGATTACAATACAAACTGATGGAAAAAGGGAAGAGCTAATAGCTAAAGAAGATATTGATGGTCAAATACTTAAGACTTGTGAAAAACTAGTTGATATGCACAATTGATTCCATATTGTCCTTATAGAAGAGCTTGGTGATTTTGATCAACCACTGGATATCCCTTTTCCTAATTTCTTAAATGATACAAGAAATCTCAAGGAACGTAGTGTATGGAAGGATGAATTGGATTAGTTTATGCCTCAATCCATCAACCTGGTAAACAATGAATTGATGGTGGTTGACAACACACATTTGCAATTGGAAGGAATGTTTTCCTTTGAGCTCACTATGAAGGACCTAATTGCCACCACTGATATGTACACTAGTGAAAGATACATTGAACATATTTTACATTTGAACCTATTCATTACACAAGTGGTGTAGAGATAGAGAGCCTCGTTAGATCCAATAATATCTATCCATGAAGATGAATATTGCGAAATCTTTTATGTTTACAAACCTTTTAATTATGTCTAATTTTGTGTTAAAAGTAAATAATATTAATGAATAGTTATGTCTTTTGAAATGTAATGGTCTACAGATTGTATGCTTCCTTCATTTTGTATAAGAAGGAAACCACAGCCGAAGAAAAGAATATAGAAAAAAAAGAATAGGAGGTGATAATAGAATATCATTTTTGAAAAGAAAAGACTTCTGATACATATTGTATTATATTTTAAAGAAAATTAATGGAAAATAAGATATAATTGGTGGTCAAACTTTGGTTTCAATTGTTTGTTGAAGAAAATTGATGAATGTTATCTTGTTGTCTCTAGTTTGATCTTTCCTAGTTATTTAAACCAATATATCAAGGGTGTATTTGATTTATCAAAACACATTTGTTGTCTTTGTGTGGTTAATTTAACTAGTTCCTTCAAGCAAGGGTTAAATTATTTTTAGTAACTCATAGTAACCTATGGAGAATCATTGGGATCAATAAGAAGAGCCTGGTAATAATAATCTTGGACATTTATACAAGTTACAAATATCTCAAGTGTCAAAAAACTTGAATTTCGACCAGAAGGAAGACACATATCATTATCTTGGCATTTGGATTGTAAGTTTTTCATTCATGGAAACCTAAGTGATGCATCCGATCTATAATATAGTTTTGGTTTACATCGATAGAATAGGGTGAAGAACATGGCATCCAATTATAAGCATAAAAGTTGATCTGAAAACCTCACCAAACTATTATTTTGGGTTGTGGATCTCTGAGGAAGCTTTTTTGATGTTTGTATAGCCTTATTCATGAAGTATGCTAATGCGCATTCACTGGTATACAATCTAGGAGATCCAGTGAACTAATTTGTTAGTTATCTATGCTAGAAGGCCGACTTGGTGAATATAGTAATCGTGGATGTATAAGGAGTAATTAATTAAATGTTTTCATGCTTGATTATGTTTGTTTTGGTCCTCTCTTTTTCTTAACCAACTTTGGAGGGTGTGCATAAAGAGTTAGTGGTGGATCTGGCTGGCATTTGAAAAGAACCTAATGTTTTATGAAGTTGACATGTGAATGATCAAATCCTTGATAGCGGATATATATATGAGATCATTTTTATCATTGTGGATATATACAATGTGTGGTGAAGTGTGTGAAGATAGCGAATATGTGGAATATGAATATGGTACAAAATTTACTGGAGGAATAGTGCAAGTTTGTCTATGTGTGATGTGAAGGGTAGAAAAGAGCAGAGCAGAGCGAAGTGCTTAGTTAGAAAAAAAATCTAGAATCAATTCTACGAGCTTCACCAGAACTGTAACCTAGAATGAATAGATGCTAATATCTCAGTTCATCCTTCAGACGGTTTTAATATGAACTTTTGTAAGGTAGTGAGCCTTCCCTTTTGAGCAGTGAGCTCTAGGAAGTGTGCCTGAATGCAAGTGCATTCTCTTTTGTAAAACTTTTATTGGAGTACTCAAATTCTGGATTAACCTCCACCGTGGTTTTCTCGTAATAGGGTTTCCACACAAAAATCCTTGTGTTATGGTGTTATGAATTTTTTCTTTAAATTCTTGCATCTTTATTTTAATGTAATGACAAAATGGTTAAAGTTTCAGAATAATAAAGTTAAGAATTGTTGAACACTGATTCACCCCCCCCTCTCAATGTTCCCTTGAGTCCAACAATTGTTATCAGAGCTTGTAGTTCCTTGGAAGAAGTTTAACAGCTTGAGGTGGATCTTGGAAAGTGATGGAATCTAGTAGTCTTCAGTAACAACTTTTTGTGGCACTTGCTGACCTTGATCAATCTAAAGAAGAAGTCCAAGAATTAAGAGCAAATCTTAGGGATGCTAAGAAATTAATTTAGTCATTGAAGGATCAGATTGTTAAATCCAAGGAGAAAAGGAAGGATCTCTGTTATCAGATCAAGCAACATGAGAGTGAAAACATGGATGATGCTCACCTAAATTAGACCTTGAAGGAAATAACTAAAGAATGTGAAAAGATTTCCAGAGAAAATGCTACCCTAAAGCATGAGATGGAATCTATGGTGATGAAGCTGACTAAAGAGAGTGAAGAAAGGAAGAAGAACGAAGAGAATCTAGCCCAATCCTTAAAAGAGAAATATGATGAACACAGAAGAATAAATGAAGAATTTACTCAGTTGGAAAGAGAACTACAATAATCCTGAAACAATGAAGACAAACTTGGCAAGCAGATTGTTATCCTCAGAAATGAACTTACTACTATGAACGAATACAAGGAGAATTTTAAGATTAGCTCATTGAAGCTTGATGAGATGACTCAAGGATAGAAGATTGGAAATGATAAGAGAGGTCTTGGAGGAGAAAGTTCTTGACCTAGACAGAAGAATTTTAGACAAGAAAACCCGATGAACAAAGGTGAAAGGTATTTGGTAAAACAACCTAATGCTCAAAAATTTAATGGATACTATTTTTCTTGCAATAAATTTGGCCATATGGTTACTCAGTGTAGAATTAATATGAAATCAAGAGATTCATCATTTTCTAGTCAGTGTTTCAAATGCAAAAAATTTGGTCATAAATCAAATGAATGTAGAAATGTGTCAAACTACTCTATCAAGAATGTTGAATATTACACATGTGGAAGATTTGGACATATTTCTAACCAATTTAGATCAAGAAGAAATAAATGGAATGAGTGTTCTGGACAAGGAAGTACTATGTGCTACAATTTCAATAAATATGGTCACATTGTAAAATTTTGTCGAAACAAAAATGTGGATAGAAGAGGTTCGGTATACAGAAGCAAAAACATACATAAAGATGACAAAGGAAAAGGAAAAAGTGACTGCAGATGAGATAAGAGATGAGATGAAGAAGACATGGGTAAGGAAGAATGATTCTGATGCTGGAAATGGTTATGCACCAAAACTTTCTTCCGGTAATTCTTACGGTAATTGATTTTGAGCCACTGGCCTAGGGGGAGTTTTTCAAGAAGATTTCTCCTCCCCTGTCTGTGGATGCTAATGAAATGCGAAGAATGGTGAAGAAGGTGTATTTATGATGTGCAAAGGTTTTGGAGAACTTTCACAAGAAAATTCAAAGAATTCATAGGTCCACAAAAAAATAAAAATTGTCACTCTGAGAAAATAGAGCACTCATAAAACTTAGGGCAAATGCATTTATTGCAAGTGTACGAACTATAAAAGTCAAATTGGAATCATCATTTGTAACTTTGCATCGAATAAGATCAGAAGGAGAGCACTTTGTAGAATAATTTTGAAGCAGAATAGTTGACTCACCATCGAAACTCAAAATCTATCAAGTATTTCAATTGTCTTAAAAAAATTCATATAATTTGGTGTGCGGTTGTTAAACCTAACTGCAAAAAATAAAATGGAACAAATAAAATCATCAATCACCTTGGATGAATACAATAGTGGAAAGATTAGGTCCATGAGGAATCTATTATTACCCAATGAATTGAAGCAATTGAGTGAAGCCAAACATATAAATTTGGATATTTGGAATGAGTTTCCGTACTTTGAGAATGCAGAATTTGTCAAATTCATCTTGAGAAGATTACATGATGAAAATTTAACTTTGGACAAACTCTACATCATTTCAAAGGAGGTAATTGATAATTTGACTGGATTATGAAAAGTCAGAGATATACCAAGGAAGAAATCCATCTAGAACAAGAAAGTTGAAACCCTAATCGAGATAATCGGAGATCAGAGGGCGTTGATAATTTTGACAATCGAGAATCTTGTTAAAAAATACATTTTGCATGGAATTTCAGATATAGTCATTTTTAGAAATTGAGAAGGAGTGACCTCAGTAGGTGCAGTTTATATTTCTCACAAGATGATAATCAAAGATTAGGACTTTGACCTATGTGGGTTGATAAAGGATCATCTGATGGACAATGCGCAAATTACAAAAGAAACAAGCTACCCATTCAGGTTTAGTACTCTGATCATATGTTTAGAAATGTATTTCTTGAATTTTTTTCCAAAGATCGACAATGTGGTGTGGAAAGAAAATGAACCGGTTTGTAGGAAAATATACTCATATTCTAGGAGCTTGGCTAATTGGCATCTAGAATTTGAAAATTTCTTTAAGAATGTGCTTGGAAAGTGTAGTTCAGTCAATATTTCCCCTCCAATAACAACAATGGAAGTTGGTTCCTCTTTCGGTGGCATGGATAAAAAGCAAAAAAGAGAAAAATAAATTGTTGAGTATAGCCCTCCAGAATGCAAAGCTCCCAAAATTGAGGGAAAAGGTAAAGAAAAGGAAATTGTGGATATTCTAGATGAAAAATATGATGAAGAGACTGAGGATCCAAATAGAAATGAACAATAACTAGAAAAATCTTGTGAGGAAGAAGATGATCTGACAAAGGAAAAACTACAACAAATTATTCAGGAAGAAGGTGGAATGCAAAAAATTGCTAAATTATGGTATGTTAGAACATCATATGATCAAGACATGAGCCTGAGTGTACTGAATTCTCATGTTGAGCACTACAAGATCAAATTAGAAAGTTTGTATAATATTCTACTTGAGGAAATGATTGAATGCAATAAAGAAACAATAAGCTTTGAGGATAAAGACAAAGAAGAAGGTGAAGTCATTTATCATTTGAAGGACCAGTTTAGACTATCACTTACCAAACTGAAGAAGAAAATGAATAAGTTAAGGAAATGCATCAATGAAGCTAATAACATTTACAACTATTGCATCCATTGGCCCCATGCTGTTAGTAATTACAAAGATAAATTGGAATAGATTGAAATAGAGTTGAATGGCATTGGAAAAATATTTGACATGTTGTAGGATCAGGATGACACCATCAAGAAAAGAATTTGGGAGCTACAGTCTGAACAAACCAAAATTAAATTCAACAAGAACACACTTGTGGATACTTTCTAGAAGGTGAAGGATCAAACCAATTGCAGATTGGAGTAGATGGTGGAGATTCTAAGGAAATGTGAGAAACTAGAAGAAGAAATTACAATTCTAGAATCTTTAACTGAGATTGTCAACAAAAAATCCAAGAACAATAGTTTCATCATTATCATTGGGATAACAATAGATTCTTGGAAGCAACTCCTTTCAGAAATGAAGAAAAATCATAAGATAATTTTATAAAGTAGTTGTCAATTGTTTTCAAATTTTTGAAGTTTTGGTCAAAGGGGGAAAATTGTCGGTATATACATTTTGAACTTTTGGAGATTTTGAACACATGTTTTTTCTTTTTAGCATATAGTTTCTATGCTTTGTCATTGATGTCAAAGGGGGAGAGAAAGTAGTAAAAAATGCCTTATAAATCTTAGGGGGAGAGAGTGCAGTAAAGTTTGGTAGTGTACCTATAATGATTCTAAAACTTAGTCATTTTTCACTAAGTTTTTCCATCAATTCCAAAGGGGGAGATTCTTGGAATATGTCTTGTAAATTTTGTCATTGATGGAAACCTAAGTCATACATCTGATCTACAGTATAGTTTTAGTTTACACCGAAAGAATAGGGTGAGGAACAGGGCATCCGGTTATAGGCATAAAAGCTGATTTGAACACCTCACCAGGCTATTATTTTGGGTTGTGGATCTTTGAGGAAGGTTTTTTGATGTTTGTATTACCTTATTCATGAAGTATACTGATGCACATTCATTGGTATACGATCTAGGAGATCTGATGCACTAATATATTGGTTATTTGTGCTAGAAGGCCAACCTGGCGAATATAGTAATCATGGATGTATAAGGAGTAATTAATTAAAAAATTTCATGCTCAATTATGTTTGTTTTGGTGCTCTCTTTGTCTTAACCAACTTTGGAGGGTACACATAAAGATTTAGTGGTGGATCTGGCTGACATTTGAAAAGATCCTAATGTTTTATGAAGCTGACATGTGAATGATCAAATCCTTGATAGTGGATATATATATGAGATCGATTTTATCATTTTGGATATATACAATGTGTGGTGAAGTGTGTGAAGATAGAGAATATGTGGAAAATGAATATGGTACAAAATTTAGTAGAGGAATAGTGTGATTTTTTCTATGTGTGATGTGAAGGGAAGAAAAGAGCAGAGCAGAGCAGAGCGAAGTGATAGGTCAGAAAAAGAATCTAGAATCAATTCTATGAGCTTCACCGGAACTATAACTTGGCATGAATAGATGTTAATATCTTAGTTCATCCTTCAGATGGTTTTAATATGAACTTTTGTAAGGCATTGAGCCTTCCCTTTTGATCAGTGAGCTCTAGGCAGTGTGCCTGAATGTAATTGTATTCTATTTTGTAAAACTTTTATTTGAGTACTCAAATTGTGGATTAACCTCCACTGTGGTTTTTCCCCAAATAGGATTTCCATGCAAAAATCCTTTTGATATGATGTTATGAATGTTTTCTTTGAATTCTTGCATCTTTCTTTTAATGTAATGATAGAATGGTTTAAGTTTTAGAATAATAAGGTTAAGAATTATTGAATAATGATTCATCCCCCCCTCTCAGTGTTCCTTTGAGTCCAACAACTAGTATTAGAGATTTTGGTTCCTTGGAAGAAGTTTAGTAGCTTGAGGTGGATCTTGGAATGTGATGGACTCTGGTAGTGTTTAGCATTAGCTTTTGGTGGCACTTGATGACCTTGATCAATCTAAAGAAGAAGTCCAGGAATTAAGAGAAAATCTTAGGGATCCTAAGAAATTCATTTAGTCATTAAAGAATTAGATTGTTAAATCCAAGGAGAAAATGAAGGATCTCTATGATCAAATCAAGAAAAAAGAGAGTGAAAACATGGATGATGCTCAGTTGAATCACACCTTGAAGGAAATAACTGAAGAATGTGAAAAGCTTTCTAGAGAAAATGCTACCCTAAAGCATGAGATGGAATCTATGGTGATGAAGCTGACTAAAGAGAGTGAAGAAAAGAAGAAGAACAAAGAGAATCTAGCTCAATCCTTGAAAGAGAAATTTGATGAACATAGAAGAATAAATGAAGAATTCACTCAACAGGAAAGAGAACTACAAAAATCCAAAAACAATGAAGAAGAACTTGGTAAGCAGATTGTTATCCTTAGAAATGAACTTACTACTACAAATGAATACAAGGAGAAGTTTAATATTAGTTGAGTGAAGCTTGATGAGCTGACTCAAGGACAAAAGAGTGGAAATGATAAGAGAGTTCTTGGATATGAAAAAGGAGAAAGTTCCAGACTTGGATAGAAGAATTTCAAACAAGAAAACCTGATGAACAAAGGTGGAAGGTATCTGATAAGACAACCTAATGCTCAAAAATTTAATGGATACTATTTTTCTTGCAATAAATTCAGCCATATGGCTACTCAATGTAGAACTAATATCAAATCAAGAGATTCATCATTTTTTGGTCAGTGTTTCAAATGCAAAAAGTTTGGTCATAAATCAAATGAATGCAGAAATGTGTCAAACTACTCTGTCAAAGAATGTTGAATGTTATGGATGTGGAAGATCTGGACATATTTCTAATCAATGCAGATGAAGAAGAAATCAATGGAATGAGTGGTCTAGACACGGAAGTACTGTGTGTTACAATTGCAATATATATGGTCACATTGCAAGATTATGTAGAAGCAAAAAGTTGGATAGAAGAGGTCCAATATACAGAAGAAGAAACATACATAAAGATGATAAAGGAAAAGGAAAAGTGATTGTAGATGAGATAAGAGATGAGATGAAGAAGAAATGTGTAAGGAAGAATTATTTTGATGCTAGAAATGGTTACACACTGGAACCTGCTTATGGTAATTATTTCGGTAATTGATTTCAGGCCACTAGCCTAGGGGGATTTTTTCAAGAAAATATTTCCTCCCTTATCTATGGATGCTACTAGAGTGTGAATAATGGTGAAGAAGGTGTATTTATGATGTGAAGAGGTTTTGGAGAACTTTCAAAAGAAAATTTAGAGAATTCATAGGTCTGTAGAAAAAAAAATGTCACTGTATGAGAAAAGAGAGCACCCAAAAAACTTAGGGAAAATGCATTTATTGAACATGTATGAAATATAAAACTCAATTTGGAATCATCATTTTTCACTTTGCATTGAAGAGGAGAAGAAGGAGAGAAATTAGTAGAATAATTTTGAAGCAGAATAGTTGACTCACCATCGAAACTCAAAATCTATCAGGTATTTCAATTGTCTTGAGAATTTTCATATAATTTGGTGTGTAGTTGTTAAACCTAAGTGCAAAAGAGAAAATGGAACAAATCAAAGGGTCAATCACCTTAGATGAATACAATATTGGAAAGATTAGGTCCATGAGGAATCTGTTATTACTCAATGAATTAAAGCAATTGAGTGAAGCAAAACATAGAAATTTGGATATTTGGAATGAGTTTCCATACTTTGAGAACGTGGAATTTGTCAAATTCATCTTGAGGAGATTAAATGATAACTCTTTATCTTTGGACAAAACCTACATCATTTCAAAGGAGGTAATTGAGAATTTGACTCGATTATGCAAAGTCAGAGATATACCAAGGAATAAATCCATCTATAACAAGGAAGTTAAAACCCTAACTGGAATAATCAGAGATCAGAGGGCACTGATAATTGTGAAAATCAAGAATCTTGTTACAAAATACATTGTGCATGGAATTTCATATAAAGTCTTTTTTAGAAACCGAGGAGTGACCTTAGCTGGTGCAGTCTATATTTCTCACAAGATGATAATCAAAGGTTAGGACTTTAAACTATGTGGGTTGATAAAGGATCATTTGATGGAAAATGTGCAACTTACAAAAGAAATAGGCTACCCTTTCAGGTTCGGTACTCTAATCATATGTTAAGCAATGTATATCTTGAATTGTTTTCCAAAGATCAACAATGTGGTGTGGAAAGAAAATGAACCCGTTTGTAGGAAAATATACTCATATTCTAGGAGCTTGGCTGATTGGGATCTAGAATTTGAAAATTTATTTAAGAATGTGCTTGGAAAGTGTATTTAATTCAATATTTCCCCTCTGATAAGAACAAGGGAAGTTGGTTCCTCTTTCAGTGGCATGGATAAAAAGCAAAAAAGAGAAAAATAAATTGTTGAGTATAGCCCTCTAGAATGCAAAGTTCCTAGAATTAAGGGAAAAGGTAAAGAAAAGGAAATTGTGGATATTCCAGATGAAGATTTAATTCAATATTTCCCCTCTGATAAGAACAAGCGAAGTTGGTTCCTCTTTCAATGGCATGGATAAAAAGCAAAAAAGAGAAAAATAAATAAAGATTAAAGAATCTGATGAAGAGATTGAGGATCCACAGACAAGCGAACAAAAACTAGAAAAATATCATGAGGAAGAAGATGATCTGACAAAGGAAAAACTATAATAGCTTATTTAGGAAGAAGGTGGAATGCAACAAATCTCTAAATTATCATATGCCAAACCATCATATGATCAAGGCATGATCCTGAGTGTACTAAATGCTCATGTTGAGAACTGGAAGATCAAATCAAAAAGTTTGCATTACATTCTACCTGGGGAAATTATTGAATGCAATAAAGAAACAATAATCTCTAAGGATAAAGACAAAGAAGAAGGTGAAGTCATTTCTCATTTGTAGGAGCAGTTTAGACTATCACTTACCAAACTGAAGAAGAAAATGAATAAGTTAAGGCAATGCATCAATGCAGCTAACAACATTTACAACTATTGCATCCATTGGCCCCATGTTGTTAGTAATTACAAAGAGAAATTGGAACAGATTGAAACATTGTTGAATGCTATTGGAAAAAGCTTTGAAATGTTGTAGGATCAGGATGGCACCATCAAGAAAATAATTTTGGAGCTACAGTCTGAACACACCAAAATTAAATTCACCAAGAACACACTTGTGGATAATTTTTGGAAGGTGAAGAATCAAACCAATTATAGATTGGAGTAGATGGTGGAGATTCTAAGGAAAGGTGAGAAACTAGAAGAAGCAATTACAATTCCAGAATCTTTAACTAAGATTGTCAACAAAACATCCAAGAACAATAGTTTGATAATTATCATTGGGATAATAATAGATTCTTGGAAGAAGCTCCTTCCGAAAATGAAGAAAAATCATAACATAATTTTCTAAAGTAGCAATCAATTGTTTTCAATTTTTTAAAGTTTTGGGCTAACGGGGAAAATTGTTGACATATACATTTTCAAATTTTGGAGATTTTGAACACATGTTTTTTCCTTTTGGAATATGGTTTCTATGCTTTTTCATTGATGTCAAAGGGGGAGAGAATCTAGTGAAAAAATCCTTATAAATCTTAGGGGAGAGAGTGCAGTAAAGTTTGGCAGCATACCTATAATGATTCTAACACTTAGTCATTTTCCCCTAAGTTTTGACATCAATGCCAAAGGGAGAGATTCTTGGCATATGGCTTTTAAGTGTTGTCATTGATGGAAACCTAAGTCATGCATCCGATCTACAGTATAGTTTTGGTTTACACCGACAGAACAAGGTGAAGAATAGGGCATCCGGTTATAGGCATAAAAGTTGATCTGAACACCTCACCGAACTATTATTTTGGGTTCTGGATCTCTGAGGAAGGTTTTTTGATGTTTTTATTGCCTTATTCATGAAGTATACTAATTTGCATTCATTGGTATACGATCTAGGATATCCGATGCACTAATCTATTGGTTATCTATGATAAAAGGCTGACCTAGCGAATATAGTAATCGTGGATGCATAAGGAGTAATTAATTAAAAAAATTTGTGCTCAGTTTTGTTTTGGGTCCTCTCTTTGTCTTAATCAACTTTGGAGGGTGTGCATAAAGAGTTAATGGTGGATTTGGCCTACATTTGAAAATAACCAAATTATGTTTGTTTTGGTGCTCTCTTTGTCTTAACCAACTTTGGAGGGTGCACATAAAGATTTAGTGGTGGATCTGGCTGACATTTGAAAAGATCCTAATTTTTTATGAAGTTGACATGTGAATGGTCAAATCCTTGATAGTGGATATATATATATGAGATTGGTTTTATCATTTTGAATATATACAATGTGTGGTGAAGTGTGTGAAGATAGAGAATATGTGGAATATGAATATGGTGCAAAACTCAGTAGAGGAATAGTGTGAGTTTTTCTATGTGTGATGCGAAGGGAAAAAAAGAGCATAGCAGAGCAAAGTGAAGTGCTAAGTCAGAAAAATAATCTAGAATCAATTCTATGAGCTTCACCGAAACTGTAACCTAGCATGAATAGATGCTAATATCTTAGTTCATCCTTCAGATGGTTTTAATCTAAACTTTTGTAATGCACTAAGCCTTCCCTTTTGAGCAATGAGGTCTAGGTAGTGTGCCTGAATGTAATTACATTCTCTTTTGTAAAACTTTTATTTGAGTACTCAAATTGTGGATTAACCTCCACCGTGGTTTTTTCCCCTAATAGGGTTTCCACACAAAAATCCTTTTGTTATGGTGTTAGGAATGTTTTATTTGAATTCTTGAATTTTCTTTTCATGTAATGATATAATGGTTTAAGTTTCAGAATAATAAAGTTAAGAATTGTTGAACATCTGATTCACGCCCCCTCTCAGTGTTCCCTTGAGTAAAACAATTGGTATCATAGCTTCTAGTTCCTTGAAATAATTTTATAAGGTTGAGGTGGATCTTGGAATGTGATGGACTCTGGTAGTCTTCAATAGTAGATTTTTGTGGCACTTTATTACATTGCTCAATCTAAAGAAGAAGCCAAGGAATTAAGAGAAAATCTTAGGGATGTTAAGAAATTCATTCAGTCATTGAAGGATCAGATTGTTAAATCCAGGGAGAAAAGGAAGGATCTTTGTGATCAGATCAAGAAACAAGAGAGTGAAAACATGGATGATGCTCACCTAAATTATACCTTGAAGGAAATAACTAAAGAATATGAAAAGCTTGCTAGAGAAAATGCTACCCTAAAGCATGAGATGGAATCTATGGTAATGAAGATTACTAAAGAGAGTGAAGAAAGGAAGAAGAATGAAGAGAATCTAGCTCAGTCCTTCAAAGAGAAATATGATGAACACAAAAGAATAAATGAAGAATTCACTTAGCTAGAAAGAGAATTGCAACAATCCATAAACAATGAAGAAGAACTTGGTAAGCAAATTGTTATCCTCATAAATGAACTTACTATTGCAAATGAATACAAGGAGAAGTTTAAGATCAGTTCAGTGAAGCTTGATGAGCTGACTCAAGGATAAAAGAGTGGAAATTATAAGAGAGGCCTTGGATATGAAAAAGGAGAAAGTTCCAAACCTCGACATAAGAAGTAATATGAAATCAAGAGATTGATCATTTTTTGGTCAGTGTTTCAAATGCAAAAAGTTTGGTCATAAATCAAATGAATGCAAAAATGTGTCAAACTACTCTGTCAAGAATGTTGAATGTTACACATGTGGAAGATTTGGACATATTTCTAATCAATGCAGATGAAGAAGAAATCAATGGAATGAGTGGTTTGTACAAGGAAGTATTGTTTTCTACAATTGCAATAAATATGGTCACATTGCAAGATTCTATAGAAACAAAAATGTGGATAGAAGAGGTCTAGTATACAGAAGCAGAAACATAGAGAAAGATGACAAAGGAAAAGGAAAAGTGACTGTAGATGAGATAAGAGAGTAGATGAATAACACATGGGTAAGGAATAATTATTTTGATATTGGAAATGGTTCTGCATCGGAACCTACTTCTAGTAATTGATTTCAGGCCATTGGCCTAGGAGGAGTTTTTCAAGAAAATATTTCTTCCCCTATTTGTGGATGCCAGTAGAATGCGAAGAATGGTCAAGAAGGTGTATTTATGATGTGCAGTGGTTTTGGAGAACTTTCACAAGAAAATTGAAAGAATTCATAGGTCCATAGAAAAAAAACATTTTTCGTTGTCTGAGAAAATAGAGCACGCAAAAAACCTAGGGAAAATGCATTTATTGAACGTGTGCAAACTATAGAATTCAAGTTGGAATCGTCATTTTTCACTTTGCATCGAAGAAGAGAAGAAGGACAGAACTCAGTAGAATAATTTTGAGGTGGAATAGTTGACTCACCATCAAAACTCAAAATCTACTAGGTATTTCAATTGTCTTCAGAATTTTCATATAATTTGGTGCGCGGTTGTTAAACCTAAGTGCAAAAAATAAAATGGAACAAATAAAAGGGTCAATCACCTTGGACAAATAAAATAGTGGAAAGATTAGGTCCATGAGGAATCTGTTATTACCCAATGAATTGAAGCAATTGAGTGAAGCTGAACATAGAAATTTTGATATTTGGAATGAGTTTCCATAATTTGAAAATGTGGAATTTGTCAAATTCATCTTGAGCAAATTACATGATGACACTTTAACTTTGTAAAAACCCTACATCATTTCAAAGGACATAATTGAGAATTTGACTGGATTATGCAAAGTCAGAGATATACCAAGGAAGAAATATGTCTAGAACAATGAAGTTGAAACCCTAACTAGAATAATTAGAGATCAGAGGACCCTAATAATTGCAACAATCAATAATCTTGTTGCAAAATGCATTGTGCGTGGAATTTCATAAAAAAGTCTTTGTCAAAAATTGAGGAGTGACCTCTGCTAGTGCAGTCTATATTTCTCACAAGATCATAATCAAATGTCAAGACTTTGACTTGTGTGGGTTGATAAAGGATCATCTGATGGAAAATGTGCAACTGACAAAAGAAATAGGCTGCCCTTTCAGGTTCGGTACTTTGATCATATGTTTAGCAATGTATTTCTTGAATTGTTTGCCAAAGATCGACAATATGGTGTGGAAAGAAAATGAACTGGTTTGTAGGAAAATATACTCATATTCTAGGAGCTTGGTTGATTGGGATCTAGAATTTGAAAATTTCTATAAGAATGTTCTTGGAAAGTGTAGTTCAGTCAATATTTCCCCTTCAATAAGAACAATGGAAGTTGGTTCCTCTTCTAGTGGCATGGATAAAAAGCAGAAAATAGAAAAAGAAATTGTTAAGTACAACCCTCCAGAATGCAAAGTTCTTAGAATTAAGGGAAAAGGTAAAGAAAAGGAAATTGTGGATATTCCAGATGAAGAATCTGATGAAGAGATTGAGGATCTGCAAAGAAGTGAACAAGAACTAGAAAAAACTAGTGAGGAAGAAGGTGATCTGAAAAATGAAAAACTACAACAGCTTATTCAAGAAAAAGGTGGAATGCAGAAAATTGCTAGATTATGGTATGTTAGACCATCATATGATCAAGACATGATATTGAGTGTACTAAATGCTCATGTTGAGCACTACAAGATCAAATTGGAAAGTTTGCAGAACATTCTACCTAAGGAAATGATTGAATGCAATAAATGAACAATAAGCTCTAAGGATAAAGACAAAGAAGAAGGTGAAGTCATTTCTCATTTGAAGGAGTGGTTTAGACTATCATTTACAAAACTAAAGAAGAAATTAATGAGTTAATGTAATGCATCAATAGAGCTAATAAAATTTACAACTATTGCATCCATTGGCCCCATGCTATTAGTAATTACAAAGATAAATTGGAACAGATTGAATCAAAGTTGAATGGCATTGGAAGAAGCTTTGACATGTTGCAAGATCAGGATGGCACCATCAAGAAAATAATTTGGGAGCTATAGTCTAAACACACCAAAATTCAATTTAACAAGAACACACTTGTGCATACTTTCTAGAAGGTGAAGGATCAAACCTAATGAAGATTGGAGTAGATGGTGGAGATTCTAAGGAAAGGTGAGAAACTAGAAGAAGTAGTTACAATTCTGGCATCTTTACCTAAGATTATCAACAAAACATCCAAGAAAATTAGTTTTATCATTATCATTGGGATAACAATAGATGCTTGGAAGAAATTCCTTCTAGAAATGAAGAAAAATCATTAGATAATTTTCTAAAGTAGCAGTCAATTGTTTTCAAATTTTTTAAGTTTTGGTGTAAGGGGAAAATTGTCGGTATATACATTTTGAAGTTTTGGAGATTTTGAACACATGTTTTTTCTTTTTGGCATATGGTTTCTATGCTTTGTCATTGATTCCAAAGGGGGAGAGAATGTAGTGAAAAATGCCTTATAAATCTTAGGGGGAGAGAGTGTAGTAAAGTGTGGCAACGTACCTATAATGATTCTAACACTTAGTCATTTTTCACAAAGTTTTGCCATCAATTCAAAAGGGGGAGATTGTTGGCATATGGCTTGTAAGTTTTTTCATTGATGGAAACCCAATTCATGCATCCGATCTATAGTATAGTTTTGGTTTACACTGACAAAATAGGGTGAAGAATAGGGCATCCAGATATAGGCATAAAAGTTGATCTAAACACCTCACTGGAATATTATTTTGGGTTTTGGATCTCTGAGGAAGGTTTTTTGATGTTTGTATTTCCTTATTCCTGAAGTATACTCATGCACATTCATTGGTATTTAATCTAGTAGATCTTGTGCACTACTCTGTTGGTTATTTGTGCTATAAGGCTGACTTGGCGAATATAGTAATCACAGATGTATAAGGAGTAAATAATTAAAAAACTTTGTGATAGATTATGTTTTATTGGGTACTCTCTTTGGCTTAACTAACTTTGGAGGGTGTGCATAAATATTTAGTGGTGGATCTGGCCAACATTTGAAAAGAACCTAATATTTTATGAAGCCAACATGTGAATGATCAATTCCTTGATAGCGGATATATATATGAGTTCGGTTTTATCATTTTGGATATATAGAATGTGTGGTGAAGTGTGTGAAGATAGAAAATATGTGGAATACAAATATGTTGCAAAATTCAATAGAGGAATAGTGCAAGTTTGTCTATGTGTGATGCGAAGGGAAGAAAAAAGAAGAGTAGAGCAAAGTGAAGTTCTGAGTCAGAAAAAGAATCTAGAATCAATTCTATGAGATTCACCGAAACTGTAACCTAGCATGAATAGATTCTAATATCTCAATTCATCCTTTAGATGGTTTTAATCTAAACTTTTGTAAGGCAATGATCCTTCCCTTTTGAGCAGTGAGCTCTAGGCAGTGTGCCTGAATGCAAGTGCATTCTCTTTTATAAAACTTTTATTTGAGTACTCAAATTATGGATTAACCTCCACCATGGTTTTTCCCCTAATAGGGCTTCCACACAAAAATCATTGTGTTATAGTGTTATGAATGTTTTGTTTGGATGCTTGAATATTTCTTTTAATGTAATGACAAAATGCTTTAAGTTTCAAAATAATAAAGTTAAGAATTATTGAACACTGATTCACCCCCCCTCTCAGTGTTCCCTTGAGTAAAATAATTGGTATTAGAGCTTTTGGTTCCTTGGAAGAATTTTAGCAGCTTGAGGTGGATCTTGAAATGTGATAGACTTGCATAGTCTTTGGTAGTAGCTTTTGGTGGAACTTGGTGACCTTGATCAATCTAGAGAAGAAGTCCAGGAATTAAGAGAAAATCTTAGGGATGCTAGGAAATTCATTCAGTCATTGAAGGATCAGATTGTTAAATATAGGGAGAAAAGGAAGAATCTATGTGATTAGATCAAGAAACAAGAGAGTGAAATCAAGGATGATGCTCACCTGAATCAGACCTTAAAGGAAATAACCAAAGAATGTGAAAAGCTTGCTAGAGAAAATGCTACCCTAAAGCATGAGATGGAATCTATGGTGATGAAACTGACTAAAGAGAGTGAATAAAGGAAGAAGAATGAAGAGAATCTAGCTCAGTCCTTAAAAGAGAAATTTTATGAACATAGAGGAATAAATGAAGAATTCACTTAGCTGGAAAGAGAATTGCAACAATCGAGAAACAATGAAGAAGAACTTGGTAAGCAAATTGTTATTCTCAGAAATGAACTTACTATTGCACATGAATACAAGGAGAAGTTTAAGATCAGTTCAGTGAAGCTTGATGAGAAGAATCAAGGACAGAAGAGTGGAAATGATAAGAGAGGTCTTGGATATAAAAAATGAGAAAGTTCCAGAGTTGGACAAAAGAATTTCAGACAAGAAAACCTAATGAACAAAGGTGGAAGGTATCTAGTAAGATAACCTAATCCTCAAAAATTTAATGGATACTATTTTTCTTGCAATAAATTTGGCCATATGGCTACTCAATGTAGAAGTAATATGAAATCAAGAGATTCATCATTTTCTAGTCAGTGTTTCAAATGCAAAAAGTTTGGTCATAAATCAAATGAATGCAGAAATGTGTCAAACTACTCTATCAAGACTGTTGAATGTTACACATGTGGAAGATTTGGATATATTGCTAATCAATACAGATGAAGAAGAAATCAATGGAATGAGTGGTGGGGACAAGGAAGTACTATGTGCTACAATTGCAATAAATATGGTCACATTGCAAGATTTAATAGAAACAAAAATGTGGATAGAAGAGGTCTAGTATATAGAAGCAGAAACATACAGAAAGATGACAAAGGAAAAGGAAAAGTGACTACATATGAGATAAAATATGATATGAATAATACATGTGTAAGGAAGAATGATTCTGATGCTGGAAATGGTTTTGCATTGGAACCTGCTTCCGTAATTGTTTCGATAATTGATTTCAAGCCACTGGCCTAGGGGGAGTTTTTCAAGAAAATATTTCCTCCCCTATCTTTGGATCCTACTAACACATGAAGAATGGTCAAGAAGGTGTATTTATGATGGGAAAAGTTTTTGGAGAACTTTCACAAGAAAATTCACAGAATTCATAGGTTTGCAGAAAAAAAAAATTATGTCGCTATCTGAGAAAATAGAGCACCCAAAAAACTTAGGGAAAATGCATTTATTGAACAAGTACAAACTATAAAATTCAAGTTGGAATCATCATTTTTCACTTTACATTGAAGAAGAGAAGAAGGAGAACACTTGGTAGAAGAATTTTGAAGCAGAATAGTTGACTTGTTGAAACTCAAAATCTATGAGGTATTTCAATTGTCTTCAAAATTTTCATATAATTTGGTGTGCAGTTGTTAAACCTATGTGCAAAAAATAAAATGGAAAAAATTTAAGGGTCAATCACCTTGTATGAATACAATAGTGGAAATATTAGGTCCATGAGGAATCTATTATTACGCAACGAATTGAAGCAATTGAGTGAAGCCAAACATAGAAATTTGGATATTTGGAATGAGTTTCTATACTTTGAGAACGTGGAATTTTTCAAATTCATCTTGAGTAGATTACATGATGACACTTTAACTTTGGACAAACCCTACATCATTTCAAAGGAGGTAATTGAGAATTTTAGATGATTATGTATAGTCTAAGATATACCAAGGAATTGTAACTTTTACTTGTGATAAAAACTAAAAAATATCCATAGAGGTGTACTTAGGTAGGTCATATGATACCATACCTTGCTCAATAGTCTTGTTCCTCTGTTGCTTTGATTTTTCCACAATTCTTTTCTCATCACCTTTCTTTTCTTTCTCAATTTTTTGTTTCTAAGCCTTTTCCTTTATGGCTAGAGAAACAATATTTTCATCAATATTTACTGCCTCAACTTTCTTATCCCACATCTTTGTACCCTTACTATATTTAACTTTAAGCTCAAACACCTTATTTTTTGATTGATATCCCTTCTTGTCATTATTCTACTCTTTGATGAATAAATTGCCAACCTTACCCTGATCACCATTCACAACTCTATTTCTTAAATGGTAAGTGATCCTAGTGTGATCCACTATTGCAATTGTCAATATCTCAACCTATTTAGCTAATTGTCTCCTTAAGGTTATATCTAGATGATCTGTTTCAAGAGTACAAACATTATAATCCTTATCATCATCCTCATCAGAAAAAACTTGTTGATAATATGCATTTGTCTTTTATCTTTGAATATCAGCATCAACTTCATTGGATTCTTCATCGGAAGAACATTCTCCATCAAAAACGTCTAATTTTTTGGTAATCATATGTATTTATCCATCATTCTCATGGGATGAATCATAATCACTAGGTGCATTTTTATCCTCTTCTAAGGATTGTGCTACCACACATTGAAGTGGAGAATGTGGCAACTGATAGGCTATGCACCATGGTGTCTCATCAACAAAGTTAGTAGAGTTCCTTTTTAATGGATCAGGAGGATCTTTACTCTATACATTCTTTTGGTTATTTTGAATGGGCTTCCCATTATTCCAATTTGCATTATAAGGGTGATCCTGCAATCTAGGTGGTCTTTCATTTCAATGAAAGTTTTATCTCTCATTATTCAATCCCTTTTCCTTTTTTGTGATTTTACAGTCCAAATACTTTAGAGTGATCATCACTTTATCCCACTTATCTTTAGAAGAATATTCCTTTTCTTGGTTACTTTTAGGATTATTCAAGATTTATACATCATATCTTCTCCCTACTTTCCATAAAGCTCTCCTATTACTTTCAATATGTAATGTAGTTTTAAAATCCTCCCTCAATTTTTTAGGGTCTTTATCTCTCAAGTGATAACTCATCTTTGAATCAAAATAATTAAAATAGGTGACCAAGAAGACTTTCTCATTTTTCCTTGGACCAACAGGGATTCTATGCATTGCTTTCTAAAATATGTTATTGAAATTTGAAACCATTTCATTCTATCACTTGGAAATATTGTTGGACTCATTTAACATTAACCTAGGATCTATTTTGTCACCATACTACTCCCTAAACATTATTTTGAATTCTTCCCAAGAACTAATACTATACTTGAGTAGGCCTCTATACCAATCCCTTGCATCTTCAATAAGTGACTACATGAATAGCTTCATAATCACATCTTCATCCTCAACTTCAAAATCATCCATCATGTTGTTGAATGATCTGAAGTGATCTTCCCCTACTATAGAATTATTCCCAGATAATCTAACTATTGATCATGATGTTATTTCCACACCAATAGTGTAGATAAATCCTCACAAGTAGACCATGAGAACCTTTATTTACTTGAAAGACTGAACCAGGAAAACCTAAATCTTTAGGCTAACTCAGCTTAATCCAAAGGCTCATTTAAGTTAGTTCTTGACCATACTACGTTCACATCAGGGTTCGTTATGATAATGTTGTTAATCATGATGGGTAAATGGTATTTTTTGGTTGTAAAAGGAATCATAAGGTTCAATGAAAGATATTCTTGGTCTGGTTATCAGAAAATTTCATGAAATCAACAAATATGCAACAATATTCCATGAAATTCAAACAAATTTTCTATCACTTAAGTAGACTTAGCTTTAAGCATTCAACAATACAATGGAAATGAAATATTTGTAATAAAATTTCTTTTCATTCATCTATTTTTAGAATATTTTCTAAAATTTAAACATCTAATCTAAAACAAAGCATAAAAAATTCTTGAAAAGTATATAGAAACCCTAGTTTCCGCTATCTTTGAAATCTGACTGTTTTTATTGTTTTTGATGATTTTTGGTTTTTTTGTTATTTTTGATCATAAATGAAATAATGCGATTTTGCAAGAAATAGATAATAAATTCAAATAAAATCTTTCAACTCTAAAAACTATAGACTCTATTGAGAATATGGATGCCAGACTATTTATTGATCCTCTGAAATGATTACAATGAATATCCAATTACATGCAATCAAAAGGAAATAATATTTTAATGAAAACCTGGTATTTGTAGCATGTTGATAAATTGCTTGAGATGGTATGGTTGTCATGTATTTGCTCTTCTCCCTCTGTGAAACGATTGTAAAGTGACCCAGATGCTATGGCGCCACAAAAGATGAAGACCAAAACCCAATAGCATAGGCGATTGGCACAGGATCTAGGTACGGCTTGAATCTGAAGAAGTACGGCCTGCTGCAGTGGTACGGCTCTGTCAGACCAGCAAGTACAAAATGTACGGCTCTTTGAAAAATAGTGTCCAGACCCTTAAATATGATGCACCTTGGTTTGAAGAATATCTTTTGGATTAAACCCTAACAAAACTCTAAAGGTAAATGATCTCTGAATGCTTTGTAATTTCTTCTAAATGAAGAAATCCCTCTGCCTGGCAATAAATCGGATGATATTTCACAACCTCTAAATTGCTTTCACTAGAGATGGCTCGTTCCCCAATGCTATGAGACTGAAACCCTAGGCTTCTGTGCTCTGGAAGAAACTTGATCAATTTTCAATCACTCAATAACATAATCAGCTTGACTATCAATGCAAAACCTTATATTTCTTGAAAAGTGTGAATTCCTTAAAAATAGGGATCATTAAATAATTCGACTTCTCTCTTTTAATTATTTCAATAGTTCCTGATCAAATTTTTAATTATAAATATAATCTCAAATGGCCCCTTCCCATGTTGGGCGACCCCTTCAGCCAAATTCACTTAAGTTATAATATTTGAAATATTATAACTTTATATTATAAGCTCCAATAATTAATATTTAATTAAATCAATTAAATATTAATATCTCTCAATATTTACTCGATGCATGAGCCGTCTGAAGCTGACGAATAAGGAAGTGATTCTACATGCGATCAATCCATAGTGCTAAAAATAGTAGGGGTCCCTCGCTGAGTGCCAAATACTGCTAAAAATAGCAACTTAGGCTAGAAGTGTCCGAATGAGCCCGAACGAAAGCCAACTGATCAAATACTGACAACTGAAGTTGAGCCACACTCCATCAAGACCCTCTACCTATCCTATCAGCCTACGAGGGTCGTATAGTAGGCTAATCATGTGCTCTGAGAGATGTCAACTAGAAGGGGACATGATAGTCCACCCCTCCTAAAATTGCTTGTCCTCAAGCAATCTCAACTCCGGATGCTGCAGAATATCCTCGCTCTCCCATGTGGCATCCTCCACAGGAAAATCTCTCCATTTCACTAGATATTCCCTAATAGTCCTCCTATGCAACTATCTCTCTTTGTACTCTAGGATAGACTCAGGTACTAGAATCAACTTTCCCTCGTCATCTAAGGGAGGTAAAACTACAGAAGGTACCACACGGTGTCCTAACGCCTTCTTGAGACGGGACACATGAAAAACATTGTGTACCCTGCTCTCTGCCGGAAGCTCAAGCTCATAAGCCACCTCTCCAACATGCCTCAGGATCCTGAAAGGACCGTAATATCGTGGCTTAAGCTTCTCTGACCCACTCTTCCTCAGAGTAGACTGACGGTAGGGCTGCAGCATAAGATAAACCATGTCACCCACCTCAAAATGCCTCTTTGTTCTCTTCTGATCTACGTACTGCTTTTGTTGATTCTATGCCTTGGCAATATTCTCCTTGAGAGCCCTCATAGTATCCTAACTCTCCTGCAACAAGTCTCCAACACTCGACACTCTACTGTCACTCAGTAGCAAATCCAGAAAACTCGGCACCTCATACTCATACAACGCCATAAAAGGGGACATTTGAATGGTCATGTGGAATGTCGTGTTGTAGCAATACTCACACAAATGAATCCACTTGACCCATGCCTTCTGCTGCCCTGCAATATAATTCCTGAGGTAACCTTCCACCCATTTATTCACTATCTCCATCTACCCATCTGTCTACGGGTGGTAACTGGTGCTTGGTGTAAGTTCAGTCCCACAGAGTCTGAACACCTCCTGCTAGAAGTGACTCAAGAACCGACTATCTCTGTCACTCACTATGCTCCAAGGCAACCCATGCAGTCTGAATACCTCACGGAAAAAGACCTCTGCTACCTGTGTAGCAGTGTAAATGGTGGTAATCGGAAAGAAGTGGGAATACTTCATTAGCCGATCCACAACTACATATATGCAATCTCGCCCCTGGGCTTTAGGCAAGCTAGTAATGAAATCCATCGATAGGCATTCCCACTTCCTATTAGGAATCAGAAGTGGCTGCAATAATCCTTCCGGGTACGTGTTCTCCTACTTGTTCTGCTGACAAATAGGGCACTCACGCACATATTAAAGAACATCTACCTTAAGTCCTTTCCATGTGAATCTCTCCCGAATCTGTCTGTATGTTTTGAAATATCCAGGATGTCCTATAGTAGGTACATCATGAAAGGCTCGCATGATAATGTTCTTCACCTCTGACCCTGGGATCAAATAAATCCTGTTCTTGTAAATGATCAAGTCATTCACAAGTGTGTACCTGGTATCAATCATCGATCCCTGAACAATGCTGGAAGCCCAAGTATCCTTGGCATACTCTACCACAATCAAATGCCTCCAATCCCTGGATATGTGAACCATAGAGCTCAAATAAGGCCTACGTGAAAGAGCATCAGCTACTACATTCTGGGTACCTTTGATATACGAGATATCAAAGTCATATGCCTATAATTTACTTACCCACTTCTGCTAACGATCATTGAGATCTCACTGCCCTAGGAAGTGTCTCAAACTGTTGTGGTCAGTTTTGATGCAAAATTTGCTGCCAACAAGATATTGCCTAAATTTTGCCAAGGCATGCATTATAGCGAGCATCTCCTTATCATAAATGCTATAGAGTCTCTCTGGCCCTGTGAGTTTTTGGATTCATACACAATAGGGTGCTTGTCCTACATAAGCACTGCTCCAATGCCCTCACCTAAAGCATCGCACTAAAGCTCAAAAGGCTTCAAAAAGTTTGGTAATGCCAACACTGGGCACGTAGTCATCAACTCCTTAAATCTCACAAAACACTCCTGTGCCTCAGGAGTCCAACAAAAAGCACCCTTTTTTAGCAAATCTATCATAGGGGCTGCATGACATGAATAACCATTCATGAATCTGTGATAGAACCCACACAAACCTAGAAATCCTCGCAACTGTGATAGGTTTGCTGGTGTAGGCCAGTCAATAATAGCGCGGATCTTTTCACGATCCATCCGCACTCCCTCTGCACTGATAATATGACCTAAATATAACAATTTGGTCATCCCCAAATCACATTTGGACTCCTTGGTGTACAAGGACTCCCTCTCCAAAATACTCAACATGGTCTCCAGGTGAGCCAAATGCTCCTGCCAAGTCCTGCTGTAAATAAGGATATCATCGAAAAAGACCAATACAAATCTCCTCAGCAGTGAATGAAAAACCAGATTCATAGTGGACTAAAATGTAGCTAGCGCATTAGTGAGCCCAAATGGCATCACCACAAACTCAAAGTGCCCAAAATGACAACAGAAGGCAGTCTTCTTGATGTCCTGCTCATGAACCTTGATCTGATGATATCCTGATCTTAAATCTATTTTTGTGAAGTAGCATGCACAATGGAGCTCATCAATAAGCTCGTCTATTAGAGGTATTGGATACCTATTTTTGATAGCCCTCTTATTCAGGACTCTATAGTCAATGCACATGCATAAGGTGTCATCCTTCTTCTTTACCAAAACAACTGAAGAAGCAAATGGTGATTTGCTAGGTTGAATATGACCCATAGCAAGTAACTCCTTGATCGTTTTCTCGATCTCATCTTTCAGCTGCTTGGGATGTCTATAGGGCATAATCATAATGGGCTTAGCGCCCTCCTCAAGCTCAATAATATGCTCAATGCCCCTATCTGGAGGTCTCCCTGGTGGAATATCACTGAATACCTTATCATGATTGATTCTCAATTGCTGTATGTCAAGATGATATTTAGTCTTCTGCTGTCCCTCCTGTATAGGTGCCAATGTGCACTCGGCAACCCACTCTACCATGTCATGTTGCATGAGTCTCTCCATCCGACAAAAAGAAATTGTTTTGATGTTGCTGGCTCGAATTGCCTTTAGAATGTGTGTCTTCCCATCAACATCAAAATGAATCTCCATGTCCTTAAGACGAAGAGTGACTTCCTCAAGTGAATGAAGCCACTTCATACCCAAGAACAAATCAATATCTCCCATGTTCACTACGTAGTAATCAGCCTTGAACTCATAATTGTTCAAGCATAAGGGGAGATCCTTGATCATGTGTTCACACCTAAGAGTGTAACCATCGGCCACCTTAACCGTAATGCCTTTGAACTCCTCAATGATGAGTCCGCGTTTCTCAACAAATCTAGCATCGATGAAATTGTGTGTGGCTCCTGTATCAAGAAGGGTAATGACCCTCTGTCCTGCCAACACTCCATGAATCCTGAATGAGCCCTCTTGCTAAATGCTAGATAGGTGTGCCTCCTATATCTGAAGCTCTAACTCTGCCTCTACCTTAGGCTCTGTAGCCTCTAACTCTGACTCCTCAGAACTCTCCTACTGTTTGGAATTTTCAGATTCTGAATCCTCATAGTAATCCCACATCACTCGATTCACCTTGCCCTTAGGCCTCAAAGGACAATCATGATTGGCATCATAGGGACCTTTGCAATAGAAGCAAAGCTTCTTCCTACATAGATCATTAAGAGCCTCTCGATCCAAAGGTGGTGCTACTGATTTACCCTTTGAATCATTCTTAAAATCTGATTTTTCTTTGTTAAAATCAGACTTCTCTTTGTTTTTGTTAAAGCCCTTATTGTCCCTGAAAGAAGAATTGTTTCTGGAGTTGAATCTACTGGATGGTGCTGCCAACTCCATACTATGAGCTTTCTTCATTGCTTCCTATAATGAAGGAGGATCAAAGGCTTTGATCCAACCTCTCAATGGTTCCGTCAATCCCTCCATGAAGAGCACTACAAGTCATCTCTCTGAAATATTCAGAACCATAGCTGATAACTTCTAAAAGTCACCAATATAAGAATCCAAACTGCCACTCTGTCGTAACTGAGCCAAGTCTCGAAAGTAGGATTCTGGATCCTTCCTGTCAAACAGCTCCACCAACCTATCAACAAACTCCTGATATGATGTGATCCGGTCATGCTATAGTGTCACCATCTCGTGGTGCCACCAGTCGTAAGCCACCCCCTCAAGATGTAGTGTCACATATCGGATAGCATCTCTCTCAGCCATCAGATGCAATGTGAGGAATGTATCTAGCTTACTAATCTAGGCCTGAGCTGTGACCTTACCACTACCATCGAACATCGCTAGATTGAGCCTATTTGTTGCATGCTTCAGATCATTATTTTGGTTTCGAGGCCTATTCCCCTATCGAGACCTATAATTTTCAACTCTTGAATTCACAAATTGATCAAAATGCATGCGCTCATGCACTTGTGGTATCAATATATCCCACTCCTCATTGGCTACCAGAACTGCATCAGCATATAATATGTTCCCAACCTCTTCAACATTCTCCTCAGCCTGTTCTCCTCTTAGGAAAGTGGGTCTGGTAGGTCTATTTGCTATTCGTGAAACAGTCCTGGGTACCCCCTGTGAACCTACATCACTCTTGTCCTCATCATGATGTGGTGATGGTCTCCTTGGCCTACCTATCCTCTGTATAGCCATGGTCAACTACTGTAATACATCAGTTACCTACTGCTGACCTGTTCACAAATCTCTAAGATTCTGTCTAACCTCTACGTCTTCCTCCTGAGGGTCTCGAGGAATCTCTGTTCTGTCACCCATGCCTGTATCCTATACAGATGCTCTAGACAAAGAACCAGACTGAACACCTATCAAACCTGTAGCTGTCTCACCTGCCGAAATAAGTGGTGGCTGCCAAGTTTTTCTATTTTCCCTCTGATAATATCTCTTCTCTCTATCACTCTGGCGCATGAACAAATTTTTTTTTCAAACCCAACAAGGAAAGTGCTCTGATACCACTGTAGAAACCCCAGTTTCCACTATCTCTAAAATCTGACTGTTTTTATTGTTTTTGATGGATTTTGGTTTTTTTGTGATTTTTGATCATAAATGAAATAATGCGATTTTGTAAGAAATAGATAATAAATTCAAATAAAATCTTTCAACTCTGAAAACTATAGAATCTATTGAGAATATGGATGCCAGACTATTTATTGATCCTCTAAAATGATTACAATGAAGATCCAATTACATGCAATCAAAAGGCAATAATATTTTAATGAAAACCTGGTATTTGCAGCATGTTGATAAATTGCTTGAGATGGTACGCCTGTCATGTATTTGCTCTTCTCCCTTTGTGAAATGATTGTAAAGTGACCCAGATGCTATGGCGCCACCAAAGATGAAGACCAAAACCCAATAGCATAGGCGATTGGCACAGGATCTAGGTACGGCTTGAATCTGAAGAAGTACGGCCTGCTGCAGTGGTACGACTCTGTCAAACCAGCAAGTACAAAATGTACGGCTCTTTGAAAAATAGTGTCCAGACCCTTAAATATGATGCACCTTGGTTTGAAGAATGTCTTCTAGATTAAACCCTAACAAAACTCTAAAGGTAAATGATCTCTGAATGCTTTGTAATTTCTTCTGAATGAAGAAATCCCTCTGCCTGGCAATAAATCAGATGATATTTAACAACCTCTAAATTGCTTTCATTGGAGATGGCTCGTTCCCCAATGCTATGAGACTGAAACCCTAGGCTTCTGTGCTCTGGAAGAAACTTGATCAATTTTCAATCACTCAATAACATAATCAGCTTGACTATCAATGCAAAACCTTATATTTCTTGAAAAGTGTGAATTCCTTAAAAATAGGGATCATTAAATAATTCGACTTCTCTCTTTTAATTATTTCAATAGTTCCTGATCAAATTTTTAATTATAAATATAATCTCAAATGGCCCCTTCCCATGTTGGGTGACCCCTTCAGCCAAATTCACTTAAGTTATAATATTTGAAATATTATAACTTTATATTATAAGCTCCAATAATTAATATTTAATTAAATCAATTAACTATTAATATCTCTCTCAATATTTACCCAATGCACGAGCCATCTGAAGCTGACAAATAAGGAAGTGATTCTGCACGTGATCAATCCATACTGCTAAAAATAGTAGGGGTCCCTTGCTGAGTGCCAAATACTACTAAAAATAGCAACTCAGGCTAGAAGTGTCCGAATGAGCCCAAACAAAAGCCAACTGATCAAATACTAACAACTGAAGCTGAGCCACACTCCATCAAGACCCTCTACCCATCCTATCAGCCTACGAGGGTCACATAATAGGCTAATCATGTGCTCTGAGAGATGTCAACTAGAAGGGGACATGACAAAGTAAAAGAGCTCCCGAGTATTATCCACGCATACCTCAAGAATTAACCAAATCAAAGAAAACCACTGTATAATTCACTATATTTCTTCACAACTAGGCATAGAATGATGTGATCTTTTAAAGAAAGGGGAGGTTAATTTGGACACTAGGTAGGTTCTATATGCACCCTTAAACAACACAACATACATTCTTGTCTAGCTAAACAAACAACTAGCTACAAAAGATAATTGTTGGTACTTTTCAAATTAGCTTTGATATTGATCAGTTTTATGTGCATACAAGTTTTTAATCCGGAATGATTTAGAAAATAGGAAAAAAGAATAAAACTTAAAGAAATTTTAGCTCTTTTGACATCCACAAATTCTAAACTTAATTTAAAATGAAATATATTCTAGTCTTTCATAGGAACAAGACACAGGGAAGATAAGACAAATAAATGAGAGGAAATCCAAGGGACGAATCATGACAAGGCATGTGGAATATGACAATTGAAAAGAGAATTTCTAATGAAGTAAATGAATGTCAACCCTCCTTAGCACATTAATGTCTTTCGGGTCTCTTGTCTTTTATTATCACCAAGATAATAACGTGAATCCAAATAGGATGCAGGAACTTCCTATATATTCATAATGATCCAGTGGACATTCTATTCCTACACTTTGGTTCTGCCTAAGGCTCCTCTTTCGCATATAATCTCATAATGTATCACCTAATCTTGATATGATTCTATTCACAATCCAAACTTTCCTGATCGCCCATACCCAAATGTTGCATCACAAAAGTAAAAATTCCACAAATTAAATCCCTTTTAAAATATTCATAAAACTCTCCTGAAAAAAATCATTAATCATCATTTTAAACCATAATAAATATAATGCTTTTAAAACATCATATTCTCACATAATTATTCTATTTAATTTGGGTAGGTGGACCTTTAGACTTTCGAGAAGCATTAAACATTCAGCTATAATTTTAATATTCTTACCCGATACCTAGTACCCGATACTTTAGCTTTTACCAACAAATTTTATCAGAACTTCAATTTTACTAAACCTTTGCTCCCAAACTAGAACATTATGCCTAAAACCTTGTGTTTAAATTTT
>CM021100.1:771133890-771232799 GCA_007115665.2 Sequoiadendron giganteum
TTACCCAAAAGTCTTCATCTTGTCTAGCATGAAAATAAATTACCAGAGTACCTTATTTTTCATCATTCTTTCTCTCCGGACCAGATTCCCTTACATATATTCCATGGTTAGTAGATACAACTTTATTTTCCAGGGATAGAAACAAATACTCATCTTTATCCTCCTCAAACTTAGATTCATCATCAAAAATTCCTGCATCTTCTTTGATATAATACAATTTCTTGAACTTCTTATCATTTTTTATCTTTGTGATTATTGTTATTGTCCTTGTTCTTTTTTTGTGTAGATCTATTAATAAATCTTGATGCATAATGACCAATATTTCCACAAATGAAACAATTAAAAGGTAACTTACCTTTGTATTTACCAGTACCTTTCTTTAATATCCTTGTGAAATTTTCTTCCAAATATTATGAATCATCTCCTATCTTCATTTCTTTAAAAGTTGTTTTATTCTTCTCATTCTCTTGCAAATTTTCTCATCTCAAATGCAGTCACGACATCGAATAGGTGCTCCTTAGTAAATATATTTGGATCATATGATTCTTCAAGAGTAGCTACTTTGTCACTGTAATTGTCCGATAGGCTCATCAAGATCTTCTCAATTATATCTTCATCTAACATGGTACCACCTTGATTCTTGATTTCAATTGCGATAAGCTCAACTCTCTAATAATAGCTTGCAATTTCTTCTTCATCTTCCATTCTAAATTTCTCAAAATTTTCACTTAGTAGTTAGTTTCCTTGACAACTTTACTCTATCATTCCCCTCGTAAATGTCTTTCAATTTTATCCACACTTCATGAGCAGTAGCTAGAGAAATATTTTTTTTGCTTTCATTTTTAGATAGAGCATTGAAGATAGCATACCTTGCCCTTTCATTCTCCTCATAAATTGTAATCTCATTAGTAGAGGAAGGACCACCAATTGGTATAACATACTTTTTATCCACAACCTTCCAGGTATTGAAACCAAGTGAAATCAAATAGCCTTTCATCTATTCTTTCCAGTCACTATAATAAGCTCCATAAAAAATAGGAATCTACAATTTATGCACCATCTGATCTACCTCAAGTGGTTAATCTTTTCACCAAGGGACCAGAGCTTTGATACCAATTGTTGAAATCAAAAAGACAAATAAGAGGGGGGTGAATTAGTTGTATCAAATCACTTTACTTCTTAAAATTAATATTTTCACTTTAACTTCAATATGTTATTAATCGTAAATATGAAATGAAAATAACAAAAATCAAACACTAGAGACACCATATTTATGTGGAAAACCTAATGAGGGAAAAACCATGGTGAGGATTAACTCAAAATATAGTAGTAATGCAATACTAGATAAAAAGGCTCACTACCAGAGGGCCCACTACCCAGATACAAAAGCTCACTACTAGCAAAGGACTCACTATACAGAAGGAGGCTTACTTCCTATAGAAAAGAAAAGAAAAATAAAGATCCACCACTAGGGTTCCACACATTCACAACTTGATTAGAAGATTGTAGACACAATAAACTCACTGATTTTAGGAGTCTAACACCTTAAAGTAATATTACCTCAATTCACTCTTCTACACTCTACTTTTTGCACTTGTTCACACCCTTCACTTACTTGCTTGAATCATGGATGGATGAATATCAAATCCACTACAAACTTATTTTCTTTTATACCATATTCAACCCTAAAAACATTCTCCAAGGTCAGCTATACAATTTCATTTACAAATTCAAACTAGGTCGGCTACTCAACATTCCCACGGTCAATAAGAATGAGAGAGGACCAATTACATATTTAATTTAGGACCCAAAAAAAATCTTGGATCAATCACACACTTCCAAAAATTGATGCAAAGACTTAATGTAATGTGTAGACACCAGGTCAGCCAAACCTAATGAAAACACCAATGATCTTTGAAGTACATGCATCTCTAGCAAAATGATCACATGTGGATCATATAGCACACTTCACCAAACATTTTACATCTCTAGGAATACCTCAAGTACATCCATAACCATTACAACAAACTTCATCCACATAAAGCTCTTCAACAATCCAACCAGACCAACCAAAAAAATGTAAGAGCTCTCGAGCAGGTCTACCAGAGCACCAAATCACAAGAAAATTTGTCAAAACATAGAAACCATAAAAAAGAGTCATCTCCTAGATCCAAAAGATCTGAAACCAAATATCAGAAGATTGAACAGCCAAAACATTTATCCTAGTCCACAAATAGATAGTTTTTCCAAACTAGTTCACACACTAGTGAACATATCTTTTACTCTCCATCAAACAAGAAGCTGAAAACTGAGATATATTATCTATTGAATCTCATGAAAACACTTACAGATCTGCATAGGAATAATATCAACACAAAATAAATGTAGATCACAATACTGGAGCACACTCATAACACACACTTCAACACCACCTTCATTATTTCTCAATTTTTCTCAAAAGCACTTGGAAAAAACACTACTACAACTTCATAAATATAGCTCCATGTACTCTAAGAAATTTTATAGTATCTCAACTATACAAGTACCATCTACAACCAACCTGATCTATGTTGACATCAATGACAACATTAATGAAAAAACCATCACACACATCCATACTTGCAACACACTTCTCTTTCAAATTCTTCACATTTTCTTTTCTTTCAATTACCATTTAGCTTTTCCACTTTTTTTGTGCTTTTTTTCTTCCAAGCCATGGACACTCCAATTTTCTTGACTTGTATTCACCACCAGAATGGCTTCATGGTTGCATCACTACCCAATGACTTGGTAAGGCTTTCTTTCTATGAAATCTCAAATTTACTGCACCAAAGTTATGCCTGGTCCTTTGGGAAACTTTTATTGAATCTAGAGCATACTACTAGTTGAATTCAGAATTTGATTCATGGTTCATAGCCTTGCTCTTGGATCTCGGGTTTTCTGTTGAAGAAGTTCACACTACTACGAACATGATAGTGCAAACTGATTTCTTGGGTAACTTGGACTACATCCTATTTGTTGTGCACCCAACTATCAGGATTCCTTTTGTTGATGACATTCCTCAATTTATGGAACAAGGAGAAATAGTTCCTCTCTGACCCTTTCCGACTGATCTCCATAGCCCTAAATTTGATTCTCATCGATACAATGCTTACTTAGGATATTGTGCTCTTATATATGAAGCATCCCATATTGAATAAATGACCACCTTGTTCCTACAACTTGGCCCCTCTTTTTACTTTTTTGGCACTTTTACAGTGAGAAAATTTTGTACTTCCATGTATATGCAAAATATATGTTAGCATGAAGGATTATGCCTTGATGCTAAGCTTTAAGGCTCAACAATCCTATGTAACATTGAAACACCTTTGATCCTGTGGGTTGCTCATATAAAAGGTGAATCTCCAAATTATGGGCTGGTTCCCCTTTAAATTCCTAGAAAATTAATGGATTTGATGGGAAAAAGGAAGAAGGATGCTCTGGAAATGGGAAAGACAAATTCTAGGAGGTGATGCACTGAAATGTGAATAATCTACAACCCGATTCACAACTACTTCTTAAAAAGAATCTATTTACATAGCTCAATTTGGGCAATCTGATCACATGGATATTTCATAAATAGGCTTTGATTTACTTATCTTTTCTAAAGGAAAACAATATTTCACAACTTGGAAGATGAGATAAATCACTAGCACAACTTATGACCTATGATTATTAATTGCTTTTGCATATGGGCAACCATGAATAAGATATAAATTTAAAGTTTTTACTATTAAAACACATTAAATATTCATCAAAATTATTCATGAGACACACAATGCCTAAAAATAAGAAGGTAAACACTTGATTCTATTTAACAATGGAAGGAATTTCTGCAAATATTGATAAAAATGCTAAAAATAACTGTTGTTTTTGTATATAAAAGTGAAAATATTTTTTGAGTTACAAGATAAATCTCCTCTCTATAGAATGCAAAGGAAAGAAGCAAGAACTAAAGGAAAAATCCTAAGCTTTTTTCCTTTAATACAAAACTAATCTCAAAGTGCCAAGAGGTGGCACTTGTAGTTAACTGCACTAAAAAATATCCATCTCAATATACCTAACGAGAAAAAGAGATAAGCCTAAAAATGAGGGCCTATAACTAATCCAAATTGAGCTAAAATAGCTCCAAAATCTCCCTCTAAATTTGCTTGATCAAAGAGAACTCCAAAATCACTCCAGTTTGACTAAAAGTCAAAGAAAAATTACTCTAAATATCTCCAAATGCATGTGTAAAGCTTTAGTTTCACTCCTCTTCTGATTTTGCATGACTTTATTAAAAGGGTAAACTATTTGAACAAATATTAAAGATAGTTGATTATGATTTACTTTAATATTTGTTATGTGATTTTTTACTTCTACATTTACATGACAAATATTAAGGTAATTTATAAAACATTACCCTTAATATTTTTTTACATATTTATTATGTATTATTCTCAAGCAAAAGTAAAGGAGCGAATTTAATACTTTAGGATGATCCCATGGTTATAGCCAAAAATCAAAAAGGAAATAATAGGGTGGGAAAACAGCACCACCATCCAACATCAAAAAATAACTATCCAAGGTGGCATGTAGGCCAGATAACCTAACCATAACCATATAACTACCATAATTAATCAAAAACATAAGATAACTGGTAGAGTACTTAAAGCTGTGAAGACCATTAATGAAGTCAACCATATACCAACAATTCCTAAACCATAAAAAAGCTATTAAGAAATAGTAGTCCAGGATCTAAAAGAAGAAAGACAAAAAAAGCAAAGTAGTCATTAAACATCAACAAAATAATGTTAAGGCCTAAGTATTAAATATTATGAAATTTATAAAATAAAAGTGGAAAATAAATTCACTTAGTCGGTCAAAATCTAGGGCTTCATCAAGAAAACGCTAAAGAAGTTTTTGATTTAACTCGTACAGGCTCATTTTGCACACTTTTACTCTTCTACCTGTGCCTTCATGTTGCATCACCATCGAGGGTTTGAAGATTTAGGATTTCAATGGATTTTTCTCTTTAGGGTAAGTCATTCTTTGTGAATGGAAAAAACTGAGCTTCTTTTCATTATTTCATCTTTGTGAAAGAAATATTTTAGGTGATCTATTGTGACAAAAGATGAAGAAAACTATCATATTTTCTATGTCTGATCCATGGTCACTCTTGAAAGTTTATTTGATTGTCCTTGGATATGTATGTATTATCAACAAATTTTGATCTTCATCACTGAAAGTCTCCACAAAACACTTTAAATGTGCAACTGCATCTTCTTGTGCACATGAACCCTTTTGAGAAGTCATTCTTTCTTGTATCTCTATTTCTTTATACCCACACCACTTAAATATTTTTCACATGACTTCTAGGAAGACTCAAAATTTTAAGAATTCATAAAATATCTCCTATATTCGCTTCTGAATAGAGTCCCTTACCTTCCATATTTGAAATCTCCTCTCTTATCTCATTGATTTTTCATTTGCTGAAACCCTTATTATTATCTATCTTGACTTATAATAATGCCTTGAAACCCCTTTCCATTTGACCTTCTCCTTTAAATTTTTGACTATCCTCTAATAATAATGGCTTCAAATAAATGTCAGGGTAACTTATTAAATTCTCATAGTAAAAGATATGTTTTTCTCTATTGAGGTTCCAGTTGACTTCCTTGTCTTTATTGCACCTCACATGATCATTGTCATACTTATGCATGGGATTAATCTTACAAAATTATATTTTGGAACTCTATCTTTATGCATTAAGATTTGTCACCTCATTTTAGTGACTTTCACATTCTTCATTATTGCTATGAATAACTATCCCTCTTCAACTTCTCATTATCCAACTGTGCTCTTACTAGTTTGATTGTATTAAGTCAGTGAGGTGGCTTGTTTTAGCATTGAAAGACTGTGCTTGTAAATTATTTCATCCTTGTGTCTTTTCTACCAAGTGAATGCCCATGTGGAGGTGTTGTGTGATGTTCAACTACCTTTATTCACCTTTGTGCCTTGTGATAGATGAATTTACCTTCTATCTATTTTACTTTGAAACCTTGAACACTACTCCCTTGCTTTCTCTCAGAGTATTTACTCATGTCTTAACTATGCATTAAACCTTCTTTATTATTACCACTAGTCATACTTGACATTGATTGTCACAAGACATTGATACTGTCATATGCCTACTATAAAATTTCATGAGTTACTCTACCTTTAGATCTTTCTTTTGCTCATTTTGTAATTCCATGGCAAATATTGCTTCTAGTTCTCTTCATTTGGTCGCTCTATATTCAAATTTCAGAATGCATTATGACTATATGTCAAGGGAAATGCTCCATTAATTATTAAGAGGTGACTTCTTGGGCTAGGCTTTGCATGACAACTACTCACTATTTGTATGGCTATCCCCTTTGCATTTTGCAAACTATCTTCTACTATCAGACTTTAGGTGACTGCCACCATCTCATATGGTAGTGACTTGCAACATTGTACTATGATTTTTGCCACCCTGATTGTTATGGTGAATTCCTTTCCTTGGAATGTAGGTGATTGCTATGACTTTAACCCATTTTAATTTATGAAATTTACACTTTAATCCTCTTTTGTAACTAAGAGGATAGTATGTTGGGCTCAACCCTTGTGGGAGCCACATTTTCCTCCATATACTATGATGTTGAAAAAATTAATCCTGCAATAGAAAATGTACCTATGTAATGCCCCACCATGTGAACCCCAAAGGACAACAAAATACCACACTATTTTATTTTTTAATTTGAAAGTAAAACATTGTATAGGATAAATATGCACATTCATTACATGAAAAGAAATTATGAATTTTCAAAGTCATCTGGATCCTCTAGGGTACATAGAACGGTCATTACAAACCCTAACTTTTATAAAAAATGAAAGCGAATAAAATCCAAGATTACATAATGATGACATACAACCATCCATAATTAAAAGAGAGGAAAATGATACATCATTTTATTAAAATTCAATTTATATTTTAATATTACAATTGTGGAGCATATTTCCACAAATACAACACCTCATGATTACATTCCATACATTACATAATACTTCTCTTATAACAACGAGAAGAGTACATCAAGTACGAGAATAATTACATCAATGAAGGATAAGGTACAAGGTGAGGAAAATTCTTCAACAATGTGAAGCTTTGGAAAATTTGCATCCACTTCCACATTGTGAACACAACGTGGGAACCCAATGGGGTGCATAGCATGTTCCACCCAACCACATGGACCTGAAGGCCCACCCCCTATGCTAGGAGATGACAAGAAAGAACTCATGACCAAGACAATCAAGAAGAATGAACACAAGACCAAACTACAAGGTCAACCAAAACATAACATACAACAATCTCAACAACCACTTACAAGGTGACTGCTTCTAGAGGCATATGAAGGAAAAATAGGGAATATTATCAGAGAGTATCTTCGCATGGTCCTAATACAAAACTTTACAACAATCAGGGGTGTACCAAACATATAACACCAAACTTTACTAGTTTGAGTACAAATGAGAGGCATGAACCATCTCGCCAAACAACCATAACAAGAGGAAAACTACCAAATAAGATAACATCCACAAGAGTTCAAAAAAATGAATAATTACAACAAACATTTCAAAATAAAAACAAGGAAATCCATAATAAACCCATTACCCAATGCCTTAGGAAGCCTATAACATGAACTTTCATATACTCCCAACTGAAGGGTATGCAAATACTAGGATTCCCAAAGAACTCACATCAAGGCTTGGCTTATAAACTCATCAAAAACAAAAATAAATCAATGTATAATTCAATCAATCAGGAGAATGCAAGAAATCAAACTTTAACCTCCCAACACCATACATGCAATGAAACTTGAAAGCATATTGCATACTCCTCTTGTTCAAACATTCCTTTTCAATTTGGTAAATAAACTAAATTAATAAGAACATGAAAGGATTAATCATTTGATGATAATCTAACTTCAATTTCTACTTCTTTAATTATAATACTCAAATAAATCAAAGCTCTCCTAGTAATTTTTGGATTATTAGTTGTTCAAGAATCACATATTTTAAGACTATATTGAAATTATTTAATTAAATAAAGAACTTATGAAAACCTACAGTAGGTGTACCATCGGATTAAAAATTCATAGACTATACATTTGTTACTTCAAAATAATAGATTTAATTAAAATATAATATATACCTTTGATTATTATAAGCTAAATAAATTTAATTAAAATTTAGCATAAATAATTTTTTCTGCAAATCACAAATCTAATATTAAATGAATTTGTATTTAAATTTAACTTAAATAAACCAAATCTGATTTGAATGTATCTGAAAATAAATCAGATTTTAAAATTACCTTTCCAATAAACATATCACTTACTTACGTTTTAACCTTTCGCTCATAAAAAGATCATTAAAATATTTAAAGAACTATAATCCTAATATTCTTGAATAATTAATTTTCATGGGAAAATAGTAAATGATAAGAGCACAAAATTCGATTTTACTCTTTACCTATTCATTCACTCAAATGTGAACATCATCCAATCTTACTAAATATAGTGTAAAGAATAATTAAATGATCGACTATAATTAAATGCATCTTCATCATAATATCTTTTAAATGGATAAGCACTATGAGAACCTAGAATATGTAACCCATCAATTTTATTTTCTTAATTTAAAATCCCTAACTTATACATTTGATTGCCTCAAAATAATTAAGATTAAAATATAACCCATAACTTTGTTACTTCAAAATAATAAATTTAATTAAAATGTAATATATACATTTATTTACTTTTAAACTGAATAAATTTAATTAAAATCTAAGATTTCTATTTGTTGACTACACCCTAAATAAATCTAATTTAAATCCAACATAGATAATTTATACGTAAATCATAATCTAATAGTAAGGAGTTTTTAATTAGCTTTATCTTTAAAACACACTAAAATGTAGTTATATAAATTAACAATAAAACTTTATAAAATATAAAACTTCAAACTTTAATATATCTATAATATATATGTATAGTTCATATAAAGGCACTACACATTCTAGAGCACTTTATTCCAAAAGAAACCTACCATTCATTTATCTTATCAAACTAGATCTTTGATGATTTGGGGAGTCAAGAACATAAATACAGGTCGTAGTGATGAAGCTTTGCCTAATGGGCATAATGGGTTGATAACTATCCACATTGCTTAATATACCAATGCTTATAACTAACCATGTATTAGTGACGAAGCACTCAAAATTATATCATCATATTGATGTAATAATAACTATAAGTAATTCTATGATTAAAGGATGTTTATACAACAATCAAATATTCCCTAATCACTAGTAAAATATTTTACACTTTAAAGAACATATTGCTAATTGATATAACAATATATGTATTTTGAAAGTTGTACAAAAATATCAAATATAATGATACTTATTTATTTATACCTTTATATTCAATGGTTCATTTTATTTCATGAAATTATAATTGATTGAATACCAATTTGTTAATTATCATACATCTAAAATTAATACATTATATTAATATATTGCAATTTATATATTCAACATTATAGTATTGAATACCCTTATTTTTCATATATTGCAATCAAGAACTAGTCTATCACCTCATAGGCTAAATAAAATAAAATATTTATATCCCCCTCATATAAAATTAATAAAAAGAGTATGACCTATGTACATTCCTCTTGTAAAATTGAACTTAGCACAATGGGCCTTTATCAGAGTATATAAGACTTGACTAATTAGTAAATGTTATAGTTGCACAACTCTCTTGATAGACTGGTATGCAAAATGCAGATGCATAGATAAGGTACATGAATTTATTGAAATAATGCCTCAAATAAATGCTACCTCCTAGTATGCCACGACTGAGATAGGTTGACAATGGAATCAACAAGATTATTTAAACCTCTACAACATTCTAATTTCAAGTACTACAGATATGATAGGTTGCCAACAAAATTGGGAAGGCTATTTACACCTCTACAGTCTTCAGGGTTCAACTTTTGTTGTTGTGAAAGGTTGCCATTGTTCTAGTAGGCCTGAATGAGGGATGTAAATGCACAAAAAAGGCAAGCGAATTGTTTGAAAACATTCCTCAAAGGAAATGGGGTCTCATGGACTACATAGGTTGCATGATACACACAAAACGGGTTTATAAGATAGGCTTAAGAAACTTTCAAGAAAATGAAATTAGAAAATGTAAACCAAACTTAATAACTTTACCAACGTCCACTCTGTCTGTGCCAAAAAATGGGAGCTGAGAATTAGGGTATGGACATCAATCAAAACATAAAGGTTGGAAGAAGGTTGCCAGAGGGTGGATTTTCCTTCATTGACATGTATGCAGATAAAAGAAATGTAGAAGCAAGGCCAGACATGTGAAATAAAAAATAAAAATGTGGACACATATACATGGCTTGTGAATTGATGATATAAATTTTCATTTTAATAAACATACTCTAACAACCATCATGCAAACCCAAATAATAGAAAATTTGAGATGGTTACAGTAGTAAAGAAACATTATTTCAAAATTTTATAAATTATAGATTCACGGGACCAACCAAGAATTAAACTGAAGGTGAAATATTACTACTATTTTTTTCCTCTGCAATTTCCCGAATTTCCTGTTTCTTCCAGAGTTCTTCCGGTTGCAATATTTCTAACTTTTACCCCCAACACAAAACACAATAATTTTTTTTAATATTTCCCCATATGATGTTTTGTAGAAATTCCCTTAATGATTCCTTTCGCCCCATTCACCAAAAATAAAATAGGAATAGTCTCTACTGATTTTTGATAAAATTAAGGACAAATGGCCAATGCACCAAATTTTATTTTCCACCTATCAATTCCTGAGAGTACACCCGGAAAAATGCATTTACCCTATTTAACCACTTGGAGAAAAATTCATCCTTTTAAGGAATTTAGAAATCTACCCTCCACCAAGGTTTAATTGCATCTATAGGAAAACGTTTCATCCTTAGTTTAATATTTTACCCACTAACTGAATACATTATTACATTAAATTAAATTAAATACAACCCTACCATCATTTCAATATTTTATCGGGTCAACATTAAATCAATCATTTCATCCCGAGATTTCTAAAATTATATTTATATTTTTGAATAAATTCTTAACAATAATTAAATAAATAGTATTATTAATTAAATAAATAAAATTATTTAATTAATTTAATTAATTTAACAATATTATTTAATAGATAATTAGGAATTTAAATATCTGAAATTAAAATATTATTATTTATAATTCTATTAAATACTGACAATTCAAATAATATTCTTTTAATTTTACAAACATCATTTAAAATTTTCAAATTAATCTAATATTTAATTAAATCTTTGGTAATTTTGTAAATCATCCTACTAATAAAGTTTGATGCTTAATTAAATTAATAACCATCACTAAATAATGATAACGCATTAGAATCAAACAATCAACATATTAAGATTAACACGTAAAACAAACGACATAAGATAAAATGATACCAAACAAGATGGGGTACTGACAGACGACATTGAAAAACAATGACAAGATGACTGATGGAGATGAGGTTTCTTTCTTGTCAAATCCATTTTCAACTTCATACCCATTGGTATTTATGAGGCTCGCCCTATCTTGATAGTGCAAGTGGAATTGAGGCTTGGGTACTTGTAATTCTACATAAAACTGAGTGTCAAAACAACATATATATATCTAATGCCATGCACACCATGAGAGAGAATTGTAGTATGGCATGGAGCTCATAGATGAGTGATGCCACACTATCCCTCTCACCCAAACCTCAATCAATAACCATATTCTAAACAACATCATCATTAAACGATAAGTAAATATCTGCATAAGCATAACATCAAACACATATGTCCACATATCAAAAATAATAGTGTCGTAAACAACCAAGTCAAATAAGTAGAACTATTAACCAACCAAACAACATGATGAAAAAATCACCAATATAGTCTCGAGTATGCATCAAACATAAGCAGTATCTGAATGGCATCAAGCACACACAAAAAGGTATCATAGGAGTAACAAGAACACAAGAGGCACTACAACCTATACCTACACAGTGAATAAACAATTTAGATTAAAAAAATGGGTTAATAGCCTCTCTTGATTTAATATATGCATATGATGTCTTTTTATCTCCTTCATTTTGTTGATCGGAGGTAGACTAAAAAGTACATTTTTTGGAATCCTACATATAGGAGTAGAGATGAGACCTTGATCTCTAACATAATGTTTTCTTCCTCCTACAAGTCCTTTCTTGGAGCTATCACTAAGACAGCTGGATATTTTGATGTGGACAACAAGATTCGTCATTCACTCAGGAAATGACAGGTCCCAACTCTCTTTTATATGTTTTCCCTTTCTTCTAATGTACTTGTTATTGTGCATTCTTTCACATAAAGTTACTCCCACAACTTTTTTGGGATTATAAACACTTCTCTTTTGAATATAAACAATTATTTCATGCAATGACTTGTATAAAATATCTCTTTCTTGTAAATAAATTGCATAATATGAACTAAATATTATTGCATTTTTAAGTGTTTATAATCTTAAAAATTGACAAGTTATAAGTACCTTTTTTCTTTCTTCAAATTAGAAACATTAGTGTTATCCCAGCCTAACCTGATTGGGCTGAAAAGTACAATTAGGTAATAATATACACATATAATATATATATGAAAAGTTTTTCTTTTTCATACTTAATCATGTATTTACCGTGCATCATTTTTATTTTTTTATTTCATAGTATAATATTTCTAGAATATTTCAATTTACTCTCATGTGTATGTGTTAAATTAACCATAATTTTTTAATGTAGAGAACAAGATAGAAAACAAAAAAAATAAAAAAAAAAACCCTACAAAAGAAAACTAACCTAACTAACTAAATTTCTTTTACCCTATCTAAACAATTTAATTTAATCTCTATCACTATTTATATAGTATTCTTTGTATGAATTATAGTAGGCTTATCTTCAAATTCACTTGAATAGGCTTCAAATTTCCTACTTACCAATAACTTGGCTCATATGTATGAAAATGACCTCATTAAAGGTCGATTGCACACACCTTTGTTGATTCCTCCATACTCTACCTTTTAGTCCCAGTTCATGGTTTTCTTCTTCATTTTGTTTGGTTCCAGGAATGGTTGTGTTCATTTCTTGATTTTCTTCCTCTCAAAAATTCTTCAAGTCTTTGGCCTTGCCTTCACTCTTAGCTTTCTTAGACCAAGCCATAACACAATTTACACTATCATCAGAGAGAGAGAAAGTAAAAACTTGATACTCTATATTTTGCATGAGATCAAGAAAATTTCCCTTTTTAACTTGTGAATTTTTAGTTTAGAGCAAAAAACATGCATCTCTTGCTCAATCTTCCCACTTTTCCACCTCATGATCATTTTCCATGTGTGAAAGAAATGATGACTCACCATTTCTATTTTATCATTTTTGGTGTGGTATTTCCAAGTCTCGACATTCTTGCCCATTTTCCTACAAAAATTTAGGATTTTCTTCATAATAGTTGTAGTTAACAAACCGTTTCGATTTAGCAATTAAATTTTCAACATTTTCAGTTTCATTAGGGTTATGCACTTTATTAGAATTTGAAATTCTTCTCATTAATGATTCCTTTCTTTTAGCAGTCAAAATCTCTTTTGTTAATGAAATCACTTTATGTGTGGCTAGACTTACCCTAGTCAAAAAAATTTCACAATCAAGTTCACCATGATTAGTTGTATCATGAATTCTACACTCACTGAACCTACCAAAGGTGAACAAAATCAAAGGATAAAATCTCTATTTAAGGATTCCCTAAAGTTTATCAACTTCCATGTTCATTTTTTTCTTTCAAAAAGTGTGCTTGGTAAAAATTTTAACGTGACCGGTGGCATTGGTGCGACATGCTCTCTAGTACCATGGATCAACTTCCATGTTCTTACTATCGGCTTGTATAGACTATTATCTTCCAAGCAAATTTCAAACTCAAAAATGAGACTGATTCCAAACAAAAGTGGAGGGAAAGATATGAAGGCCCTCTTTCTAGTGCCAATTCATATTGATCATGATGTCATTCGCACACCAACAATGCAGATAAATCCTCATAGAAAATCCGTGGGAACCTATCTTTACTTGAAAGAATGAACTTGGACAACCTAAATCCTTAGGTTGATTGAGCTTAATCCCAAGGATCGTTTAAGTCAGGTCTTGACCATACTAGGTTCACATCAGGGTTCATTGTGACAATGATGTTAATCACGAGGGGTAAATGTTAATTTTTGGTTCTACAAGGAATCATAAGGTTTGATTAAAGATATTCTCAGTCCGATCATCAAAATTTTTTATGAAATCAAAAAATATGCAATAATATTCCATGAAATTCAAAAAAAATTTCTATCACTTAAGTAGATTTAGCTTTAAGGATTTAGCAATACAATGGAAACAAAATATTTGAAATAAAATTTCTATTCATTCATCTATTTTTTAGAACATTTTCTAAAATTTAAACATCTAATCTAAAAAAAAGCATCAAAAATACTTAAAATGTAAAAAAGCTCCCAATTATTATCCATGCATGCCCCAAGAATCAACCAAATCAAATAAAACCACTCTATACTTCACTAGATTTCTTCACAACTAGGCATAGAATGATGCCAAATTTTAAAGAAAGGGGAATTTTATTTGAACACCAGGTAGGTTTTGTATGCACCCTTAAACAGCACAACATACAATCTTGTCAAGCTGAACAAACAAACAGCTACAAAAGATAACAATTGGTACATTTCAAATTAGCTTTGATATTGATTGGTTCTATGTGCATACAAGTTTTTAATCTAGAATGATTCAAAAAATAGGAAAAAAACCAAAACTTAAAGAAATTTTGGCTCTTCTGACATCCACAAATTCTGAACTTAACTTAAAATGAAATATCTTCTAATATTTTATAGGAACAAGACACAAGGAAGATAAGACAAATACATGAGAGAAAATCTAAGGAATTAATCATGAAAAGGCATGTGGAATATGAAAACTAGAAAGAGAATTGCTAACGAAATCAATAGATGTCAACCTTCCTTAGCACGTTAATTGCTTTCTGGTCTTTTATCTTTTATTATCACCAGGATAATAGCTTGAATCTGAATAGGATGCAAGAACTTCCCATATATTCAAAATGATCAAGTGGACATTCTATTCCTACACTCTAGTTCTGCCTCGAGCTTGATACTCTCGGGATTGGGTGACACCAGAGGTTAGCGCTTCCTTTTGTTGCATGCATAATACCAAGATTCTTGGTATTCCAAAAATTCAAGCTCCTCCTTCATATAGGCTCCCATAACATATCACCTAATCTAGATATGATTCTATTCATCCATACCCATATGTTGCATCACAATCTGCTTCTCTTGCAAGTACAAATTCCACACATTAAATCCCTTTTAAAATATTCATCAAACTCGCATAATTTTTTTTATTAATCATAATTTTAAACAATCATAAATATCACGCTTTTAAAACATCATATTCTTGTGTAATTACTCTATTTAAGTCAGGTAACTGAACCTTTGAACTTGCGGGAAACATTAAACATTTAGATTTAAACTTAACATTGTTACCTGGTATCTGATACCTGATACTTCAACTTTTATTAACAAATTTTCTTGGACCTCAAATTTTACTAGAACTTTCATTTTATTGGACCTTTACTCTCGGACCAGAAAATTATGCCCAAAACCTTGCATTTACATTTTTACATCTCTTGCTTCCCGATACTCAGTTTTCAGTACTCAATACTCTTGAATCACGAAGTATAAAAAAATATTTTGACTTTTACCTTCTGGTGATCTCCTCAACTAGCTAGCACCTACCATAAGCATTAGTTTTTTTTTTACTTGGGTCCCCAAGCTTTATAGTCCTAGGGCATGTTGTGAGACCACACAACACTAACCAACACATTTCTAGTGTCATTTAAAATTGGATTAGGACAACCAAGTATCCTGTCAAAACACAATTTCCTATATCTTTCCAATTGCAAGGGTCTTCTATTAAATTTATTCTCTTGGTTGTTATTTTTTCTATTACTTCCACTTCCCCCTACATTCTGATTTCCTTGTTGGTTCATAATTTTTCCACTAGACTGATTATGCATATGTTGATGATGTTGCTCACTTCCACTCATATTCTGAGGTTGGGAACATGGAATGGATTGAATTATGTGAGATGAAGTATTTATATAAATTATTGGTTTTTGTTGAGGTGAAGAAGATGGTGGGTTTTGGCAACTAGAGGCTACAAAATTCCCAAGATCACATGAATATGTAAGGAATTCAATCTTTCTCTACAATTCAACATTTGCAGCTAATATCTATATTCTCTCTAATTCCTTTTGCAAATATTCATTTTCCCTCCACTTAAGTTCTAATGGTTCTAACCCCTCAGATGTAGGAATCCTTTGAGATGATGCACCTTCATTAATGGTAATTTTCTTCATAGGTTGTTTCCCTTCTTCAATGTGTTGGGATTGAATATTTGTGGTATTAGGTCTAGCAGCTGAACTACTGATAGTAGAACTAGTCCAAGTAATGGTATAGGTTTTCTTTATTGGAGCACTAACAATGTTACTACCATATATTTGGGTAACCACTAGGCCAAAATATGTGATAGGGACAAGCTCAAGCTCTTCTTGATTCACTAGTTTTATTCATTTAACTTTCCTCCTCAATATGTCTCTCTCATAAACAACATTTTTGATTATTTATTCCTTCCTCATTTTATTTATTAATCCTTATTTCATCTTTCCTTTTGGCTTCTATTTGAAGCTCATAAATCTTACCAAAAATATCTTCCTCGTTAGGAAATTTTATATCAGAATCAAAATTCTTTGAGATATCTATAAGATTAGGAGTAGTATTAATAGATCCAATCAAGAGATCAAAAGGAAAGGGATTATAGTTGTTGGTTGTGGGAATTTGTAGCACCAAAAGTCCTAACGTTACTAGAAGTAACATTATTAATAGAATTGACATTATCTTGAACACTTCTACTTCTACCTCTTCTTTGTCTAGGCCTAGACTAATGTACACTTATAGCAGACTTATTTACAACACCTTCTTCATCCTCGTAGTCAAGACCTAACAATTTTTTTTGGCTTTCATGAATTTCATGGCTACTAATATAAGAATTTGCAGGTTCAAGAGTAGGATATGGATTTGACTTACTTGTATTTGTATCCTTCTATTTCTAGGATTACCATGTATTTCTCTACAATTCTCCCTCCAAATTTTCTTTAGGATGCTTCTTCATGTGTCCTCTAGTTTTTTTTATCTTCTCTACACCTTCTCACCTTTGTTCTTCTCGCTTTATTTGAAAATTTTCCTTGCACCGCAATTGGTACAAGAGACCTAGAGTCCTCACCCAAATAATTAGTAACATGAAAATATTTGTAAATATTTGAACAAACTTTAGAGATTATGTAAATACAAAGAGAGTTCAGACAAATTTATGATAATTTGTATGAAGGCTCATAGAGAAATGCAACGGCAAGGTGAAACTTTAATTGACAAGCTTCAAATTGGTGGATGATGAGATACTTTGACAAATTCATCCATGGGTGAACACAAAATTTTAAAGTTTATGACTTTACCTTTAAATGATCTTGAACCAAAGACCTTAAACAAGTTAATTCCCCTAGTAGATTCACCAATTTGTCATTATTTTTTAAATCCCAACTAGATCTCGTAGATAACCTATGGTTTTTCCACTTCCAAATATTATTTATTTGGAGGGACTGCCAATGATCAAGTGAAAGTTGAAAGAAATTTTCCTCTATACTTTAGGTTGCACAATGTTCGAAGTTGGAAGTTTGTCATTGATGATGTAGTTTGGAAACATGAGCATGAGGTGCATATATTGCTTGATCTAGTGTTTTCATTGATTTAAAAATTGTTATGATCATTCTATCATAGCTTGGAAGGATTTTTGATGACATATGTACAAAGCAAGTTGGTCCAAAACATTTGGTTATACAAGAAAATGGCTAAGTATTTCCTCTGGCATTGTTGTGGTTCAGTGCATCATTTTTTGGGTCTACACTCCATTGCAAGTGGAGATATCACTCTATAATTTTTGATATAATTTTGAGATCATCGGGTGCAACTATATTCAATACTTTGTGACATTCTATGAAGTTTTCCAAAAGATATGGGTGATAGAGTTCAACAACTCAACTCTGTATATTATAGTCATTCCTTGTATAGTGTATCAGTGTGGGAGATTTATCATTTCTTCATGATAATTATTTTGTTCTATGATGATGAAGATAATCTATTAGATGTCGGATAAGTGGGAATTCAAAGGAAGATCAAGTTTTGAAGTCACACATTTGGAAAATAGTACATATATATGAAGGTATTGTGTTTAAGTCTATTTTTGTTTGAAATAACATGTTAGATGTTTTGGAAAGGATAAGAAAGTAACTTTATCTTATGTGGGATTTATATTAGGTCCATGTTGACCTATCTTGATGCAAATTTAATTTTGAATTAAGGTGCAAAGTTTAGATAATAAAAAAATTGAGGATGACATGTTTAATTTTGTGTGTTACTTCTAATTAGGCCAACCTAATTGAAGTTACACCTGATATGGATATATAGGATATGAATATCGAGCTTTTAAGAATATGAGAAGTGTAGGATGAAAAAGAGATAGTATATTATGTGTGAGTATTGAGATATTTATGACATGTATGGAACTTCACCTACATGTGTGTGACATGAATACAAATAGAGTTGAGGTGATTGTGAGCATAGAAAAATACTGTTTTCGATTAGTGTGAAGATCATTTTGTACTTCATTGGAACTGTAATCCAACATAAGATAGATGTTATTGTATAAGTTAAAATAGGATGTATAACCACCCCTTCTTTGTTCCTTCTCTTTTTCTATGGGCAGTGAGTCCACTTGGACAGTAAATCCACCTAGTAGTGAGCCTTTCTATCATATACTATATTTGGATATAATATATTGTGAGCTAACCCTCACCATGGTTTTTCCATTTTTGGGTTTTCCATGTAAAAATACTATTTTTCATGTGTCATGTGATTTTTTTGTTGTCTTCATGCTTTCATACATCTTTTTAGTTATATTTATTTGGATAATTGGATGGCTTATGCTTAGTTGGTTTAAAGGAATACTGATTCACCCACCTCTCTTAGTATTTTGGGTGTTCAAAAATTGGTATCAGAGCTTGGATCCTTGGAAGGAGCTTGACCACTTTGGGAAGATCTTAGAGTTTGAACACATGGCTGATAGAAAGTATCTTATTCCTCTGAAAGAGATTCCTGCCATTAAATACATAGAAGAAGACTGCATGAATGATGAAGAAGAACTTAAAGAATCCCTTGAATATCTTAAAATTTTTTAAGATGAAAACAAAGATATGAAGGAAAATCTAAAAGAGGAAAATGAGTTCATCAAAAAATTTGAGAGAGTGGATCAAGAAATTCAGAGAAAGAAATAAGGAAGTCAATGAAAAATTGAGGTAAACAAATGAAGACATCACTAGACTAAGAGTACAAGTGGAATAAAAGAAAAGAATTGAGGAATTCCTGAATACAATGATAAAGAATAAATCCAATGAGTACAATAGACTTGAACAAGAAGTGATGAATCTAAGATTAGATCTGGAGAAGGAAAGAATTTATGAAGAAAAATTTAAGACAAGCTCTATAATTCTTGATGAGTTGATTGTTGGCTAGAAAGCATCTAAAGATAAGGGCGGTCTAGGACTTTAAAACGGATAAATATCTAAAGTAGATCAAACATCTAATTCAAAAAGGATCATTGAACCAAAGAAGACTGAAGACAAAAGTAACTATGGCAAGTTCTAGAATCAAAGAGATAATGCTAGAAGATTCCCAATCAGACAATCAAATTCTCAAAGGTACCCATATTTCAATTATTTTTTCTATTTTTGCAATAAATTTAGACATAGACATGGAATGTAGAAGCATAATGAATCAAAATGTTTCATCCATTTTTGGTCAATTATTTGCATGCAAGAAATTTGGACATAGAGAAAGTGAATGTAGAAGTAAAATGATAAATGCATATAATAATAGAATGATTCAATCTTTCAATGGTTACTACTATACATGCTATGGATATGGACACAAGGCTAACCAATGTACATATAGAAGGAATGAAAGGAATAATGCTCAAAGGAATATAATATGCAACAATTGTAGAGGGTCTAGATGTACTACTAGATTTTGAAGAAACAAAAATTCAAGGAAGGATAATTTGATAAAGAAGAATGAACCAATTAAGAAAACTGATCCAGATGAAGTGAAAAAGGAAATGGAAAGGATATAGAGAAAAAAGGAAGAGACTAAGGGTAAGGGAGAATTTGTACCACCCTCTAGTGCATATATTTCCTTTGGTAACTAAGCCCAGAGCTATGGCTTAGGGGGAGCTTTAATGAATATCTCATGTCCCTTGGCTGAAAAGAGGTGCTTGAGATACAACATGAAGATATGTCATGGAAAATGAAGTTCTTAATCTAAGGAAGAAAATTGAAAAATAAAATATAGTAATGTGGCAATTTTTGGAGCTTGGAAACATGACTATGTATGCAAACTTTAGGGTTGCCAACTTTTTTTCTAAATCATTTATTGTAGAGTTGGGTCAAATTGAAGAGTTAAAAGTGTACTTGGGAAGACAAATTAATTTCACTAAAAAAATTTAAAGAATAAAAGAGGATAAAGAAATAATTTTGAAGGGTCTGAAGCATCTTCAAGTTGTAGAGTCTCAAACCCTACTTCATCAAGCAAATAGAATGTATTTAACAATCCTTGCACATTCTAAATTTATGAAGTTATCATATAAAAACAATTTAAATGCAATGGAAACATTAGAAATATCTCTAAAATAATGCAACCTAAATTTAGAAGATACTCCACCAAAAGCTTAGAGAATGATTGCTTAGGTGCATTTTCACAAATTCCATACTTCAACAATGAAGAGAAGTGCATTAGACTGTATTTAAGAAGGATTCATGATCAGTTCATGTGGATTGATGGTTCCCACGTCATTACCAGAGCTGTGATTAGGGAAATCACTAGTTTATGGTCCACTGGACCGATTCTAGTAAGGAAATCTAACAAGAAAAAAAGACATAATGTTGAGAATAGGTGTTGCATTAAACCCTATCAAAATTCGGCAATTTAGTATACAACTATGATGATTGGACATATGATTTATGGAGACAATTCAGTCTCTACCACCACAATTTATGTGGCTTTGGATATGATTGAAAATAATGCTGAGTATGACCTTTGTGAGTTGCTTTCACAACAATTATTGGAGAACCTAAAAGAAATCAAGAAGAAAACATAGGTATTTAGGTATGGTACTTTGATAAAAAAAATATTTTACTACTTCATGAAGGAAGTTTTGGTAGTTGGGAAATTCAATCGGTCAAATGAAAAGCATGTTTCTCATTAGATAAAAGAATAAATGAGTAACATTGGAGATATAGAGGCTTAGATTGATTCTCTTATAGATTTCTTTGTAGAATTTCAAAGAAAAATGAATATGAGATAGAGAATTTTGAGTGATATTGTAAGGAAATATATGTGTGACATTAAATTTTTGGTATCTACCGATTTTTACATTATGGAAGCAATTGAGCCAAGAATCACTTTGGTTATAGAGTTTGGTTATGAAATAATAGAAGATGTAGCCACTAGCGATGCAAAAGTTGTTGGTTGTTTATATTGTAACCAGGTTGATCTCCTAATCTACCTATGGAAATTTCAATTCCAATCAAGGGTAGCTCGAAGGACTTGGACCAAATACAAAGGATTGTAAAGACCTCCTCCACTTTGGGATTTGCAAGACCTAGGAGGGTGATCCCTTAATGTGTTTACAACCTCTGCACCATAATTATAAACAAAATTAACAACAATAGATAATCTCACCTAATAGCTCAACATAACGAGATAATATTGAATATAATTCTTTGTTCATCAATAGTATCAACCATTTGGAGTGTCAGACAGTCACAAAAATACTTCATAGAAAAAGATATTCATTGATTTTCAATTTGTAGCAAGCTCCAGGTGAACACAAACAAAATATTGAATCTCACAAAGAGGTACAACTTAGATCAGTGTCTTATATCTATTGGAGGAGTCAAATTCATAAGCATCTAAGGGTTCAATACAAATTCAACACACAACACATAAGATCTTTGATGGTATTTCCTTACAATCTCACCAATTTGTATTCTAACTCAATACTACTTATCAAATCCTTGTACAGAACATATCAACCTACAATCCCATTCAAGCATTTTAATTAATTCTTTGAATTAAAGCTAAAACAAGAATTGCACACACCACAACAGTGAGATGAACAGAATAAACCTTGATCATTTTATTCAAAATTCAGATATGCTTGTACATTGGAGAGACATGAGCTTGAATTAATCAATTTAACTCAAATTCTAGTACTATCATAAAAAAAAAAATCTACATGAATTCAAAACCTGTAACAAAATGACTCAAAACCTAACCTGCATTTTCTCCATAGCTATTAGACTTTACAATTGCTCTGCAACTTCACCTAGACTCGACCAAAATTTTCTAACTTGCTAACCCGTAATTTTGGACTTTAAATCCTTCTTATACAAAATGAAGGAGAAAACAATCATCAGACCATAAAGTACACATGTCACCAGCCACTTGGACTGCCTTGTGACATTTCAATTTTTTTTAACAACATAAATCTCCCCTAGATAATCTTCTTTTTCATCTTTCTCATTGAGGATGGTTTGATGCAATAACAAAACCTCAAGAGTTCCACACTTAAACTTTCATTAAAAAAAACTAGAATCTGTTGTAACTACAACAACTGGTTTGTTAACCATTAACAACCTACCCCGCTTCACTCCTCCTCAGTAAAATATATATTTACCCATTACTGGTACTCCTCATCAGTTGGCCAGTTAAAACTGATTACCTCATTTACCTTGACACTATATGGTGTATACTTAACTGTCACCTGATTTTCGTCTCATTCAAAAGACTCAAGGAATGAGTTGGTGCTGATAATATTATCCATACAACTCACCAATAAATCAAAATCCGAGTCATCACAAATTAAAGTGATTTGAGCATTGATGACCTCATTAGCCCGATCCTACCATTGCTGAAGTGACATGATATTTCCCTGCTCATCAATTATGTCAGGTAGAAGTGTGTCACTCCAATCATCAAAACTCTTTACCAATTCTTGGATGTTCCTACTCAAATCATCTAGTAAGGCTTGAAAACCTTGCAATGACTTAACCAACACTTAAGTAGATCTTGATGACTAGTCCCTATTATTGACATCAAACCTTGAGGCCTTATACATTACATCTAAATCATTGGACCTAGGGATCCACTTGTCAATTAATGGTATTTCTACCTCCTAATCCTTGTCAATGTTATTTATTGCATTCAATAATAAAGAATAGGAAGAATACACAGCTGACAATCTGTCATCAACTTTCTCATTTAAATTCCAAAATACAGTAATAACAATCTCCTTTTTCCTTGACAATACTCCCTTCTCACTCACCTTCAGATATGCATGTAGCTCTGCAATTTTGTGCATTAACTACTTGTTTATTGAATCAAAAGAGCATTCTAATTCTTCCTCAATTGGTTCCAATGTAGGATTGAGGGAAGGAGTTTGACTGGGAGATCCCTGTGTAGAGACAATGGGGGAAATAGGAGGCAAATACCTAATCCCTAGAGCAACTGATGTTTCCCCAATCTACTTGTATTTTAGCCTGTCCACCTCTATCTACAGCTCAATATTCTTTTGTTGCACCTTTTTATATTCTCCAATTATAAAATTATGTTTTTCCATAAGCCTCCTTTTTTTAGCCTCCTATCTCTCTACAATCTTTTTTGCCAATTTGGCCACATTTACAATTAAATTTGTGGCCTTTGTAGTTGAGGTCTTTGAAGATATCTTTATTCAAAACCCCCTCTCAAATTTGGGTTAATATCAGTAATATTTGGCTTTCTCCCTTGGGGAGCCAAATCCCAAATTGCAAAAGTCTCATATTCTTTACTAAAGGTGGAATCTTGCAATGTTCCCTTGACCTCTTCTTCAAAATTTTGCAAGGGATGCTTGAATTTCATAACAAAATTGAAAGCTACTGCATCAACAATGGCCCACTCCAGTAGAATCAAGACACCAGCTTGATTGACCAATTTTCTCCCTTCCTCTAGAGTGATTCTCTTGAATTCATTCATTGATTCAGCCTTTACCTCATTATCATTCTCTTGGTCTAACCTATCAGGCCTCAATTCTCTTCTCTTCTTGCATTTCTCCTGATATTCTTCCAACTTCATTCTCTATACTAGTTGCAAGAATACTGGTGTTTTTACAAAGGAATCATCATCTAAAAACTCTTTGCAGGCCTCCATATGTGCATCTTGTACACATTTACCCTTCATATCCAAGTCTAATAGAACCAACTCAACTAGTCTGGGAGGATAAGGCATGCCCATCTACATATCTTGATCGGTGACAAACATCTCATCCACCAAGTTCTCATAGGACTGCTCAATCCTTCACCTCTTGGGGCTTGGCTTTGATGGTGGTGGTGAGGGACATATCTCAGGCGATGACTCTAAATCAATTATCTTAATTTCCCTAGGTGTTTTGAGCATTGGACTTGGTTGTTCATGAAATTTCATTATCTATTTTCCCTTTTTATCTTCTTCTTCTTCATCATTGCTATCATTCCTTTTCCTCCTGTAAATAGGCCAATCATCTAAAGGATGGTAGGCTGGCCTCTCTTCAAGTGACCTTACAACTTGCTCCTATATGCCCAAGTCCAATTCCAAATTTATCTTCTTAGTCATCAAAATGCTCATGATTTATTTGAAATTATCTATCAAAAAGTCAATATTTTTATGATATGGACTGAATTCCACCAATGGATCATACTTTAGATCCATCTTGTGCACAATGGATAGTAGCTTATCATAAGCTATCCATTTATCCTTGTTCAACTTCTTCTTATTTAGATCAAGTCCTCAGGGAAATTGAACTCATGCACAAATTTTCCACCCTTTATTCTTTGCCTAAACAAGGCAAAGAAACCTTAAAGATCATATTGCCTATTGGGGCTGAAACTCAAATGGTATACTTCAAAAAAAATTCCAAAATGGACCCAACGTCACTTTGAAAATTAAAAGTTAGACACCATTGTATAATATAGGTAAAGATTCTACTTACCCTTTCTTGTAAGGTTATCCTCATGGATACAACCAATCTTGCACATAACCTCAGAATATCCAACTCTTGGTGGCACATTATATGGAAATATATGTGGGGTACCCTGAAAACCATACACCCTCAAAACAATGTTGACTGGGTATGGGATAATGTCACCCCAATTGTGGAAATTTTTTAAATCTAACTTCCTCCCCTTTGGCCTAAGGAAATCATGCAACTCCTCAAGAACTCTGGGTAAATGTACCATCAGTTTGGCCCTCAATCTGGATGCAAATCAGTTTTCAAACTACACATAACTTGCATTTTCCCTATTGTATGAAAGTTCAGCAATCCACACTTGCACTGGCATGCTTTCTCCATTAACAAACTGCTTCAATCTCATCTTCTCAAAAAAGAACTCAACATTCTTAAACAAAAACATATAAATAAATGTAGAGTACCAGTAAAAGGGGGTGCCTACATCATTTTGCTGCAATTTTATCAACCCTTCATGTATATTTTTAGCCAAATAGGAAGCAAAATCATATATCACAGAGAAATTGGGGTGTTGTATTTACACCCCAATGAACATGTAGGCAATATGCATCACTGTGTTGGCACTGAAACCTAAAATCTGAAATAATGAGTAGAAAGTGGCCAAGAAGTGTTTTGAAAAATAGTCCAACTTGAAAGGCTCCTGGTCACTAGGACTAATATAAAATTTGGAACCTCCTACCCTAGCCAAATGAGGTAGGAGCATCTTAATTCTGAAAAGGGACTTCATTCTCCCATACTCTTTTTTTATTCCCTCAAGAGCAATAGGAACCAAGAACACACTAGGCTTACTCAGAGTAAAAACCTATCAAAACTCTTCTTTGTTAATGCTTAATAGAACCTTTCCATCATTATCTCTAACCACCCATGTAACAGGGTCATATCTTGCAGCCACTGCCTTGAGCAAGTCCACATTAGGGAATACATTTGGAACAATCAGCTTCCCCATATCATACATCTAGCCATTTGAAAAAAGGATGGGGAAAATTCCATTCTCTAAACCATAGTCTGAACATCTCCAAACCCGTAAGGGGAACCCTAACATCGGCTATATTGAAACAATTATACACCAATCCCTCCCCTACAGTTTTTCCTCGCATTAAGACCAAGCCCTTCTTCCTATCATTTGTTGACAAGGGAAATTGATCTAGGAAAACGTCATATAGGTTTCTAGTTAGATAGTCAATATGGTCAAAATGATGTTTTGATGGTGCCATTTTAAGAAAACTAGGGCTTCCTTGCTATTTCAAACCTCAAACAAACTAGGGCTTTACGAAACTATGAAATTACATAACAAATACCTTACAATTTCCCAAAATTTAGGTCACCTATAGTCCTAAAATAGTTATCAATAAGCTTTTTGACAATCACACAACAAATTTCCCCGAAATCAGATTACAAATTAACCAGGAGATACATAATTCAACTTATGGCTATGTGTTTGTAGAAACCCTAATCTTTGTTGTAACAACTCATAAATTCATCCTTGGCCTTGAGAATGCTCCATGAAAATGTTTGAATGCTTTGTGATACTATAGAACAGGAAAATGGTCACTTTATTTCAATCAAATCATGTCAAAGAACGTCTCATCCACCATTTAAGCTCACTCGCGTACTACACCAATGTCTCCAATCGCATTTGATGTAGATTCAAATATTATCTGTCGACCTTTCATTTTGGTTGGATCATCGAATGAATATCTTCAAATTAATCTGACACAACCATCCACAATGGAAAAATGGCCCACCACATGCTACATCACCAAGGAAATCCATGTGGTGCTCACCCGTGATATCACAATCAGTAAAGACCTTGCAACTCCCGATCATGCAATGGTGGGCAACCGTGGATCTCAACCATCAACAATCTTGCTCGTTCAACACAACCACCATCTCTATCCTTAATCATCGAGCACCTTTCCTACCAATATTATAACATATTTGTTCATTTGAAGCATGTGCATCTTATAACCGCTTTAGTAACCTACTACATAATGTATTAAATCCGGATAAATGTACTAAAGTGTTTCTATCATTTCTTCAGCTTCACTAGATGAAACACATGGCGCTCTCTCGTGATATTGTGATTAACCAAAGCTATGTGGTGGGGTCATCACGGGATAGCGGGGAATGATTGTGATCAATAGGTGATTCATCAATGATCATGAAAATTTATCCCATTGCAAAATATAAAAAAATTGTTAAAAGAATGAGGAGACATCACTAGGCCGACGACAAACAATGACATAAGTTGTTTTAAACAAGGGAGCATGGGGCCATCCTCGAATTTTGAAATAATAAAGACTAGCGAAAGAAAAAAATGACAAATCAAAAGGGGGCCCAACCTAGACAAAATGATGGGGCTTAAGTTGTTTTTAAAACCCTCACCAAAAAGTAATGACCAAATATAACCCAACCATGGTATAGGACAAGACACTAGGGTTTTGCATAAATACATGAGAACAAATGTAAAACCCCAACCATAGGCTTCTCTCAAACATTAAGTAAGACCAAAAACATAGGCAAGATAAAATGAAACTTATAGAGTAGAAATTTGAAGTTCCATTAGTGGCTCCATTGGGGACTTTCATTCCACTAGAATGAAGCAATATTACAGAATCTTGGGTTGAGTAAACCAATTTTAGAGATGACCAAAAGGGGTTGTTCAGATAAAACAACCTAGTAGGAAAGAAACCTACCACTAACATTATTACAAACCTAAACTACTGTTCATGGAAAAAACATACTTCAAGTGAAGTACAACTTCAAGAACTATCCATGAACTGGCAATTCAAGAATATCCCCTATCATCTCTTGGAAGAAGTATGAATCTTCACCCCACTTACTCTTGATAAAAAATGGACCCAACCAGATTGCATCAAATTTTCCATGTTTTCCTTTATCCTCTAATCTGGCATTCCACATTAGGACCAAATCTCCATCTTGGAAGCTCCTTGTAGTTTCCTTTTTATCATACAATTTTTTTAACTGCAACTACAATTTTTCCTTTTTCATTTGAGCCTGCCTCCTTGTTTCATCCAATTCTATGAGAGCTTCTACTCTCAATTGAATTTCATCATCAATTTCATTGCCATATGTTTGGAAAAACTTATACATCTCCATCAGATTATTTTTGGGAAATCTTGAATTTATCTCACTGACCAAATCAAATGGGGCACAACCTATTTCTTTCTTGACAGTTACCCTATCTGCCCAGACTGCCAATCTCAACTTAGAATCTCATGCCTTATTTTTATCTAGTATTATCTTAATGATTTTCATCAGGCTTTTATTGCTTGATTTTTCTTGTCCATTTCCCTGTGGGTGATATGGTGATGAGTAGGATATTTGGATCCCATGCTTCTCACAAAAATCTATGTGTTCCTCATATCTGAAACACTTTTCATTATCCGAAAAATCCTTTCTAGATATCCAAACCTAGTCAATATGTTTCTCATCAAGAAGTCAATTACCACTTTACGGGTTGCTCTCTTTGTTGGAATTTCTTCTAGCCACTTGGTAAAATAATCAGTGGCCACCAATATCCATGAGTATCCTCCACTATATTTACATGTTATCTCTCCCACAAAATCAATACCCCATTGCTGAAATGGAGATTGCACTGCAACTGGTTTTAGAGGCAAGTTACTAGAGAATTTTAACTTACCACAGAAATGCTAACAAGAAACACATGTCTTTACCAATTGGTGTGCATCTTTGAAAAAAGTAGGCCACCAAAATCCAGCCCTCAGTATCTTATGTGTATTTTTTTTGGCCATGTAATTCCCTCCACAACTCCACTGTGCATATCAATCAGAAGTTCTTGTGCTTGATCTTGGTCTACACACTTTAGCATGACACCTTCCCCATTTCTCCACCAAAGCTTACCAAATATAATAACATACTTGATAGCATGTAACTTCAATGTCCTTTTCTCATTGTCACTCAAGTTATCAAGAAACTTCATCTTTTTCAAATAATAAATCACACCTTTATACCATTCAGAATGTTCCATATCACATATGTGTGATCTATTCTCTTCTTCTTGCAAATTTATTTGATTTGCTTCCAGATTAATTTGGGCCATAAGCTTGGCTAATCCTTGTCCTCTTACCAACTTAGTAATCTAGATCTCAATATTGAATTCTTGGATCCTATTGATCCATCTACACTGCCTTCATAATACTTTTTGTTGTGTGAAAATATCTTTGACAACAACACTAGGTACATATGCAGCTACAATAGCTCCCATAAAATAAGGCCTGAAATCTTTTACTGCCTTTACCAATGTATATGCCTATTTCTCATTTATATCATACTTAAGCTCCGCAACTTGTAAATATTTTCTGAAAAAGGCTATAGGTTGTTCAAAACCTTCTATATTCTTTTGCAACAACATAGCTACAATTGTGTGGAAAGAAGAAAATAAAAAGATTTGTAAGGGCTTTGAAAAATCAGGGGTTTTCAATACAGGAGCCTCCTTTATTGCTTGGAAGGCTTGTACAGACTCCTCTACCCATTCAACCTTAGCTCCCTTCTTAAGAATCTTGTAAATAGGGCGAACTGTCTCAACAAAATTTATCACAAACCTCCTCAGGAAGTTTATTTTTCCAAAGAAAGATTGTATACCTTTGACATTGTGGGGTTGTGAGATTTTATCTATTGCAATTACCCTCTCTAGATCAATTTTAACTCCATCCTTGAAAATAATATGTCCCAACAATTTTCCCTCTCTTACCCCAAATGCACATTTCTTCAGATTCAAAGAGATACCATACTCCAATTCCCTACTAAATACCTTCTCCAGATGCTCACAATGATCCTATTCTTTCTTGGAATATGTTGTCATGTCATCTTGATATATCACCAAAAATAAGTTAATGAAATCTGAAAATGCCACATCCATGGCTCTTTGAAAAGTAGCCCCTACATTTGTAAAACCAAAAGGCATTCTCACATAAACATATGTTCCCCAGGGTGTAGTGAATGTTGTCTTATATTTCTTAGATTCCTTGACCATGAGCTGGTTGTAACCAAAGAAACCATCCATCATAGACATTAATTCACAGCTTGTCACCCTTTGCAACATGGCTTCCATATTTGGTAATGGATAGTTGTCTTTTAATGAAGACACATTCAAATTCTTGAAGTCTACACATAACCTGATGTCTCCATTTTTATTTCTTACTAGCACTAAATTTGACACCCAAGATGAATGTTTGATTGGCTTGATGATCCCTACATCCCTTAGCTTCATCAACTCTTCTTGCATTTTAGGGGCTAAGGTAGGATTAATAGGCCTTTGTTTTTGCCTAAATTTCTTAGCACCATCACTCAGAGGAATTTCATGTTGGAACAGATCCTCCCTGTATGCCTTAAGATCATCATAAGACCATGCAAACACATGTCTAAATTTCCTCAATAAATCAATTAGCATCCTTCTCACCTTTGGTGATAGTTTATTTCCAATATATACCTTTTTTGGTGATGCTTATGTTCCAAGATTTATCTCTTCGAAATCATCAGGATGTGAAGCAATATGATTAGCCTTTGTCCTATCCTGATTTTCAAGTACTCTTTCCAATACAACTAAATGCTTAGGAATTTTATTTGGTTTTAATTGAATCACTTCATTTCCAAACACAATATCTTTACCATCGATTTTTTCTACAAAAGCTCCAAATTCAATTTCTTGACTTTCATACTCATCCACACAATTCAAAAACCTTAGTATGTCATCATCATTATCAAAAACTTGCCAATTTTTTATATTATTAGGAACTGATGGCTTGGTTTGCACTTCAACCTTTGAGATCCCAACAAAGGTTATATCATCTGGTTTTAATGCAATGTTTGCTAATAAATCTGCCACTTTGTTATGGCCTCTCTCCATCCAACCTATGCCAAATGCATCAAAGCTTTCCAATTCATCCCAAATAATGTTCCTATATTGTTTCAATCTCTTATTCTTTGATACATACCTAGATCTAACTTGGGAAGCCACAAGCTCAGAATCTCCAATTACCTTGAGCTTCTTGATCCCCTGTTTTTCAGCTAATCTTAACCCCAATAATAGGGCCTCATATTCTACCACATTATTGGTGCAATCAAATGATAGAGTGAAAGATAACTTGAATTTCTTTCCACTTAGTGATCGTAAAAAAAAACACCTACACCAAATCCTTCTTTTGAACTTGCACCATCAAAGTACATCATCCACAAGTCATCACACTCTAACAATTGTTTTACTTATGTATCAATCGGTGCAGCGGGCTTATAAAAATATCTAGGGAACTCCTCAATTATGAATTCATTTATGCCACTCTCAATAAAACATGCCATATTTTTAGTTGGATCATGCTCAATCATATGGGAAACTCTTGATTCTCTCTCAATCTTGACATCCTTACCATTGATGCAGAAATTAGCAAATGACAGGTCACACTACATGTTACCCCCCATTGATGCACTCCACTTTCTTGATAATAACATCCCAAAATGTGGTGGGATATCTACAACTAATACAGTCATGGCTAAGTCCTTCTCAAGATACTGAGTCAATTTATAAGGTAATTCTCTCATAGTCCCAATAAATGGCACTTCCCTTGAATCCATTGCATAACATTTACCTTGAGTAGTATCCACTTTCAGGCCCATTTCCTCCATGATCTTGATTGGAATAACATTATTTGATGCCCCTGAATCTATCATATCATTCCTTAAAGTCTTCCCATTTATAACAACACTTAAGAAAAAGGGCTTTATGTTTTCAAGGCACATATTAATTTAATTCCCTAAATATACAAGAGGAATTTGTGACACAATTTCCTCCACTTCTTTCCCTTTTATTTCTCCTTCATCCTTTGCTTCCTTACAACTATCTTGTTCAACCCTATTAACAACAACACCTATTATCAAGGCTATTTTCTTTTCCTTATGTTCATCTATCCTCATCATTTCTAGCAAAGGTATAGTAACTTTAACCTAAGAAAGCACTTGAAACATATGTATGGGTGCATATTTTGGCAAATTAGACACCATACCTTCATAATTCTGTTTCTTCTCTTGTGGCTTGGTTCCCTCAAGCTTCTTTTGCCTCATATCCTCTGAAGCAAGTTCAACAGACTTTGTAACCACTTTAGTTTTCACCAATGATGAAGTTGTATCTTCTTGAGGCTTTGGAGTTTCATTATTTTTTTCCAAAATCTTATCATTTTTTACCTCTTTAACTTTGATAGCATCCTTTTTGTTATCAAACTTAACACCCTTATCTTTGTCCTTTTGTTCTTTAATAAACAAGCCAATAAGTTTACCTTGTTCACCACCCAGAGTTTTGTTTCTCTCATAAAGTGAGTTTCTCATTTGAGCAGCGATTTCCTCAGTGGGCCTTGCAATCTCTTCTTCGGATGGTCTTCTTAAGGACACCGAATCATCATCTTGCTCCATATTGCAAGAATTATGGTTAACATCACCTTCCTCATTAGAGAAGACCTATTGATGGTACATCTCACTTCTCTATCTCTGATTATTTATATCAACTCCCAATGATTCATAATCAAAGGAACATTCTGCCTCATGAATGTATGACTTGGCCATACAAACATCTACATCACCCTACTCACTTTCAAGAGTCTATTCATGAGTGTCCTGCTCTGTTCCCTCAAGAAAAAGCAACTAAGCAATACCACAGTAATTTTGATCATGTGGATGTTCAAAAAGCTCACACCATGGTCTATCATGTACCATATTTACTGAATTCTTCTGTAGGGTGTCTGGTTTATGCTAATCATGTTTGGGATTTTGGCTAGGCAAGATTGGTTTCCCATCTTTCCAATTTGTATTATAAGGGTAATTCTGCAACCTAGGTTATCTTTCATTCTTATTATACTATTGATTTTCATTTCCTATACCCTTTTCTTGCTTGGAAACAATATATTTTATGTCTTTCAAATTACTCAATACCTTATCCCATTTCTCATCATCCTTAGGTTGTGCAGTAGAAAACTTCTCAACCTTATCCTTAGGATTTATCATAAGTGTAGAATCTTCTCTCCTACAATACTTCCTAGACACTCGCCTATTATTCTCAATGTTTATAGCCACCCTGAAAGCATCCATCATAGTCGTAGGGTCTTTATCTCTAAGGAGATATGCCATTTTAGCATCAAAAGCATTGAAATATGTGGTTAAACAAAAAATTTCATCAAGCCTCAAAACTTGGAACAACTTATACATTTCTTTTTTAAATCTTAGATTTAAATCTGTCATAGGCTCATTTAGTGACTTCTTGATGTTGTTGAACTCATTCAGCATGAAACTAGTATTGGTTTTATATTTGTATTGCTCCTTGAAACACTTTTCAAATTCATCCTATGAACCAATACTAGCATTAGGTAAACCTCTATACCAATCCCTTGCATCTTCTACCAAGGATTGTACAAACAATTTCATTACAACATCTTCATGCTCTACCTCATAATCATTCAGCATATCCATAAAGGCTTTTAAATGTTCCTCTGTTATCACAATATTGTTACCAACAAATTTAATCATCTTCTCTCTCAAATCATCACGGATGGGATTTGGATAACCTGGAATACCATCAAAGTATAATTGCCTATACCTTTCCAGCTATATAGGTCTTCTTTGAAATAATCCTTCAATCTTCTGAGGGTCATCACCAGATCCTATGTTCTATACCCTAGAGCTAGAATTGTTTGTATTGGTATCTAGATTTATCTTAGGACCAGATCTCGAGGCATCTCGGTGACTTGATGAGGTTGCAACTTGTGTAGCCTCATCCATGCATGACTTCTTTATGAAACCTATTTTTCTTTTCATTTTTGCATTTGCAGCCTCAATTTATGTCCTCTCCAATTCCTCAGCAAGATCCTCACCCTCCTTTCCAACCCTTTCTAAGTCAGTTTCAGCTTGTAATGGTACATTTGGGGGAAGGTCTCATTTAGGAGGGTGAGAAGTCACCTTATCACTTATTTAAATCCCCTTAGCCTTTTTTTTTCCTTGTCTAAGATAGGTTTAGGATTTGGATCACTTGGCTAAGGCTTGATAGGGTCTGATGGTTTTGGGTCTGAGGCTTTTTATTGTGCATCAACTTGACCTACACAACTGACCTTAGACACAAGATTTATTTCCTTATCAAAAATTTCATGGAAAATAGGGCCCTCAACTTTTGGCTCAGACTTTTCTTGGTTCAGGGCTTTCATTGTTGCCAACTATCTAATCAACCTATTTCTTTCAATCATAGCATGCATTAGTTTTGTATCTCTCTCCTTTTCCCTTTTCCTCCTAAGCTCAGCTTGTTTTTGGATCTCCCACCTTAAGGAATCAATGTCTCCAAATACATCATCAGGGTCAGGTAAGGTAATATCAGAACTTGATGTATCACTTAGATCAATTAGATTCACTTCTTCAAGTACATGTCTAGACAATAAATAAGTTTCATCATCCTCAACAGGAGGAGGAGAAACATCACTAGTTCTTTCTTTGTGATGGCTTTGAATTCTACTCATACTTCTTCTCTTTTCAGAGTATTGAACACTAACAGGTCCTTTATTTTGACATGTTACATCCTCTTGGTTTAGTGTATTAAATAATGTTTCAAAAAATCCACAGCTATCTATCTCTGAACTTTTAGACACCTTTCCAAAAATTTCAGGAATAAGATGTAAAGACTTACTTGTACCTTGATGTACAAGGTTCAATGACACAAGAGCAGTATGACTAGATTCTAGTTTTTTCTTTATCCAGTCCTTCTTCTTTGTTTTAGGATGTTCACCCTCCAATGTCTGTTCCAGATGATTTTTCATGAATGACTTGGTGTTATTCATTCTGTGTACTTTTCCAAAAGATCCTTCAATTTATATTAAATCTTCAAAATAAGATGCACATCGGTGTAGAGACTTTAGAGTCACCACCCAATTATCTTGGGAAAATCAAATATCCAGAGATACTTGGTGTATTTTCAAAGACCTTTGGAACTTTGTATTGACAATGTACAATGTATTTCACCACTGACACAAGACACTTTGAATAACATAAGATATGGGAAAACTTAACACAAAACCATGGGCTCGACCTTCAATTCATAGAAATACTTATGAAAACTTTGAAAAATGGATAACCGAGACACTGACAAGAAATATTGAAATTTACATCTCTAGTAGAGTCGCCATTTTTTTGATTGTTTTTACTATAACTAGGTTGATCTCCTAATCTACCTATGGAAATGCCAATTCCAATCAAGGGCATCTTGAAGGACCTGAACCAACTAGCAAGGATTTTAAAGACCTCCTACACTTTGGGCTCTGCAAGACCCAGGAGGGTGATCCCTTAATGTGTTTACAACCTCTACACCATAATTATAAACAACATTAACAACACAAGATAATCTCACCTAATATCTCAAAAAAACAAGATAATATTGAATAAAATTGGTTGTTCATCAATAGTATCAACCATTTGAAGCATGAGACAATCACAACAATACTTCACAAAAAAATATATTCATTGATTTTTAATTTGTAGCAAGCTCCAGGTGAACACAAATAAAATACTGAATCTCACAAATAGGTACAACTTAGATCAGTGCCCTATATCCATTGGAGGAGTCAAATTCATAAGCATCTAAGGGTTCAAGATAGATTAAACCAACAACATATAATATCTTCGATGGTATTGCCTTAAAATATCACCAATTTGTATCCTAACTCAATACTACTTATCAAATCCTTGTATAGAACATATCAACCTACAATCCCATTCAAGCATTTTAATTAATTCTTTGAATTAAATCTAAAACACGAATTGCACACAACACAATAGTGAGATGAACAAAATAACCCTTGATCATTTTATTCAAAATTCAGATATGCTTGTACACTGGAGAGACATGAGATCAAATTAATAAATTTAACTCAAATGCCAGTACTATCATAAAACATTAAATCTACATGAATTCAAAACCTACAACAAAATGACTCAAAGCCTAACTCACATTTTCTCCATAGCTATCAGACTTTACAATTTATTTGCAACTTCACCTAGACTCGACCAAAATTTGCTAACTTGTTAACCCGTACTTCTACCCTTGAAATCCTTCTTATAGAAAATGAAGGAGAAAACAAGCATCAGGCCAAATATTACACATGTCACCAACCACTTGGACCACCTTGTGACATTTCAAAGTTTTTTTACAACAAAAATCTCCCCCGGAGAATATTCTTGTTCATCTTGCTCGTTAAGGATTGTTTGATGTAGTAACAAAACCTCAAGAGTTCCACTCTTAAACTTTCATCAAAAACAAATATGGAATCTATTGTTACTACAATATCTGGTTTGTTAACCATTAGCAGCCTATCCTGCTTCACTCCTCCTCAGTCAAATATATATTTACCCATTGCTGGTACTACTCATCAATTGGCCAATTAAAACTAATTACCTCATTTATCTTGACACTATATGGCGTATACTTAACTCCCACCTGATTTGCCTCTCATTCAAAAGACTCAAGGAATGAGTTGGTGCTAATAATCTTATCCATACAACTCACCAATAAATGAAAATTTGAGTCATCACAAATTAAAGTAATTTGAGCATTGATGACCTCATTAGCCCAATCTTGCCACTATTGAAGTGACCTGATATTTCCCTAGTCATCAATTATGTTAGGTAGCAGTGTGTCACTCCAATTATCAAAACTCTTTACTATTGTGTAGTTTTGCACACACGCCCCACTAAAAGTGGGGACCCTCTCTTGGCCTACCCTTTTTGGCCCATTTTTGTGGCTTGCCCACTCTTTTGTAATTATCTTTGAAAATCTTGGGGTTTTGGTCTTTGGTGTTTGCCTAGTTGTGGGTGCCTTTGTGTTGAGTTCCTAGTGGTTTTGGAGTCTTACGGATATCCTCTCTAGGGTGATCTTCTTTTTTGGTTTGTTTTTCCCTTTGGTGTTTTTGTTTGAGTCCTAAGGGTTGGTTTCCCCCTTAGGTTTTCTTTTGTTTTCCCTATTCCTTTTGTTCTGTCGGAGGCAGACTTGGGATGGGACTTAACTCTAAACTTTCATGATGTTCACTGTTTTGTTCCTATTCCCGTTCCGGCTCCACTTCCGGCTCCCTTGCTTTCTTATTTGTTTTTTTTCTGTTTGCATCCTAAGGGTCTGTTTTCCTCCCTTTGGTTTTCTTTGCTTCATTTTTTCTTTTGCTTGATCTTCGTCGGAGGCAGGACCAGGATGGAGCTAAACTTTGAACTTTCACAAAGTTCACAGTCAGTTTTCATTCCCGTTCTGGCCCTGCCTCCCACGTTCTTGTTTTTTCCACTATTTTGTTTGTCTTTGGCCTTGGGGTTGGTTTCCGCCCTTGGGTTTTCCTCGGCTTTCTTTTTTTTCATTTTGTGGGAGGTGGGACTGGGATGGGACTAAATTACACACTTTGGCTAAGTTCATGGTTTGGTTGTCATTCACATTCCAGCTCCACCTCCCGTGTCTTCATCGTTTTGCTGTGTTCAACCTTCAGGTTGGCTTATTTCCCTTGGGTCTGCTTCAGTCTTCCTTTCTTCTACCGGATCCAGGACCAGGATGGAACCTAACTTTGAACCTACCAATTTCACGGTTCAGTTCCTGTTCCTATTCCTGTTCCCATTCCACCTCCGCCTTTGCCGGGGTTGGTTCCATTTCCATCTCCGCCTCCACTTCCACTTGTTTCCCTTCCTTTCTCATTCCTATCCTTATTTCATCTCCACTATTGCGTGTCTCCCTTCCTTTCATGTTCCTGTCCCTATTTTTTCTCTGCTTTCACCTGTTTCCCTTCCTTTTCCACTCCTATCCCTGTTTTGTCTCTACCTCCGCCTATTTTTGGTTTCGCTTTCCCTCGGGTTTGTGCATGATTTTCTTGCCTTGGGAAATCTATTGGACCTTATTGGATTTTGATGAAGTATTGAGCATTAATGGTGGCCTGTTTGAATGCAAGCTAGATTGAGTTGGGGTTGCTGGGTGTACTTTGAATATTTGGTGCGATCTGCGGGTGTAGTCAAGTACACTTTGCGGTGGCTATGATGAAACCCATTCCCACACGCAAGATCATTTAGGTTGGTGGCCATTAATGGTGGGTAGACATGATCTGAAGGAACTCAACTTGGCATGGCTCGATCTGAGCCATTCGTTTGCCCAGCTTAGATTTGATCGGTGGCTCATGTTTCTCCTGGTGTTAGCGTGGGTGGAGCATTGATGGTGGGCATGGCTCGAGGGTCTATTCCCCTAACTTTGTGTGATCCCAGATTGATTTGATGGGGGTCCTTACTACATTCAGTACTTGACAAAGAGTTATTGTTGGTTACTAAGGCTGATTCGATTGGTGGTTGAGCTTCTTTCTAACCCTAGCTCTAGTTCACGCAGGCATGTTTCTATAAGTATGGCACTCTACCTCATTTGTAGGGGTTCAGGGGAGTTTTGAGATTAGTAGGTTAGGTTAGATTTCTTCCTTTGGCTGACTAAGTCAAAAGACTTGTAATAAGTAGATTTAGCAATAGAGTAGCATGTTAGAAGATTGGAAGTTATTTTTTATATTTCAAGCAAGTGTTGTAACAGATTGGAATTGTTGCAAATGTGATGGTTTAATACAAGGTACAAACATTGTGTTATGACCAGTGCCTTCTCTTGCATTGAATAATTTTGCATGGTTCTTCTTCTATTTCTTAAAATCGCTTGGAAATGTTTGAATATATCTTAGATTTAGTTAGTAATGCTTGTGATTTAATGCTTGGAGTGTTGTAGCAATCCCTGGTTCATACTTTGGGCTGCTTCTTGATTGTGGAAATGATGTGCAAGGTCAACCTGTACCTCATATTCATGTGCTTAGTTCAACTATAGATATTCATTCAATCTTATTGGATGAATGCCTACAGCCTAAAAATCTTTAACACCTTAGAAGATTGCACTATTTTCTACAAGATTGCAAGTATAGCCTGGGTCGAACAAAAACTAATTTAAGGGATTGGTCCATTCCAAGTATTTCATCATTTGCATGGTTAATATTAGAAGTAATATTAACATTAGGACTTATGAAACCCTCATCTTTTGTTGTTTCTTTTATTATATGGTTAGAAGTAGAAATTAAAGCATCACCATGTCTTAAAATCTGATGAGTTTAGAGCTTCCACCATTTGTACGTAAGACCCTTTGTGATTACCATCATTTTCACATTTTATCACTGAGTTTGTTCTATTGCATTGTCATGATCTGACACCCGCGAGACCTTGAGGTTATCTCTTTGCTCATAGAGACCAACCTTTCTAGAGAGATGGGATAACTTTTATTCTATCTGAGTTGTTTCTATGCAAAAACACCAAACAATAGGATTGGCGCTAGAAGGAGGGCCTGAACAAGAAAGCTGGAGAATTTTCTAAATGCCATTTCTCCTAAGAGGCTCAGAAGGAGAACCATATCTATACTAGGAGAAGAAGAAGAGTTTCAAGAATTGCCACCTCCAACCAGGTCAAGAAGGACCAAAATAAGGGAGGAACCATCATCCACTTCATCTTCATCTGATCTTGAGACTGGTTCCATTCCACAACCCCAACTAGTCATCCATCGACCATTACCACCTCCACCAATGTCTATCTTGGCTAATAACCCATCACCTCTGACATTCAACAACTACAATGTTATGCCCAAGAACCCTGAGAATTTTTGCTCCAAGTTTCATATGAATGACCCAAATAGCACAACAAAAGAGCACATTAGGATCTTTCAGACTTGTCTAAGAGATAGAGAGATTAATCATTAGATGTTGCATGCAGAATTTTCCCCTGTTCTCTAGGGCAGGAGTCCTTTTATTGTTATAAACATTTCCTTGCTACATCCATCTCTAACTGGGTTGAACTTGAGGCTACATTCCTACTGAAATTTAAGATTCCCATTAGTGCTAATGAGCTATATATGCAGTTTATTGGGGTAAAAAGAGAGGTTAATGAGCCTATAGGATCATTCAATAATAGGTTCCACCGAGCATACACTAGAATTCAAGCACCTTGTGCTGGAAATGAGGACACTACCCTAGAGGTCTACTTCAAAGCCCTTGATAGTCTTACATCCACCTTCCTTAAGTGGAGAACTAACCCTTTGACTACCTTGCTCATTGCATATATAGAGGTTTTTAAGGTCAATATGACCTGAGACAACACTTGTCAGGACCTCTTCCATCTTTGGGACCAGCTGCTCACCCAAGCCAAGTCCAATCTCTCAACCAAGCTCTGACCAATCACATGCCTATCATGAATCCTATTCCATAGTTGGCTCTGGTCCCTCACTTGGTTCATCCAATAAACCAGGTTCAACCAATACCCAGTTACCCCCAACAAAATGATAACCATCCCCTCCATTCACAATCACAAGCTGGTTTCCGTACATATTTGCAGAACTCAGAATTTTTGAATTAGTCTACTGGTTTTGGAGGAGTGTTAGGATTCCTCCCAAAAACTTTGGATCCAGTCCCTTACAAAAATCCTGATAAAGAAAGATTAGATAAGCTAATTGAGCAAGTGAAGAAGCTAAACATGGAGGTAACCTACTTGAGGAACCAGAACAATCAACTCCAAGCTAATTAGAAGAGCATGCAATCAAGTTATAACAGAGGGCAACACTATGAAAAAAATCAAAACTTTGAAAGAGGACAAGGTTCTGGTCAGAACTTTGATAGAAGTCAACAAGGTGGACAAGGATTTGAAAGAAGACATCCACCTAGGCAGAATAGGCCTTCGAACATTGGGCCTAACTATAGACACATAAAAATGACCAAAGCCTACAAGCAATATTTTACCACCTTTCGTCCTAGCATAATGATGACATTTTAATTATGTCTCTAACTCACATTCAACTATTAATTAAATAATTCATAATTATTTAATTAATTCATGATTTTCCATTCTTCAGGATTATTAAATAAATAAATCTTATTTATTTATTTAATGTGTCATTAATTATAAAAGTCGTCTCATAATTAAATAAAGTCTCATTTATTTAATTAATCCTTATCATTAATGTCCTCCTGATTATTAAATAAATATATTTTAAATATATTCGTTTAATATCTCACTTATTCCTAAATCCTATCTTAATTAAATAGATTCGTTAATTTATTTAATTAATTAACTACTTCTTCTAAAATTAAATAATTATTCTTAATTATTTAATTGTTGTATGTGACACTTCTTCATTTTTAAAATAAAACAATTTATTTAAAAATGTCTCACATAGTTAAGTGATTCTTCTTTTTAGTAATTAATTTCAAAAATCAATTACTTATTATCTCACAAAATCCATTTTTCGAATTAATTTAATTCAAAATGGAAAGATTCTTCTACAAATAAAGTAATTTCTAAAATTATTGATTTGTTAAAATCTCATCTCCTTATCTTCTAAATTTTAATAATTTCATCTCAATGTCACATTTATTCTCCACCATTGATTTAATTTCCTAAATTAAATCTTGTCCACACATTTGGGGATTTTACCCTAACCCTAATTGAGAGTTGCCATTTTGAATCTTAACCATTGATTCTAGGGCATTTCTCAATCTCTCATCTCATCTATCCATTCAAGATTGCATTTTCTATAAAATGACAATCTTGATCTCATTTTCGACTTCTCTTGTTAATATCTCTTAATCTCTTAGTTTTATCTCTTAAAGATTGCATTTTCTTTTATTCTTGTCTTCTTGCATACTCATTTGTCATCTTAGATACTTGCATTTTAGAATTAATTTTCTTATGCAACAATAACTTAAAGAAATCATTCAAAGTCTTGTTTAAGTCTAGGCATTGTAGAGTTTTGCTCACACACAAAATATGAGGTCACTCTTCATCACAACAAGCCAAGGAGGTGCATTGGAAATCAGCCATGGAGGAGAGAAATGGGTGAGACTATTCTAGTTTCATTCCTTTTTCTCATTATTTCTCCTTTCCATTTGATTGTTTGAGGATTTTATTAATATGCATGTGTTACTAACCTAGTTATACCTTGCAAGAAAATATCCATCATTACATTGGTGAACTTGGCCCATTAAATGTTTTTGCAGGTTCTCGTACGACCTCAGTTTTTGTTTTCCAGGTACAGGAGTATGAAACGATGCAACTGCTAGCCTTCATGACACAAACGCTCTGTTACGCCACATTTGCGCTTGTGAACAATCCATTCAACCTATAGCACCGCATTTGATCTTGAGAATGACGCATTAGACCTATCGCAATGCACTTGACTCCCTGAGTGATGCAATTGACCTATTGTGCCACATTTGACATTTTGCGACGCATGCGACTGGTAAACATTTTTTCTTGGCAACTTTATTTGGTTTTTGATTTTTTTTTCTTTTGTTGTCTTTTCTTTTTCCTAGATTAGAGTTTTTTGTGTTACTAATTTGTTAGTTGCAACATGTGTCCAATTGGATTAAATTAGCTTGCTTTGTTATTTCAAACAATTTGCATTTTTCACACATTGGTTAAAAAGAACATACATGCAAATGCATATTGGTTAAAAAGAACAACTCACTTTGTTTCTCATTGGGTTTAAAATTAGCTTCTAGATTATAAAATATTACAAATGGTTAAAATGAACCCTCTTGTTTGACAAACACTATGAATGGATAAAATGAACCTTGTGCTTTCTCTGTTTGTCCACATTTCCATTTTGGTTTGAAAAGAACACCATGCGACTGTGATCCAAAATATTCATGTGCTCTCTTTTTAAAAAAAAATGAAGATCAACTGAACTATGAATATTTTTGGTTGCTTTTTTTGAGCTTTAGAAATTGGGCCTGCTTTCATGGGAAAAATTACTCACCCCAAAGTGACTCAAACCGGGAACGCGCTAAAGCCAAGCGATGCACAACCGGTATATAAATTCAAATGTTAAGGAAAACTTAGCATTACAGAACTTCCTACAGACCAAAAATTGACTCCCCAAGTACCCTTGTGGTGTGTCAAAACCTGCAAAACATAACCTCTATAGACTGGGATTATAATTCCTCTCATGTGGCCTTTTGAACGGGTGCCCAAATTAAATCCTTTGTGTTAGAAAGCCAAAAACCTTCTATTCTTTGGTGCAGCAATGGTCATTGCCAAGGCACTCACACCTGCGTAGTTCATAGTAGAAATGATCAATCTACCAAGGGAGTTTCATGGAGATTGGAATCTTGGTTTCCCTAAGAATTGAGTGCATTGTAAGGGGGAGCCCGTGGGGCCAAGCTTCTGAATTTATTCGCTACGGATATGCGGTTAGTGGGATCCAAAAGAATACTGTCTTTGCAGCCTTAGGATTTTTTTTGTCAATGTCTTCAAAGTGATTGTTTTTTATCCTTTCAACACCAAGTGTTTCCCAAAACTGTTTTGAGAAAACATCAACAAAATTCAACAAGATGAACATTGAAAATCTGAGTCAAAATTGGTCAAATCTGCAAAACTTGTTGTTTTTCCAAAAAATTGCTTACTGCAACGCAAACGCTCTGTCAAATCGTAGTCGCTAAATTTTAAGCTGCAATCGCTCTGATGAGTCACATTTGAAGCATTTAGAGTCACAATCGCTCTGATGCACCACATTTGAAACATCTTGCACTGCATTCGCCATATCAAGCTGCATCTGTCAGTATCAAACCGCATTCGCCATTTTGAGTCGTAATCGCTAGTTTTTGAACCACATTTTCTACTTTGAGCCGCATTCTCTCTATCATACCACATTCATTGCAACGCATTTTCCAAAACTTCATATCCATCTTCTCACTGTCAAAATCAAGACCCAAAACTTGTCTTTTCCATAATTACATCAAGTCTTCCTTCACTGTTATTATTTAAAACAGACACTGATTTGATCAACTTCCCTCAACATTGCATTATAGGTATCATTTTTAGGATCACAATAGGTTTCCATTTCCATGCCACTAGTTGCATTGGTAACTTCACCATCTCCTTAGACACTTAATTTTGCGGATTTTAGGAGTAGACTCTTACCATTCATTTTCAAAACTTTGCATTCAATAGTAGGTTATCATTGGACCTAATTACCTTTTGTCATTTAGTCAAAACTTTTTTGAATTATTTCTTGCTCAATAGTCTAGTGTGGAAACTTCACTTTGTCCTCTTTTAGTCCTTTTATGGTCCATTGGTATTCCAAACTTGAATCATTGCAAAAAATTTGTTTTCTCAAGTTGTCCTCCTTAGATCCCTCAATAGTGAGTACATCTTAGGCTCCTTTAGTTGCATACCATTTAGCATCTCCATTTTAGTATCACACCATTTACATTCAAAAATCTTTGTCCTAATTTTGGTCTCATTTGCATTTCATAGAATTCCTAAAATTCTAAAAAACATAGCATCATATTTAGATCATTTTCCCAAATCATCCCCAAGTTGAGCAAAACTTTTATGGTTGAAACTAGACTACAAAAAAAGAAAAGACTCATGGATTCCTTTGGACAAGACACCAACTTTCTTGGTTTCATAACTGGCATGGATTCTTTCCCTAATGACACGAACAATTATTTTTATAATATGGGAAATTCCAACATCAATCCTTTCAGTGAGATGAACATCACACCCACTCCACAAGACCTTTTTGAACAATTTATCCACAAAGACTCAAATGGGGAAGTCTTTGCAGAAGACATATTAGTTGCTACCCAACACCCAGAAGTTGTTTCTTTTGTGGAATAAGTAGTCTTAAATGAATCTTCTAGATTCCTAGCTATGCTCCTTGACCAAGGGGCTAAGTTACCAAAGGGATTTGATCTTAAGACCTTAGAGAAACTTCTCCCAATCCACCATCACACAATCCTTCCATGGGAGCTTCTTCACAAAATGTCATCAACACCATCGATGCTACCTCCCTTGGTCATACTACCACCACAATCAACACAACATCTATTAGGGGATCATTTGCCCAACCCAACACCACATCACAATCCATCCCCCAACAAACATCCACCATCCCTTCACAAACAATAGGTGCAACCACCTCAAATCTCTTTGGAGCTTCATCTAGTTCCATAGGTGCATCAACAAACCTATTATTAGGTTCTTAAAATGCTATGGCAACCAACTCATCCAACCCTTTTGGGAGAAATAAACGAAGAGTTTTCATTCAAGGCACCCAACCTACTTCCTCACAAGTTAATACCAACATTCTTGTGACCCAAAACACCAACATTCCTCATAGCCACAATTTCTCATTTGGGCAAGGTAATCAAGGCACCCAATATTTCACTCCATTTGGGCATCAACAAGCTCAAAATCAACAAGGCCCTCAATTTTTCACTCCATTTAGACATCAAAAAATTCAAAACTAACAAGGTCCTCAAATTCAATCCAACATGGCAAGATCTCACATCCCCACTTATGCCTCTCAAGTCCATACACATCAGTAGACCCCTCATCAAAACACTCATTTTGCTCACCGACAACCAATTCCAAATCAACACATCTCATCACAACAGGTGGGCACTCAAGCCATCCCTATCACCAAAATGTGTGATGCTACCAACAACTGAATTGTGGAAGCACTCACACTCTGACTCACTACTCTTCAAATGCAAGTGGAGACCTTGCAACAATCCAATTAAAAGTTTTACATGTCACATGACTTGTGTCCATATCCATTTGACACAACCTTGTATATGCCACCCTTTCCTCATGGATATGTGGTACCTCATTTTCCTAAATACAAAGGAAAAAAAAACCCTATTGAACATATAAGAGAATTCACCACTAGTTGCAAGGACATTGCATATGAGCAAACATATCTCATGCAACTTTTTTTGAGAAGTCTCACTGGTCATGCACTAGAATGGTCCTCACTATTGCCTAAAGCAATAAAAATATGGGATGAACTAGCAAACAAGTTTGTTGAGAACTATTCCTATAACATTGACATGGATATCGACATTGCCTCCTTATGCAGACTTACCCAAGAGGATGTAGGAGAGACTTTTATCCCATTCTTTCAAATATGGAGAACCTTCACAAGTAGATGTCTAGTAGAAATACCTGAAAAAGGAGAAAGTCACCATATTTGTACAAACTCTCCTAGGACTGCTAAGGTATGGCTTACAAGTCCATTATTGCACCACCTTTGTTGACCTTGTTGAAAAGGGTGTTCAACTTGAGAAAGCCTTGATCGCCAAAGGTGAATTAAAGTATGTTGTAAAAACCATCAACACCACCACAAATAATAACCCAAGTACCTCCAATGACAAAACCAAATACTGCGTTAAGGAAAAACATATCACCAATGACGGTGTGGTAGATGCAAAAACCATCAATGCAACAGGTCATGTACTCACAATCAAAGGAGTACAAAATCATAATGCACCTATAACTACACCGACACCAACTGCCAATGCTATCCAAAGCAATCCTACTCAAACTAATCAAAGAGAGTTGTGCCAACCTCAACAATTCCAAAAACACACATACACCCCTTTGGGTGAACCTATTGAAATTGTCTTGAAGAAACTTCTTCAAAATAGCATCATAACATTGGAAGAGCCTAAACCGTATGACCTTGGTCAGTTCAAGCCATCATGGTGGGATGACAATGCATTTTGTGATTACCACCATGCCAAAGGGCACAAAACCTCCTCTTGTCATCAGTTGCACAATTTGGTACAAGACCTTATTGAGAACCACACCATTGAGTTAGGTGGTCAACCATTCACATCTAATGTGGACCATACTATTCACAAGAACCCACTGCAAGATCATGGTAAACCTTCCTCATCTGGCATGAAGAATACCAATAATCAAGCCAATCACGTTCGTCCTGCCTATAATAATGTCCACCCTGCTTACAATTATCTCGGTGGTACCATTATTAACAATCTTTGCACTACTGATGAAGATGAGTGTTAATACCATCACCATTAAAAATACCCCAGAATGCAATGTCACCATGCATAAAGGCAAGGTCACCATCCCAGGTCCCTCTACACATCAGCCCAAGGTCACCATACCCGGTCTGTTTGCTAGATAGTCAAACCCCAAACCAGAGTTCAACCTTATTGAGAAATTGAATAAAACACCCGCTCAAATATCCATTCTCGAATTGCTTTGTATCTCACCTGCACATAAGGCCATCTTGGATAAATTCCTATTGGAGTTGAGAAGATACAAAATCATAGGAGCCCAGTGACCTCTGCAAGAAAATAACCTGTTACAAGGAGAAGCAAAGAGAAGCAACAAAGAAAATGCTCAAGAATGTAGAGCAATGTATTCACACAAAATGTAAAATGAATAATGATACAAAAGATAGTTTTCAACCATATATAGATGAAAACCCTAAAAAGGAAAACCCTAGGCTTGCACAATAATAATTAATAAAGTAATTAATTATTATGCACGTAATGTTAGCTTAAGTGAAAAAGAGGTAAAAGGGAACTTTACGTAATTAAACAAATATTGTTTAATTAATAAAGTAAATGTCCAATTACTCTAACACCCCCCCTTAAGCTAGACTTAGGGGGAAGCTAAAACCTAGAAGAAGCTACTGAAAGCAAAAGCAATGGGTCCTGGCAACAAGGCCAGATTAGGTACCCAAGTATAAAGAAATCTCTATGAAACAAAGAAAAGGAGAAAACCCAGTGGGAAAAAATCCTCTCCAAAAAGAGATAGAAGAACATGCTCAAAGAAATATGAAGGAAGGAAGGCCTCATAAAGACCCCCCAAGGACAACTTCCTTCACCCCAAGCATAGAGCACAACTGAAGATAGCATGAAGATGCAAAAGGTTTCATGAAGATGTCTGCAACCTACTCGGTAGTGGGACTATACTCCAAGATGAGAGAACCATCCTGAATCAATTATCTGATGAAATGCATATGAAGCTCAATGTGCTTCATTTGCTGATGCTCCACCAGGTTATGCAAAATGTGTATAGCACTCTAATTGTCACACCAAAGAATAGTGGGACTATCAGGAGGAAAACCAAACTCAGTCATCAACTGACGAAGCCATAAATCTCCTGACTAGCGAGCACAGCAGCTCGGTACTCAACTTTTGTAGATGATAATGCATGAGCAGTATACTTCTTGCACAACCATGTGATAGGACCAGAGCCAAAACAGAAAACAAAGTCAGAAGTAGACTTCTGATCATTGACATCACCAGCCCAATTTGAGTCAGTGTAGCCAACAATGTGAGGATCCCTTGATGTGTAGTGAATGCCATATGAAGTGGTGCCCTAAATTTACCTCAAAATACGCTTGGAAACTTTCCAATGACTCTCATGAGGATCATGGGAGAAATAAGAGACAAGACCAATCACAAAGGAAATATTAGGACGAGTGTGAGTCAGGTACAACAAACTGCCAACCAACTGCCTATAAAGTGTAGAATCTACTGAAGGAGTGGGGCAAGTAGTAGTCAAAACAACCCCTAACTGAAAAGGTGTGGGGGCAGGCTTGCAATAAAGCATGCCAAAGCACTGAAGCATATCAAGAGAATACTTCTACTGGTAAATGGAGATCCCCTCTGAAGACTGAATCACCTGAAGACCAAGAAAATAGTGCAGAAGGTTGAGATCTGTCATCTCAAATTGCTCCATCAAAGCTAGCTGGGAATGCTGAATCATAGAGGATGAGCTACCTATGATGAGAAGATGATCAACATAAAGCACAAGAATTAGGATCTCACCCTCAAGATGCTGAATATAGACCGTGTGATTAGAATGACAGCGAGTGAAACCAGTGGAGAGAAAAAAAGAGTCCATCTTCTCATACCAAGCCCGAGGGTCCTATTTGAGACCATATAATGAACGTTGAAGTCTGCAAACCAGAGAAGCATCATGTACAAATCCCCAAGGCTACTCCATATAGATCTCCTCCTGTAGGTCACCATGCAAGAAGGCACACTTCACATCCATCTAAAAAATGAGCCATCCCCTAAAAGCTGCAAGTGATAGTACAAAACGAATAGAATTCATATTGGCGATAGGGGAAAATGTCTCTGAATAATCAATACCCTCAACCTGTGAGAAACCCTTTGCAACAAGATGTGCTTTGTACTTATCAATAGAACCATTAGCACTGAATCATCTTTCTGACCTTAGGAAGAGGACAAAGATCCCATGTACTATTCCTCATCAAAGATGAATACTCCTCCTCCATAGCATGATCCCACTCAAGGTGACCTATCGCCTCTAAAAACCTCTAAAGATCCTTTGAAAGAGCATGACTCAAAAGAATAGAACCCATAGTATGAGAATGGGTGTGACGAGTGTCTGAAGGATCAGCGGCCATAGATCCTACTACCTCAATAGTAAAGTGAGCCCATTTGGGCCTCTGAGGTGGAGCAAGTGGAGGTGGCGATGAGGGATCATCAATATCCTCATCAGAATCATCCTCAAAATAATCCTGAAGAGCTGTAGTGGGTGGAGTAGGTAGTGAAGTGGACACTGGAGATAGGGTAACAACTGGAGGAAGGCGCTCATCAAACTAAACATCCTGTCAAAATAGGACCTCTTTGGAATAAGGATCAAACAACTTGTATGCCTTAACATCTTCACAGTAGCTGACAAAAATGAGGGGTCAAATCTTCCGCTCCATAACTCTCCACTGAGCATCAGGAATAAAAGCCCATGGCTCACTACCAAATACTCGAAATGATGAAATATCAGGCTTGTCATGAGACCAAGCCTCCTTAGGAGTCATATGTCGAATCACCTTGTGAGGCATTCGATTCTGAATATAGTTGGCACAATTGACTGCCTCAGCCCAAAAAGATGAATCCATGGACCTGTACTAAATCATAGAATTAACCATCTCCCGTAAAGTCTCGTTCTTTCTCTCTGTGATACCATTCTGCTGAGGGGTGTAGGGAATAGAAAATTGATGCTGCAAACCATGCTCAGTGCAAAAATCTCTAAATTCCTAATTCACATACTCCCCCCCATTATCTGTATGTATCCGCCGAATAGAAAGACTAGACTGCTTCTCTACAAATTTCTTGAAGACATGAAAGGAATCAAAGACATCAGACTTGTACTTAAGAAAGTACACCCATGTGCGTCTGGAGAAGTCATCAATAAATGTGAGTACATACTTGGCCCCTGAAAAAGAAGGAGTGGGAAATGACATGAGGTCACTATGAATCAACTCTAAGGGTGCCAAAGCACCAATGGCACTTCCCTTAAAAAAGGGATCCCTGTGATGCTTACCAAGCACACAACCATGACAAACACCATCAGTGTAGAAAATTTGTGGAAGACCAAGAACTAGTGCCTATGTACTCATCTGCTGAAGATATCTGTAATTGACATGGCCCAAATGCTCATGCCAAAGCTTAATCATTGAATCTGCATGTGCTATAAGAGATGAACCTATACCCTCAGAAGGCTCAAATCCATCAAATCTATAAAGATGAGATGCAGTATCAACACTCTCAGTAGCCAGTGTGGAAAATTTGATAAACGAACAAGAGGTTCGTCGAGATGTCAGGAACAACCAAAACATCCTGTAGAGTGCCCCCATCCAAAGAGACAAAACCGGAACCCAAGACAGAAAGTTATGAAGAGTCACCCACTGCAATCTATGAAGTACCACAAGAGGAAAGACAAGTGACCAACTGCTGAGTGTGAGTCATATGGTGAGAAGCACCAGAGTCTAAAATCCAAGTGGACCCATTGGTCGATGCTCTAACAGTGAGAGCATGACCCTTCCCTATGGTGGAAGAAGAAGAAGACTGAGGTGAGGAGATGTGTTGTTGCTGTATGGCGTCCTCTAAAGCCTCTAATCATTTCCAACACCTAGAAACTGGATGGCCTTGCTTGCCACAAAAATTGCAAGTGTCTCCTGATTTCTCCTTTGTCTTGGAGGAAGACTCACCAGACTTCGAAGATTTCCCATGTTTTGGATTAAATGGTGGTTTAGAATTAGACTTAGGAGGAGGTTTGGAGGAATTCTCACTGCCTGCAAAATCTTTCTTGGGCCTTGGTTTCTGCTTCTATTTCCCCATCAGTGACTGAGCAACCAATGCTTTGCTTTTTGATCCTAAGAGGATATCCATCTGAGAAAGGTGAGACTATTCTCAAGACAAATGCTCACAAAACAAATCAAAGGTAGGCATGGTAAAACTGGCACCTAGACCATCCATGGTGGAGTAGAAGGAGGAAGCAAATATCTGAAATGGACCACGAAGCTTCAAAAGAATCAAGTAAATGCACTTTATGTCTATCTTGTTCTTGCCACAACCCTGTAAAATAATTCAGATAGTTTTGAACTTGTTCAAAAAATCCTCAATAGTGGGAAATGAATCAGGTAATAATGAAGTAAGCTCTACCTCAATCTGTAATGTACGAAACTCACTAATGCCCCAAAAAGTGTCTCAAACTTCAGCCACATGGCTCGAGGAGTGAGCAAAGCATCAAGGTGAAACAAAAGATTGTCTGAAACATGCATGCATAGCAAACCCATAGCCTCATCCATCTTGTTCTTATGCTACATAATCTCAAAAGGACGCTGCAACTGAGGGTGAACCTCATCTAAATAAGACCATAACCCTCATGACTTGAGTAGCCTCATCATACGAGACTTCCAAGTGTGATAGTTATGTGATGTGAGTAGCTCAACTAAAGAGTCTGCCATGAAACCCTACACCTGTACATGCTTGTGTTTTTTATTATTATGTGATCTTTCAGAATAGACAGAAGATGTAGAAGGATTTGTATTTTTGGGAGTTTTGGTGTTCTGGTTTTCTGATATAAATGACAGATTGCAAGAGAAAAAACACCCCCCATAAAAGATAAACCCAAACCCTAGTACAAACGGAGAAGAAGGAAGTAATGCATAAGCAAAAAATACTTCAAAACAAATTCTCATGTACCTAGTGAAAATTCTGATAAAATAAATCACATCATTGAATAGAGCATGTTGAGAGCTTTCCAATGCCTATTCGAATTTGAAAAATAGAGTTTGTTTGCACCTTCTATGACCCTGGAAGTGAAGAAAGAAGACCTCACTTTGACTGAAAAAAAATATCCAGACTAGTAAATTTTTTTTAAAATACCTACACTATCAGATTGGTGCCGAAACTAGCTTTCCAATGCCTCTTTCTATTTGAAAAACTGAGCTAAAACACTTGAGTTATGTCTAATTTTGTGAGAGAGCATAAAATGCCCTATTAGACCCCCTTTAGCACCTTGGAGCTAAAAAAAATAGCCCCTGGTCGCCTGGGTGGACTAGGGGCTAGGGCGGTTAACCCGCGGTCACCCATGTGACTACCTGTGTTTGGGATTGGGCCGACAAGAGGTCAGCATCGGTGGGGTTCGGTAGGCTTGGTAGAGTCAGCGAGCTTGGCGAGGAGGTGGCGGAGCCCGATGGGGAGCGTAGGACGTGGTGGGGAGTTGGAAGAGTCAGGCACGGCAGTGTCGGTGCAACTCAAGGCGGTGCTACGGGCAGAGCACCGGTATATGCGCGGGGCTGATGGACGACACAGAGACGGACCATCGATGGCTAGTGGCCGCTTGGCGGTGGATGGGTGACGACCGATGATTGTGAATGGGCCGCAAAAAAAAAACCAAAAAACCTTTGTTTTTTTCAAATTTTTAAATTTTTTTTGCAATTTTTTTGTTGCAGGGGTCATACGGCCAAACCCTAAAAAAAAATTTGCATCCCTAGTTGACTGTAACCAAAATCGATGATTTGATAGTCGATTTAGGGGTTTTTGGGTGCTACGAATCCAATGGCACTGTCCGTTTGGGCCCAAAGTGAACCTAAAATTTTGAGTATGCTGAATCCATAAGAAGAAACCTTAGAACCCTAGATTTGCTTCCAATGCAAAATACTCAAAACAAGAACAAGTAGCTGCAGATCTGAAGCTCTGATACCATGTTGGAGTTGAGAAGATACAACTTCATAGGAGCCTAGTGACCTCTATAAGCAAATAACCTGTTACAAGGAGAAGCAAAGAGAAGCAACAAAGAAAATGCTCAAGAATGTGGAGCAATGTATTCACACAAAATGTAAAATGAATAATGATACAAAAGATAGTTTTCAACCATATATAGATGAAAACCCTAAAAAGGAAAAGCCTAGGCTTGCACAATAATAATTAATAAAGTAATTAATTATTATGCGCCTAATGTTAGCTTAAGTGAAAAAGAGGTAAAAGGGAACTTTACGTAATTAAACATATATTGTTTAATTAATAAAGTAAATGTCCAATTACTCTAACAAGTCCTGCAAGAGTCATCCATCCCAACCAACATTGATGTCAACCACTTTGAGGCTATGGTTAGATATCTAAATTCACCTCATCACATCACCTTTTCGGATAGTGACTATTCCTCGCCCAAACCATCTCATAATGATGCCCTTCATATTGAGGTTTTTGTCTACAAGCATAAGGTTAGACGAGTCTTAGTAGATGGCAGAGTAGGATTGAACATCTACTCTTTAAAATTTGTCAAAGCTCTTGGCTTCTCTGATGCATGTGTATATGCTAACAAGATCATTGCCATCAAGGTGTATGAGAGTGCACTTCAAAAGGCGTTATTACAATTCCACTTTGGGTGGGACCAATTATCATAGATACAACATGCCAAGTCCTAGATCATGACATACATTATAATATCTTACTTGGTCACCCTTGGATTCATGCTCTAAAGGCCATTCCATCCACATACCACCAATGCCTAAAATTCCCTTTTGATGGTACGAAAATTACTATCCTAGGAGATCCTGATCCATTTCAATACTATACCAATCTACGAGCTACTACTAAGCACCAGGTACCCATCAATTAGGAAGCCTCAACTTCCACTTCATCCAAATATATTGACCCATCTACACACACCAAATCATTCATTCCATCACCTTCTACCACACCATCTTCCTCAACCTCCATACCAAGTAAAGACTTTCAGATCCAAGACCTTGGTTGTGGAGAATTCAAATTAAATACGGCTTACGGTATCACCACAATACTTAAGATGCCTAAAGTTTATGGCAGACCATGTTTTGCAGTTGAGCCCAAAACAAATTTCAAGGTTCTACCAAAAAGTGTTTTCACACTGTGGTGCGATATGGGTAATGAAGTCATTATCGACATAGATAGCTGGATCTACAAAGACCTAGAAGAGTTACCTCCACTATCAGTGCATCTCTATGGAAAAGAATACGATATATGCAAAGCCCTAGGTTTTGATGGCACAAGCGGTCTTGGAAAGGACAACACTAGGAGGAAACCTATTATCATTTCTACAAGACCAAGGTACATAGGGCTAGGGTTCGACCAACTCAGAACTAACGATCAACGTACCTATGAACTTTCAAGTGAGGGTGTAACAGCTACAGAAAGTGTCAAGACATTCAAAGAATCCATTACTGAAACTGATTCAAATGAATGGGAATGGGGATCTGACACAAAAGTTGAAATTGAAAACTTTTCCTTTACACTCGAGGCTTCAATTTTCACACTTTCCGCATCTTCCCCATCCTTTACCAATAGTGATGATGGGATTCCCCTTGTTTACCCACAACTAATTGACTGGGACTAACAAGATCCACCAGTGATGGACATCTTTCAGAATGATGAGGCAATTGCAGATTTCATGGGGTGATCATAAAATAGGGTTTTCCATTGATATAGATTATGTAGCTTATTTTGGGGAGACTGTGAAATCCTCCAATCGCAAAAATACAAGGAATAAAAAAGAAAAAGAAATGTCTTTAGATGAAAACTGCAAGGCACCTTCTGATAGAAAAATAGTAAAAACAAAGGATGTATCCGAAGGTGAAAATCTCTTTGAGGCACCTAAGGATGGAGGATTGGACTTTCTTCTCGTGACACAGGAAAAATCAGCTATGCTCAATGAAGACACAATGGAAGTTAACATAGCCACACCAGAGAATCCCAAAATGATTCTCTTGGCCACATCATTGTCAGACAAAGAAAAACCCGAATTTCAACAATTCTTCACCGACAGCAAAGTTAACTTTGCATGGTCATATGTTGACATGCCAGGCCTTGATCCAAAATTGGTTTTACATCATCTTCCTCTAATCCTAGGAATCAATCCAGTCAAACAAAAGTTGCACAAAATGCATCCATAGATTGCACTACTTGTCAAGGCTGAACTAAAGAAGTTAGTAGATGTTGGGTTCATAAGGTCAATAGATTATGCTGACTGTATATCCAACATTGTTCTTGTCACAAAGCCAAATAGACAAATCTGTATCTGCATGGATTTCCAAGATTTGAATAAGGCTTGCCCAAAGGATGATTTCCCCCTACTAAACATAAACATGATTGTTGATCTCACGGTAGGGTACGAGATGCTATCTCTCATGGATGGTTTCTTGGGCTATAACCAAATCCGAATTGCTATAGAAGATCAACACAAAACAACATTCACCTATCCATGGGGAACATACTATTGGAATTTCATGCCTTTTGGCTTAAAGAATGCAGGCGCCACATACCAAAGAGCTATGACAACAATATTTTATGAAATGATGCATATCTTAATGGAAGATTATATAGATGAGCTATTGGAAAAATATTTGACAAGGAAAGATCATCTCAAAGTCCTGGAAATTTTTTTAGACGGCTAGAGGATTACAAGGTTTGCTTGAATCCAAAGAAATGTGCCTTTGGAGTCACTTCAGGTAAGCTATTGGGATACATAGTTTTGCAATGAGGCATTAAAGTTGATCCAGAAAAAGTAAAAGCCATTCTAGACATGCTTCTGCCAAAAGGAATCAGCGAGTTGTGAACACTTCAGGGTAGAATGCAATCTATCCGCCGCTTCATCGCATAGTTGTCAAACAAGTGTCAACCATTTCAATATCTATTATGCAAAAGCATTCCTATTGTATGGACAGATAAATGTCACATAGCCTTCAAACCAATTAAGGAATATCTATTGATACCACCAATCCTAATGCCGCCTATTGAAGGCAAGCCATTTATTCTATATGTCTTCACAACTACAAATGCACTGGGGCATTATTGGTGCAAAATGACAATGAGGAAAAAGAAAGATCCATATACTACATCAGTCGCACACTGATAGGATATGAGTTAAAATATACAACCATTGAATGTGCATGCCTTGCAATTGTCTTTACAGTGTAGAAATTAAGACATTACATGCTAAACCACCAAACACATTTGGTAGCAAAGATTGACCCATTAAAGTATCTTCTAAGTTGGGTGGCATTGATAGGCCATTTGGCGAAGTGGGTCATGATATTAAGCAAGTATGACATACAATATGTGGATCACAAGGCAATAAAAGGTCAAGTAATAGAAGATCAACTTGTAGATGCACCAATCCAAGCCACTCATCCACTGATAACTAATTTTCTTGATGAGTCTATCTTTCATGTGGAACCAACCTTACCATGGAAACTATACTTTGATGGGTCCCACACCGGTCACAGCTCCAGAGCTGGCATCTTATTTATCACACCACAAGGGGATTCAATTCCTAAATCATTTTGGATTGCCTTACCTTGTACAAATAACATTGCAGAATATGAGGCATTGGTCACAGGTCTCAAGATAGCAATTAAATGGAAAATTTAGACATTGCTAGTATTCGGGGATTCTGAGTTAGTCATCAACCAAGTGAATGATGATTATGACACAAAGGATGAAAAATTGCTTCCTTACAAATGAATGGTGGATAGTTTCCTGATGTATTTCAAAATTATTGCATTTGAAAAAATCCCAAGGACACAAAATAAGGCAGTTGATGGAATGGCTACCATCAGATCTCTCTTAGACATCCCCAAGAATGTGTCACAATTTTAATTCTTAGTGGAACAGTTGTTGATGCCTGCATATGATATTCCAGAGTCAGAAATGGTGTGCGAGATTTTTGGTCCCAGTTTGCCTTGGTACCAGGATATATATGACTATTCTAAGTCCCAAACCCTCCCATCCAACCTATCCAACAACCAAAGAAAGTCCTTTATCCAAAAAGAGGCTAGACACACCACCGTTAGTGACACCCTATATCGCCGCAGCTTTGATAACACCCTTCTTCATTGTCTTGATACTGATGAAGCCCAAAAAAATTTACAAGATGTGCATGAGGGTATATGCGGATCTCATTTGAGTGGTCCAATATTAGCTCAAAAAGTCACCAGACTAGGATACTATTGGCCGACATTAGAGAAAGATGCTCTTCAGTTTGTCAGAACATGTCAAAAATGCCAAGTGCATAGTGACCTAATTCAAGCACCTGCACAGGAGCTCAGAATGATCATGTCTCCATGGCCTTTCGTACAATGGGGACTCGACCTCATGGGTAAGATCCATCCATCCTCTTCTAACGATCATAAATTCATAATCACCACCATTGAGTATTTTACTAAGTGGATTGAAGTCGTCCCCCTCACTTACATCACCAGTAAGAAAATATACAAGTTTATCCCAAATTACATAATTTTCCAGTATGGTGTCCCACAATCCATCATCACAAATAATGACAATCCATTCAAAAATTAGGACATTCGTGAACTTTGTGAGTGATTCCACATCCAACACAATTTTTCCACAAGGTAACGGCCAAGCTAAGGCATCAAATAAAAAAATTCTTCGCATACTCAAGAAGACTGTCAATGACGTTGGCCGAGATTGGCACCTACAACTTAATCCTTCTTGATGGGCCTATCGTACCAGCATTCGTACTCTCACTGGAGCCACTCCATTTTCCCTGGTCTACAGATCTGAGGCCATATTGCCCATCGAGGTCAAAATTTCTTCTCTCTGAGTCTCCTTGAAAGGAATGATTGATTTTCAAGAGTACATACATACTCACCTACATGAGCTAGAAATTCTACAAGAAAGATGACAAAATACCTTAAATCATCTATAGTTATATCAAAATCATCTCGGTCGGAGCTATAACAAAAGAGTAATGGTGAGAAAATTTGAAATCAGTGACTTGGTTCTCATGCAGAACCTAGGAAATCAGGTGGACCATGAAAAGCCTAGCAAGTTTGAGCCTATTTGGCTTGGTACTTATATCATTACTGTCGCATTTAGTTCTGAATCTTATCAGTTGGCCACACTTGATGGAGAACAGTTGATAGAACCCATCAACAACTTACATCTGAGAAATTTCTTCACATAGCATCAGAGAGCTGGGCTAAAAACCTAAAAATACACAAAAATAGAAAAATAGAAAAAATCATCCCTTGATGAAAACCTGGCAAACAGGCGTCTTTGTGACATCAAAAAAAATAAAAAAATCGCAAAAATAGTAAAAAGAAATGAATTCATCCAATAGTGAAAACCTAGCAAACAAGCACTTTGGATAAGTACCATGGTGAAAACCTGGCAAACAGGCACCATGCATAGTCGATCATTTCTTTTCCATCTACTATTACTCAAATTGACCTTTATCCATTTGTCATAATCATAAAGGCTTGACACATTCATGACATCCGTCCTAAGTCCTATCGATTCCAGCCATGGTTAGAATTTGGTTGACATCATTCCTTGCATATCCTTGCCTTTGCCCTTTGTCTTCCTATCTCCATATCATTAGACTTAGATAATACCTGATCTATCTAGGGGCAAGACCTTTATCATGTAACTGTAGTGGGTGTCACACATGATCCCACATTCTGAAAAAATCCTAATAATCTGAAAAAGTCTTTAAAAAAGACCTAAAAATTGAAAAATGTGCAGAGAAAATACAAAAACATCCAAATCAATGTCAAAATTAAAAAATAAAGTCAAAGTCAATCTCTGTCTAATCAATTCAATCAATCACATCAGTCAATCTTTTATCCATGTCCAAACTACGTTGTCTCTATGCATTTGCTACGTAGGCAAGATTCATCCTTGAATCCCCGAGACATTTAGGTCAGTCTTTCTAGGTTTTTCAAAATAAGATCATGATTGAAACTTTTGTCCATTGGACAACATCATTGATTGTGTCAGACTACGAGATCTCTGAGTGCACGACATAGGCATGGCCATCAATCGATGAGCCCCCGAGGCCACACTAGGTCAGTCCATTAGGGTTCATGGCACAACATTTTCACACATGTCAAAATCTCTTCAAATAAATTAAACCTTCTATCGAATCTCAAGCAAACATTCTATTATCAAATCTATTTCATCAACATTTTTAGTCGATTCAACATGTTAGTAATGACATGTAGTCAAATTCTATTAGGACAATTCACCCTGGAAAAATTTTGGGTTCTTCTTCATATGTGTCCTTCTGAAAAGCAACTCTCATCATTTATTTATGCTTTTGAATGTGTCCTTCCTAAGCATCGTCAACATCATCTGGCATCTTGATGGATTCGCCTACTTTCAAGAATTGATCTCCTAGATATCAACGTCATTCAGGATGTGTCCTTCCTGAATTTGATATCACTCGACACTTGGCAATGCTTGACATTAAAACACTTGGCAAACTTTATCTGTCTTTTGATGATAATCATGATATTAGTTCCTTATGTCCTAGGAACCACGACATATCATGATGATTATTCTTTTCTTCTTATCACTCTACTATTAGTTTCTCCAGGATGTCCTGACTTTAGGATTTAGAGAAGCAATGATGTAGTATGATGATTTTCCCATCTATTTTTTACTATCATATGGCTAGTTTCTCAAGGATGTCCTGATGTCAAGGTTTAGAGAAGTAGCGGCATCTCATGATTGGTTTGGTTTTTTTGGCAGTTGGTCATTACAAAAGGACTAGGGGAAATTGTGTTCCTTGTATGAGTCATGATCATCTTTGTCTGCAATTGTTGATCTACATGATGGTTCGACCTTGTACACTATTGATCTACGTCATATCATAGTGTTTGTCGGCCATCATGACATTTTTCACCCAATGATGATTAAGAGCAACAACTAGGATAGCACTATAGCAAGGCTTTGAAGGATTTTAATTTCTTCCCTAACATGAATATATTTCTTCGCACTAACATCAATCATCGCCTTCACTTCTCTTGGTCTCTGATAATATCCTATGGCATACACACAAAAAAAAAAAATTGCATACATGCTTGCATGAGAATTTCATATTCACATCTCACATCTACATAAATCAAATACCATAATTAACATCAACATATAGGCATCATAAATAAAATTTTCATTAGCATATAAGAATCACATCATCATCACATTACACATTGCATTCATAAGCATAAACATAACATCCATGCATCTCATAGCATCATAAAAGCATCACATAGGATCTGATAAAGCATAAAATACCATAACACATACAATCACTTAGACCACATCAAAACTGCATCGCATGTATATAATCTCAAAAATGTAATGTCACAAGATAGAGTCATATGATATCCCAAAAATGGAGCTCGTAGGATCAAATATCAAAATATAAAAGTGTCTAGAAACAAGTAATATGATATCCCTCCTCTATCCCATGGAGGTGAATTGCGAGGTGGCTGTGGCTAACCAACCATGTGAAAAGTGACCTGTATGGGCGTGTTGTCTTGAGTCTGACTCTGAGAGCCTGAGGCCTTGATAACATGAGGCTAGCTCTGCTCTGTTTGGTGTCCTAATGACATTGACCTATGACCATGCTCTGACCTATGGCTATGGCCTAATGAGTCCTTGTGAGAGCTATGTGACTTGTGGCCTAATGATTGACCTAATGTAGTGGATCCCCCAGCACTGGTATGACTACTGCTGTGTGACCCGTTGTTGTTCTGTGTCCGAGTGCCACTGCCTATCTTGTTGTAAGATCAGGACAATCTTGGGTCCCATCTCTTTGGGGGAACTTCCTACTCATATAGAAACCTATACCACCCCCTACTCTCTAGCCATGTCCCCTATCAACCCCATGCAACTCGACAAACTCTGTCACCCATCGATCTGACTCCTGCCGTCAGAGGATAGCCTGATCCCTCTCCACCCGGGTAGCCTCTGACTCTGTTGCCAAGGCCTTTTTCTAAGACAAGGCCACATCAAATCTGCTCTGAAGATTGGTGATCTTCTGATCAATAGTAGCATTGGTGGGAAAAATCAGTGATCTGTCACCCTCCTCATCCCTAGAAATCATTTGCTCCCGTAGTCTCTGGTCTGCCTCATCCTCCTCCTCCTCCTCCTCCTCATCTCTCTCCTCATCCCTCTCCTCCTCTGCCCGGATCTCCTCCACATCTATATCAAGAGGTTGTCCTCTAATGAATGGATCCTCTTTTGCAGGCATCTCCACCTCCTCTCCACCCTTGACCACCTCCTCAACCCTAACCTCCACCTCCTCCTCAACCCCTATGAGATCCTCCCCTACCTCCTGCTTGGCTAGCATCTCTCTATCCTCACCCTCCTCTAGGATGGGTGACAATGGTGGACCACCCACCCTCTACCTAACTCTCCTAGGCTATCTCCACCCTCTGTCATTCCTCTTGCTCCTAGCACCTCTCCCACATCCTCCATCTCCTCCTCCCTCACCACCCCCATCATCCCCATCTCCTTTGCCTCCACCCCCTACCTCCATCTCTGTCTCCATCACCCCTTCCACTATCTCTCCCTCTGGCACCTCTGCCATCTGTGCCTCCATCCCTACCACCCCAACCTCTCCTCGGTACCTGTGGGATAAGTGACCTCTGATCTATAGGTGGTGGACCATCCGGATCTGTCAAGGGGATCGGCTTGTGAATCTGCTACTAGGTGTCAAACTTGGTAGATGTAACTGCATCTACTAGACCTCCCCTCCACATCCATTGAACTGCAACTAGGCCATCTACCTCTTGCTCGACCATTGTCATTGATATGGGTGGCCCCCATATGGTCTCTCTAAAAGACCGTGCATACTCTATCGTGCCTACTAGCACATCCTACTGCTCTTTGAACTACCATAGTACCCACTGGGGCAAGTACATCTCTATGATATGCTGACTCTGCACTGTATAGTCGATCAGGTATCTAAATTATCTACACAATGATAAATGGCCATCCTCATCCGACCATTGACCACAATCTCTATAAGGTCTTCAAACAAAACTAATCATGGTGTCAATCCTGTGATGCCAGTATCCAGTATCTCCAATGCAAGTCTGACTGATCAAACCCACATATAGGTAGACATACGACATCCCATCACCCAACTACTACATTTGTATTGGTGGCTGAAAGATTGAAATATGCTCCCATGCCCAGATCATGAGAAGGGTAGTCCCACAACTGATACTATCGCCCTGGTGATAAATGACCTCATGCAGTTGATGATATAGCATGGCCAACAAACAAGGCCCCCAAGCAAACACACTCCTCTGTCCTCATATATAGACTAATACATCCCCCAATCCAATGGGAAATCCATGACCACGATGATCTGGAATTAGTAATCCAGCAATCAATGTCATCAACATAGCATCCCACCTGGGAAACCAATCGGCTACAACATTCCAACCAATCTAATAACCATCCATACCCAACTTGGCACCACCAGCATCCTCATACATATCTAATAGGGCATGTTTCCCTGGGTGCGGGTCATATACAACCCTCTCTCTATAGATCAGTATGCGAAGAATGCAGTACACATCCTCTAAGGTGACCATCGCCTCTCCTATAGGTAGATGAAAAGAGTAGGTCTTTGAGTGTCACCTCTCACAAAGAGTTGTCAAAAAACCCTTGTTTGATCGAATAATGGGCATATATGTGATGTAGTATAAACCCAATGACATCAGGCGTTGTCTCTCCCTATCACTCAAATGGTCTCTAAAGGCATACATCACCGGCCTGAACTCTCGAGTATAGATTGGCACTAGTCGACTCTGCACAGGAAAAGACAAGAGTTAGCACACATGGGTCAGTATTAATGAAATCAAAATACATCTAAAACTAAGGTCAACACAATTCAACTCTGGTTAACTACAATTGCATCACGTTGACCTCAAATGCATCACAATTATTCAATTACAGCTCTGCACATAACATTTGTGTCGCAATATGTCAAATGTGTCACTTTGTCTAGCAATTGCACAACCTAACAATGATTGCATCATTCCATATGCAATGACATTGCATTTTTGCAATTGCGTCGTTTGACCTGGTAATTGTGTCATAATAGTGCAGATGCATCATAGATGCCCTCACTTGCATCACAATCTAGTGATTGTGTCATTTCCCCTCGTGCTTGCATACTCGAACAAAATAGCCTAGCTACCCATAGCACTTGCATCGTGACACAAACAAATACGACGAATGTGAAGGAAATTGCGGCTTGTGCGACATCATTTGTGTCGCAACACATCTATTCAACCCCACTTAAACCCTCATAAATGCATTACGTTTAAAAATTGGCAAGTTAGATAGGGTACTTATTGGTGCCTCTGCACCCTCAAGCCGTCAGAAAGTCCACACACAGTATCCATGGTGGGTAGTCACTGGAATCACCATCATGTCTCTGAGCTCTGATCTCTGAAATTTCTATATAGCAAATGAGCAAATGACACTTGTTTTGCGCTTTCAACCTATTTATAGGCTGAAAATTAGGGTTTTGACCTAGTAGGTTTATACTGGAAGCTCCTTTGACCATCTTTGTCTGGCATTTTGGGCTAGCTAAGCATCCTCCATCTCTGAATCTGATCATGTTGTTGTTCCTTTGGCCATTAATTTGATTAATCGGGATACTTTCCAAATTTTTCGGACCCTGGGTCGAAATTCAAAAATATTCCCGAGGGGGCATAGGCACTCCGTACCTTTGTTGTGGCATATTCTAGACTTGTTTCCTTTGCAACAATACGACAAGATGCATTATGACAAAGAGGGGCAATCTAGACACATAAAAATGACCAAAGCCTGCAAGCAATATTTTACCACCTTTCGTCCTAACATAATTATGACATTTTAATTATGTTTCTAACTCACATTCAACTATTAATTAAATAATTCATGATTTTCCATTCTTCAGGATTATTAAATAAATAAATCTTATTTATTTATTTAATGTGTCACTAATTATCAAAGTCATCTCATAATTAAATAAAGTCTCATTAATTTAATTAATCCTTATCATTAATGTCCTCCTGATTATTAAATAAATATATTCATCTAACATGTCACTAATTCATAAATCCTCTCTTAATTAAATAGATTCATTAATTTATTTAATTAATTAACTACTTATTCTAAAATTAAATAATTATTCTTAATTATTTAATTGTTGTATGTGACACTTCTTCATTTTTAAAATAAAACAATTTATTTAAAAATGTCTCACATAGTTAAGTGATTCTTCTTTTTAGTAATTAATTTCAAAAATCAATTACTTATTATCTCACAAAATCCACTTTTTGAATTAATTTAATTCAAAATGAAAAGATTCTTCTACAACTCAAGTAATTTCTAAAATTACTGATTTGCTAAAATCTCATCTCCTTATCTTTTGATTTTTACTAATTTCATCTCAATGTCACATTTATTCTCCACCATTGATTTAATTTCCTAAATTAAATCTCGTCCACACATTTGGGGATTTTACCCTAACCCTAATTGAGAGTTGCCATTTTGAATATTAACCATTGATTCTAGGGCATTTCTCAATCTCTCATCTTGTCCATCCGTTCAAGATTGCATTTTCTATAAAATGAGAATCTTGATCTCATTTTCGACATCTCTTATTAATATCTCTTAATCTCTTAGTTTTATCTCCTAAATATTTCATTTTATTTTATTATTGTCTTCTTGCATACTCATTTGTCATCTTAGATACTTGCATTTTAGAATTAATTTTCTTGTGCAACAATAACTTAAAGAAATCCTTCAAAGTCTTGTTTAAGTCTAAGCATTGTAGAGTTTTGCTCACACACAAAATCTGAGGGCACTCTTCATCATAGCAAGCCAAGGAGGTGCAATGGAAATCAGCCATGGAGGAGAGAAATGGGTGAGACTGTTCTAGTTTCATTCATTTTCTCATTATTTCTCCTTTGCATTCGATTGTTTGAGGATTTTATTAATATGCATGTGTTACTAACCTAGTTATACCTTGTAGGAAAATATCCATCATTACACTAACAATGGAGGAGTTCCCACTCCACTAGATCAACCTTCCAATCTAGAGAAACCTTCACGTGGTGTGTACTTAGCAGAGGCCACTTTTTCTAGATGGTGTAGGCTTCATAAGACCAGTCAACACTCTGAGCTTGAATGCCCTTAATTTTGAATTGCTGCTTCGATTTTTCAATATGAAGTTGAAAACAACTCCACTGGCCAAGAATTGGTACCCTCAAACCCCTATGATTCCCCAGTTTTGGTGTTGAATCATGTCCCTTTCCTAGGGGATGAGGAGAATGAACCAGAAGAGGAGTCAAATAGCCAGAATGGGGAGATTGGACAAGTCCTCAATGAAGATGAAATCTCTTAGCTATTTGATGAAGAAACTGAGAATGACAATGGCCCATTGGATGAAGGAGAGGATGATGTTGGAGAAGTGAAAAAATTTCAACAACCTCTCAGAATGTATGATCTTAGGAGCAAGCCCCATAGGAATCCACCAGCTAGAGGACCGTTTACTATATCTGCCCCTCCACACAATTTTACTACTCCACCAGATCCACATGCTAATAACAATCCATCCTACCCTTAGGTTCCAACACAATACCTCACAAAAGAAGAACCAGATGTTTCCAAAGGAATCAATGCTGATGCGGCAAGAGATAGGAAAACTGGTCATTCTAAGGAGGTCCACACTAACATGAATGTGGAACAACTAGGAGAATATGTCACTGAGGAACTCAGAAAAGTGAAGGTGAGTCTTTCTGCTTTTGAGTTATTAAGAGTTCCTAGAATCATAAATGTAGTCCTTGGGTCCTTTAATTCAAGTATAGAAACACAAGGAGTAGCAACCAATGAGGAAATTGCAAGGCCTCCTAGTTCACAAACACCCAAAGGTCCTAGTCAATTAGAACCCAGGGATAGGGGTAAAGAAAAAGATAAGGGTCAGGTTGCACAAGCTGACTCACAGTTGAATTTATTCCAAGGAAAAATGGAAACCCCTCCCTTTCTGATTTTTATTCGTATATTTGATAAAAATATGCACAATTTCCTGCTAGATTTAGGGACATCCACAAATCTTATGCCATTTTTCTTCTATAGGGCTCTTGTTATTACCCCTACAGCCTCTCAAAAGAAGGTCACCCAATTGGACAAAGCAAAGGTGAATATAGTAGGAGAACTAAACATGATTCCCATAAAGGTTGCTTTAGATCCTAGAGTGCAACAAGTAAATAATATTCAGGTAGCTGATATTCTTGACACTTATGGTTTGATCTTGGATAGAGATTTTACTAGGGCACTAAATGGATACACATCCATGGATCATTCTCACATGCAGCTCCCCTAGAAAGGAGTCCCAAATTAGATCATAATTGAGAGAGAACCTAGAATGAAGTATGTCATCACTAAATATTAGAATACTTCAAATGAGATACTGGTATCGGAGGTTAGTATGGGGAAATATGTCCTAGCCTCCCCTACTTCAAAAACAAAATAAATCTTGGTGTTCCAGAGCTCTTCTGGTTTAATCCACATCAAAAGCTAGCAGCTCTGAAGTGCAATTTGAAAAAATGGAAGAACTTGATGATCAGGTAGATAGCCAACTCAGTCTATTTGATAAATTCCAGGAGTTTATGCAAAAATGTGTAGATCAGATTTAGCTGGATAGAAATGTGAACTTCAAAGAATTTCTTCTTCCTAGTTGTTGCAGCATCCACGATGCTCCTCATTCTGAACTAGAATGTTCCTTGCATCAAACTACAGTAGAATAGATACAAAGTCACAATAACACAAACCCAACTATTGAGTTAAACATATAGAGAATTCAAAATAGTCAAAAGGGGAAGGATCCAAAACCTCCTAAAGAGCCTCCGAGTGGCAACGAGGACAAAGGTATCTCAAGAAAATTAGGAGCTAATGACTATTGGACATTAAGGTTTGATGAGTCCAAATCTAAGCAAGGTGTTGGAGCAGGGCTAGAGCTAATCAGTCATAAAGGTTAAACCTAATTTTCTTCTCATAGACTCCAATTATAGTGCACTAAAAATGTAGCTGAGTATGAAGGTCTAGTTCATGGGCTACTAATGGCATTGAGAAAGAGACTTTAAATTCTTTAAGTGTTTGGGGATTTTGAGCTAGTGGTTAGGCAAGTGAGAAAACAATACTCATGTCATGATAGAAGGATGGACAATTATAGACAAAGAGTATGGGATCTTGTTGAAGGATTTGATGCCTTCAACATTAGTTGATACCTCAGAGTAAGAATCAGACTGTTGATTCTCTAGCACAAGCAACAAGTACATTGCAGCCTTTATCATTTTCAGGCTTAAAAAAGTTCGCTATGGAACTTGTTCCAGTGCCCTCAATGCCTGACAATGTCACCAATTTTTAGGTATTTGAAGATGATAAACATATTCTTTATTTTATCACCAAATTTGATTTGTTTTCTTCTCAAGTAATTGATGAGGTTGAGCCTCAAGAGGCCAAAATTGACCTAGAAGGAGTCCTCAATTTGAAGACTAATACCATCTTGAGAGGCATGGTGCAATAGGAAAAGATCTTTGATCTAGATAGGATAAGGGATCAAGAGCTAGTATCCTAGTATCTCTACCAGGGCTATGGACACTTGGTTGGCAGTAGAGCTATGCTAGGGAGGATCAGAGTGATAACCTCACTAGGACTATGGACGCTTGATTGGAAGTGAGGCTCTATCCAAGTTGCTTTTGGAGTTAGAATCCTTAGGTAGCCCTATCAAATTTAGTTTGGTCCTTGTTGCAACCTAAGAAAGGGAAATGAATGCATATGCACACACTCTAACCCTGGTATAGGAAAGGTTGGCTTATTAGTGATTTTTGAAACCTTGTCTATTTGTAGCCTGGTGCTTGGAGTGAAACCAAATATTTTGAGTTCTTGGTGCCAATTTGTCATTGAAATGCTCTGGAGAAATTTCCCAACAGAGTTGCCATTTCTTGTGCTTTTTTGCACACATGTCCGACTGAAAGTGGGGACCCTCTCTTGGCCTATGCTTCTTGGACCATTTTTGTGGCTTGCCCCCTCTTTTGTGCTTATCTTTGAAAATCTTAGGGTTTTGGTCTTTGGTGTTTGCCTTGGTTGTGGGTGCCTTTATGTTGAGTTCCTGGTGGTTTTGGAGTCTTCTGGATGTCCTCTCTGGGGTAGTCTTCTTTTGCCTTTTATTTTTCCCTTTGGTGTTTTTGTTTGGGTCCTAAGGGTTGGTTTCCTCCCTTAGGTTTTCTTTTGTTTTCCCTGTTCCTTTTGTTCTGCCCTAGGTGGAACTGAGATGGCACTTAACTTTGAACTTTCATGATGTTCACGGTTCTGTTTTCGTTCCCATTCTAGCTCCGCTTCCTGCTCCCTTTCTTTCTTCTTCATTTTTTTGTTTTCATCCTAGGGTTGGTTTTCCTCCCTTAGGTTTTCTTTGCTTCATTTTTTCTTTCACTTGGTCTTCATCAGAGGCGGAACTGGGATGGAGCTGAACTTTGAACTTTCACAAAGTTCACAGTTCAGTTTTTCGTTCCTATTTTGGCTCCGCCTCTCGTGTTCTTTTTTTTCCCACTGTTTTGTTTGTCTTCAACCTTAGGGTTGGTTTCCACCCTTGGGTTTTCCTCAACTTTCTTTTTTGTCATTTTATCAGAGGTAGGACCGAGATGGGACTGAATTATGAACTTTGGCTAAGTTCACAGTTCGGTTGCCATTCTCGTTCCGGCTCCAGTTCTCATGTCTTCGTCATTTCGTTGTGTTTGGCCTTCAGGTTGGCTTCTTTCCCTTGGGTCTGCTTTGGTCTTCCTTTCTTCCACTAGATCCAGGACTGGGATGGAACTTAACTATAAACTTTCACCAAGTTCAAGGTTTGGTTCCTATTCCTGTTCCCATTCCTGTTCTTCCTCCACCTCCACTTCCTCCCGTTTCCCTTCCTTTCCCATTCCTGTCCCTATTTTGTCGTCGCTTTCGCCTGTTTCCCTTCCTTTCCTGTTCTTGTCCTTTTTTTGTCTTCACTTCCACCTGTTTCCCTTCCTTTCTCATTCCTATCCTTGTTTTGTTGTTGCCTCCACCTATTTTTGGTTTTGCTTCCGCTTGGGTTTGTGCGTGATTTTCTTGCCTTGGGAACTCTAATGGACCTACTTTGATTTTAATGATGTATTGAGCATTAATGGTGGCCCATTTGAATGCAGGTTGGATCAAGCTCGATTTTTTGGGTGTTCTTTGAAGATTTGGCATGATCTACTAGTGCAGTCAAGTACACTTTGTGGTGGCTATGAAGAAATCCATTCCCGCACGCAAGGTCAATTTGAATGGTGGCCATTGATGGAAGTTAGACATGATCTGAAGGGACTCAACCTGGTATGGCTCGATTTGAGCCATTTTTTTTCCCAACTCAGATTTGATCAATGGCTCATGTTCCTCTTGGTGTTCGCATGGGTGGAGCATTGATGGTGGGCATGGCTCAAGGGTTCATTCCCCTAACTTTGTGTGATCCCAGATCAATCTAATGGGGGTCCTTATAGCATTCAGTACTTCACAATGAGTTGTTATTGGCTATCAGGGCCGATTCGATTGGTGGTCGAGCTTCTTTCTAACCCTAGCTCTAGTTCACACGGGCATGTTTCTATAAGTATGCCAATCTACCTCATTTGTAGGGGTTCGGTGGAGTTTTGAGATCAATAGGTTAGGTTAGAGTTCTTCTATTGGCTAACTAAGTTAGAAGAATTTTATTCAGTATATTTAGCAATAGATTATCATGTTAGAAGATTAGAAGTTAGTTTTTACATTTCAATAAAGTGTTGTAATAGACTAGAATTGTTTCAAATGTGATGATTTAATACAAGGTGCATATATTGTGTTATGACTGGTGCCTTCTCTTGCATTGAATAATCTTGCATGGTTCTTGTTCTATTTCTTAAAATCGCTTGGAAATGTTTGAATATATCTTAGTTTTAGTTAGTAATGCTTGTGATTTAATTCTTGGAGTGTTGTAGCAATCCCTAGTTCATACTTTGGGCAACTTCTTGATTGTGGGAATGTTGTTTAAGGTCAACTTGTACCTCATATTCATGCACTTAGTTCAACTGTAGATATTCATTCAGTCTTATTGGATAAAGGCCTACATCCTAAAAATATTTAACACCTTAGAAGATTGTAGGTATAGCCTGGGTCAAACATAAACTATTTTAAGGGATTGGTCCATTCCAAGTATTTCATCATTTGTATGGTTAATCTTAGAAGTAATATTAACATTATGACTTTTGAAACCCTCATATTTTGCTATTTCTTTTATTATATGATTAGAACTAGAAATTAAAGCTTCACCATATCTTAAAATCTAATGAGTTTATAGCTTCTAGCATTTGTACATAAGACCCCTTTTGATTACCATCATTTTCAGATTTTATCACTAATTTTTTTCTATTGCATTGTCATGACCTGACACCTGTGAGACTTTGGGTTATCTCTTTGTTCATAGAGACTAACCTTTCAAGAGAGATAGAATAAATTTTATTATGTCTAAGTTTTTGTTGTGCAGAAACACCAAACAACATCTACCAATTCTTGGATCTTCCTACTCAAATCATCTGGTAAGGCTTGAAAACCTTGCAATGACTTAACCAACACTTGAGTAGGTCTTAATGACTAGGCCATATTATTTATATCAAACCTTCAGGCCTTATACATTACATCTAAATCATTGGCCCTAGGAATCCACTTCTTAATTAATGGTATTGCTACCTCCTGATCCCTATCAATGTTCTCTATTATATTCAATAATAAAGAATAGAAAGAATACATAGCTGATGATGTATCATCAACTTTCTTATTTAAATACCACAATACAGTAGTAACAATCTCCTTTTTCCTTGAGTATACTCCCTCCTCACTCACCTTCAAAGATTCTTGTAGCTCTACAATTTTAAAAATTGACAGTTTCTTTGTTGGATCAACAGAGCGTTCTAATTCTTCCTTAGTTGGTTCCAATGTAGGACTAAGGGAAGGAGTTTGACTGGGAGATGCCAATGTAGAGAAAATGGGGGAAACAAGAAGAAAAGACCTAATCCTTGGAGCAACTGATGTTTCCCCTATCTAATTGTATTTCAGCCTGTCCATCTCTATCTGCAGCTCAATATTATTTTGTTGCACCTTATTATATTCTCCAATTATAAAATTATATTTCTCCATAAGGATCCTTCTTTCAACCTCCTCTCTCTTTGTAATCTTTTTTGATAATTTGGCCACATTTACAGTTAAATTTGTGGCCTCTGTAGTTGAGGTATCTCAACCTCTCTTTATAATTAACCCACCTCTCAAATTTGGGTTAATATCAGTAATATTTGGCTTTCTCCCTTGGGGAGCCAAATCCCAAATAGCCAAAGTCTCATATTCTTCACTAAAGGTAGAATCTTGCAATGCTGGCTTGACCTCTTCTTCAAAATTTTGCAAGGGATGCTTGGATTTCAGAACAACATTGAAAGCTACGGCATTGGCAATGTCCCACTCCGGTAGAATCAAGACACCAACTTGATTGAACAATTTTCTCCCTTCCTCTAGAGTGATGCTCTTGAATTTATTCATTAATTTAGCCTTTACCTCATCATCATTCTCTTCATCTGACCTATCAGGCCTCCTCTTCTCTTCTTGCATCTATCCTGATATTCTTCCAACTTTATTCCCCATACAAGTTGCAAGAAGACTGGTGTTTTTACAAAGGAATCATCATCTAAAAACTCTTTACAAGCCTCCATTCATGCATCTTGTACACATTTACCCTTCATATCCAAGTCTGATAGAACCAGCTCAACTGGTCTAGGAGGAGAAGGCATGCCCATCTGCATATCTTGATTGGTGACAACAATCTCATCCACCAAGTCCTCTCAAGACTGCTCAATCCTTCACCTCTTGGGGCTTGGCTCTGATGGTGGTGGTGAGGGACTTCTCTCAGGTGATGACTCTAAATCAATTATCTAAATTTCCCCAGGTGTTTTGAGCATTGGACTTGGTTTTTCATGCAATTTCATTATTTGTTTTCCTTTTCTATCTTCTTCTTCTTCATCACTGCTATCATTCCTTTTCCTCCTATAAATAGGCCAATCATCTGAAGGCTGGTATGCTGGACTCTCTTCAAGTGGCCTTGCAGCTTTTTACTATATGCCAAAGTCCAATTCTAGATTTGTCTTCTTAGTCATCAAAATGCTCATGATTTCTTTGAAATTCTTCATCAAAAAGTCAATCTTTTTATGATATGGACTGAATTCCACCAATGGATCATACTTTGCATCCATCTTGTTCACAATGGCCAGTAGATTATCATAAGATATCCATTTATTCTTGTTCAACTCTTTCTTATTTAGATCAAATTCATTTATGATCAAGTCCTTAGAGAAATTGAACTCATGCACAAATTTTCCACCCTTTATTCTTTGCCTAAACAACACAAAGGAACCCTCAAGATAATATTGGCTCTTGGGGCTGAAAATCAAATGGTATACTTCAAAAAAAATTCCAAAATGGACCCAGAATCCTTTTGAAAATGAAAAGTCAGACACCATTGGAGATGTTTTGAAAAGGGACTTTATCCTCCCATACTCTTGTTTCATTTCCTCAAGATCAATAGGAACCAAGAACACACTGGGCTCACTCAAATCAAAAACCTATTGGAACTCTTCTCTGTTACGCTTAATAGAACCTTTCCATCATTATCTCTAACCACCCGTGTAACAGGGTCATATCTTGCGGCCACCACCTTGAGCAAGTCCACATCAGGGAATACATTTGGAACGATCAACTTATTCATAACATACATCCAACCATTTGAAAAAGGATGGGGCAAATCCCTCTGTCCAAACCATATTCTGAACATCTCCAAATTTGTAAGGGGAACCCTAGCATTAGATATATTGAAACAATTATACACCAATCCCTCCCCTAGTGTTTTTCCTCACATTAAGACCAACCCCTTCTTCCTATCATTTGTTGACAAGGGAAATTGATCTAGGAAATCATCATATAGGTTTCTATTTATATAGTCAATCTGGTCGGAATGATGTTTTGATGGTGCCATTATAAGAAAATTAGGTCTTCCTTGCTATTTCAAACCTCAAACAAACTAGGGCTTTACGACACTATGAAATTACAAAACAAATACCTTGCAATTTCCCATAATTTAGTTCACCTACAACCCTAAAAAAGTTATCAACAAACTTTCTGACAAGTACACAAAAAATCTCCCTGAATTCAGATTAGAATTTAACTAGGAGATATAGAATTCAACTTATAGCTTTGTGTTTGTAGAAACCCTAATCTTTGTTGTAACAACTCATAAATTCATCCCTGGCCTTGAGATTGCTCCATGAAAAATGTTTGAATGCTTTGTGATACTATAGAACAAGAAAATGGTCACTTTATTTCAATAAAATCATGTCAGAGAACATCTCATCCACCATTAAAGCTCACTCATGCACTACACCAATGGCTCCAATTGCATTTGATGCAGATTCAAATATTATCTGCCGATCTTTCATTTTGGTTGGATCATCAAACGACTATCTTCAAATCAATATGACCTAACCATCCACCATGGAAAAATGTCCCACCACATGCTGCATTACCAAGGAAATCCATGTGGTGCTAGCCCGTGATATTGCAATCAGTAAAGACCTTGCAACTCCAAATCACACGATGTCGAGAAATCATGGATCTCAACCATTGACAATCTTGCTCATTCAACACAGTCGTCATCTCTATTGTTAATCATTGAGCACCTTTCCTACCAAGATTATAACATCTTTGTTCATTTGAATCATGTGCATCTTATAACCACTTTAGTAACCCACTACATAATTTATTAAAGCCAGATAAATGTACTAAAGTGTTTCTATCATTTCTTTGGATTCACCAGATGAGACACATGGCACTCATTTGTGGTATCGCAATTAACCAAAGCTATGTGGTGGGGTCATCACGGGATAGTGGGGAATGACTGAGATCAATCGGTTAATACTTTTCTCTATTAATGCTTAATAGAACCTTTCGATCATTATCTCTAACCACTCATGTAATAGGCTCATATCTTGTGACCACTTCCTTGAGCAAGTCCACATTAGGGAATACAGTTGGAACGATCAGCTTCCCCATATCATACATCCAGCTATTTGAAAAAGGATGGGGCAAATTCCTCTATCCAAACCATAGTCTGAACATCTCCAAACTTGTAAGGGGAACCCTAGCATCAACTATATTAAAACAATTATACACCAATCCCTCCCCTAGGGTTTTTCCTTGCATTAAGACCAACCCCTTCTTCCTATCATTTGTTGACAAAGGCAATTGATCTAGGAAATTTTCATATAGGTTTCTATTTAGATAGTTAATTTTGTCGGAATGATGTTTTGATGGTGCCATTCTAAGAAAACTAGGGCTTCCTTCCTATTCCAAACCTCAAACAAACTAGGGCTTTACGAAACTATGGAATTATAGAAAAAATACCTTGCAATTTCCCACAATTTAGTTCACCTACAACCCTAAAAAAGTTATCAACAAGAAATATGACAAGCACACAAAAAATTTCCCCAAAATTAGATTACAAATTAACCAAGAGATACAGAATTCAACTTATGGCTTTGTGTTTGCAAAAACCCTAATCTTTGTTGTAACAACTCGTAAATTCATCCATGGGCTTGAGATTGATCTACGAAAAATGTTTGGATGCTTTGTGATACTATAGAATAAGAGAAATGGTCATTTAATTTCAATCAAATCATGTCATAGAATGTCTCATCCACCATTAAAGCTCACTCGTGCACTGCACCAACAAATCCAATCGCATTTGATGTAGATTCAAATATTATCTATCGATCTTTCATTTTGGTTGGATCATCAAACAACTATCTTCAAATCAATCTGACACAACCATCCACCATGGGAAAATGTCCCACCACATGCTGCATCACCAAGGAAATCCATGTGGTGCTCACTCGTGATATCACAATCAAGAAAGATCTTGCAACTCCCAATCACGTGATGGCAGGAAATCGTGGATCTCAACCATTGACAATCTTGCTCATTCAACATAGCCACCATCTCTATCATTAATCATCGAGCACCTTTCCTCCTAAGATTATAACATCTCCATTCATTTGAAGCACGTGCATCTTATAATTGCTTTAGTAACCCACTACATAATGTATTAAAGCCAAATAAATTTACTAAAGTGTTCCTATCATTTCTTTGGCTTCACCAGATGAGACACATGGCACTCGTCTATGATATCACAATTAACCAAATATGTGTGGTGGGGTCATCAAGAGATAGCAAGGAACGACTAAGATCAATCGGTGATTCATCAACGGTCATGCAAATTTTTCCCACTACAAAATATTAAACATTTGTTAAAAGCACGAGGGGACATCACTAGGTCGACGACAAACAATGACATAAGTTATTTTAAACATGGGAGCACAGGGCCACCCTAGAATTAGGAAATAATAAAGACTAGCGAAAGAAACAAAATGATGGAACAAAAGGAGCCCCAACCTAGATGAAATGATGGGGCTTACGTTGTTTTTAAAAACCTCCCCAAAAAGTAACAACCAAATGTAACCCAACCATGGTATAGGACAAGACACCAGGGTTTTGCATAAATACATGAGAACAAATGTAAAACCCCAACCATAGGCCTCTCTCAAACATTAAGTAAGACCATAAATATAGGCAAGATAAAATGGAACTTATAGAGTAGAAATTTGAAGTTCCATCAGAAGTATTACTCACCAGCCCTAAAGACCATAGCAAGCCAAGATTTGGAAGTTATAGAGAAAAGACAATAGAAGTTCAGTAGAAGTTAAGGAAATCACAGATGAAGAGAGATATTATTGCTAAGGTAGAATCATATACGAAAGAGTTTTGTATCTCAAGAGATACATTCAAGACAACTATAGAAAGTGCTAGAGCTAATATGAGTACAAAAGAGGCCTCCAACAGTTCTAGGAGATTAGTTACTACATCTTTATCTACAAATGGTATGAGGAGGAGATCCATAGACAAACCTCTGGTAAGGGAGAAATCCCCTCAAGAATTTTCTACCATCAGGGATGTGTTGTGCTATTTTCACACACATGCCCCATCAAAGGTGGGGACCCTTTGTGCTTCCTTTCATTTTGTTTTTCTTTAGGTTTTTCCTTTTCCCCTCAAGGGATAGGTCCTTGAAATCTTGATTCACAACACTCATTGAAATTTAATGACCTTATTCGCACTTTAGGTGAGTTTTTTTTGAAAAATTTGACCTCATATTTGAATAGTTGAAGTCATTAGTTTCACTGAGATATCACTTGACATCAAAATAGTCTAAGTATGGATAGGTTTCATGGAATCTGTGAGGTCTCAGAATCCTTTGGTGTTTGGATTACCTAAGGCCCCCTTGTTTGCTAAATCTAGGATTGGAAAAATTCATTAGGTTCTCATTTTTGTGAAATCCATGTTGTCATGGACTCCCCAAAATTTGGTTAAGTGTCTTTTCGATTCATTTATTGATTTTTGAATCTGCACGAGTCACCATTAATGCTCCTTTTGGGTAGATTTGTGGTATGATTTAATCCCCTTTGAGAATCTTAATATGTGTGACATTTTGATAAGTTGTATTTTGCGGGCTTTTGAGTGCTTTGGAAATTTGGGAAGCTAGGGTTTTCTCATTGTGTGTGGATTCTATTGGTCATTGACTAAGGTTTTGAGTGCAACCTCTGGATGTTATTTCTAATATCTAGATCGCAAGGTAGGGGTTTGAGCTCATTTATTTGATTTTGTGAGTGGATTTGACATGGATTTGAATAGTTGATTCACTTGTGATTGTAATTTTAATTTCATTTTGTGCTTAATATGATTTTGAGCTCATGATATTCTAATTTGCACTAGCATTTAGGCTTAATCATAATGTATCTTTTGTAATGGTTATCTCATGGATTCTGTTTGTTTTTAATTCAATGTATGTTTCAAAATTAATTTCGCTTTCCCTCATGCATTTGGGATATGAGTTTAAAATTGAGGCATTGATGGTGAGCTAGGGTTGTGTTGAGATGGTTATTTTATGTGTTTTATCAATTCTAGTTTTTATAAAGAACAAATTAGGGCATCATTTGTTTGTGTATTGAATATTATTGAGAATCGATTTAGGTTGCCCTAGATTTTGAATGAGGAATGCACTGAGTTTAAAACCTTAGGTTGTTCATGATAAAATGTGATTTGAAGATATGGGTAGTTATGAATATCATTCTTGCAATATGTTTTGTTTTATTGATTACATTGTATTTTGGTCAAGTGGTGAAATACAATATAAGCTTATAGTTTTAGCCTGGTCTATTAAATCTTGAAACTTAATATGTGTAGTGCTTTGCACAATCTTTTGACATAAGAAATTTTGAGGCTTGATTTATATCATTAAATCTTTCACGACATGGATTATCTAAATTTTGTGGAATTCATAGCCTCCAAGATTCCTTGAGCATTTATGTTTTGTGGATTCTATATATACTTCACCAAATCCACTTGTACTTGGAACACTTGATAAGTTGAATGTCCTGGATTCCATTAAGTCATGGAAAGCTCTAATATTGAACTTCGATGGATCCTCTTTGCTTTAAATTACTTGAACACTTGAATTTCGTAGATTTTGTCCATATCTAGATTTCCTAAGCTTTTGTGATTTTCATTATATTAAGTGATGTGATGTGATGAATGTATGAATTTCAAAATAAGGATTTGATCTTAAGATTTCCATTAAAATTAAGTCATAAGGAGAGGTTATATCATGTTCATTTGATCATTTGGCCCATTCACTACTGCACTTCATGGAATCCTCAAAATTTGTCAAGGACCAAAATCCTTGAAGTATCTAAAAGTCAAAGGTGTACTTAAAGCTTGATCTTAAGGGTTTGCAACTTGATTTTAATAGGTTTTTATGATGAATTATGATTTGTAACATGTTGAAATTTGGCTATGATGTTAAAATTCATGATGCAATGATGTAACACTTTTGATTTACATTTTAGTAATTATAGTATTTTTCCTAACCAGATGAAGGAAGAGTCTAGTAAGGCTAAGAGATATAAGGGAAAATATATTGATCTAGCTAAGGAGGAACCCACCACTAGAGCAAAAAATATGAAGTATGACTTCAAGGGTAGACTTCCAAAGACTAAGACCATCTCTCATTGGGCTAAGGTTGGAGATACAAACATGGGGCATGTAGACTATGAGGATTTTAAGCAAAGGATGTATTGTATTTCTCCCACTCCTCTAGCTACTAGACTATTGAATACAAGATTGGCACAAGATGTTGGATTCTCTCCCTTAGTGCAATGTCCTAAATTAATTATTGAGTGCACAAAACATTTCAGAAAAAAAGGGTGATTTTTTCTCCACAAGGTAGAGTCATGACCAAATTGATAGAGGAATCAATATCAAAGACATTCAACATTGTCTCACATCATAAATTAGTGAAGATTAACTTATAAATAGAAAATAAGTTCTATGATGATGATCTAGCTAAGGCATTGCAGATGGTAAATAAATCTTGGATTGACAAGCCCAAGTCCCACTATTCCAAGCTACCCAAACAATTGCATATGAGTGATTTTAAGATGGAGTATAGTGATATGATCACTCTCATCAACAAAGTGATGGGTTTGAAGAAAGCCTCAGTGTTTGAAGAATGGATATTTTATATAATTGCATAGATTAAGAAAGGAATTAATTATCATTGGTTAGGCACAATTAGTGACAACCTAGATATGCAATTGAGAAGGGTGCAAGATACATAAATATTTACTATGACTTCCTATGTGGTATATGTGATGTTAGAATGTGTGGTCTAATTAGAAAGTAAACTAACACACTAATGAAACATTAGATTGAAAGAAACTAATTTAGAAAAGACAAATGCAAACTCTAAATAACAATACCTCCTTCAAATTCATCCCATTGTCCTTTATCCCCAAGGATTTGATTCAAGATACTGGCTCTCAGTTGTGTAAGAAGCAGCTTGTTGAAATGACAACTTAGGAGAACAAGATTGATTGAAAATGCATGTCCATTGCTAATTATTTAAGCTATGAAATTGCTAAAAAATGTTGATATGCTAATTCGAATGCAACTATAGTAACTATGCATGAAATCTAGGATGAAATCTACTTACCAAATGGTTGCATTTATAGATTTTCGAGAGGCAGGAATCTAATTGGTGGGGATCAATGGTTGAGTTTCAAACCTATCAAGATGAATAGTGTGAGATTATGGAAGTTGAGAGAAAGATGGAGAATGTTTTCAACCCATGAAACTATCTTCATTCAAAAAAGGATAAAAAGATGGCATTTGTCTTTTCATTAATTGAAAAGTTAGTTGAAAGTTGAGGATAAATGCCAATTCAATAAATAAATTTATTTAATCATATGTGACATGTATTTTGGAAACTTCTATAATTAAATAATTAATATTTAATTATGTGAGAGGTGAAAAAGATGAGTAATTAAATATTTACAATATTTAATTATGTGAGGTGTTGGATGAATTAGAAGAATATTCCATAAATTTGAATTTAAACATTCAAAATTAGAAATAGAATGATAATTAAATAAATAAATTATGTAATTTATTTAATTTAATTAAGAGGAATAATAGTGATAATTAAATAAACTTATTTATTTAATTAAACTAGAAGAATTAGAAAAATGAACGACATAAATAAATAATTAAATTTATTTATATGTAGATGAATTTAGAATATTAATTAAATAATTAATATTTAATTAATTAATAGGTTTGATTGACCGTGACCATTTTTAGATGTGTACATTTTTACCCTCTTTGAAGTGATGTGTTTTACACATTGCTTCAAAGAAAAATTCCAAAAATTTTCCCCTTATTTTGAAAAATTTACTATGATGCTATATGTCCCCTCGAGAGATAAATCATGTGATTTAGATGATTCAGATGATAATTGATAATGATTTTGGAAAGAAATGTTGATTTATCTCTCGAAATAGCACGTAAAAATAATAATTTCTCATTTTTACCCCCTTAAAAGTTGGAAAAAGTGAAAAGTCATTGTCATTTGAACATTAGCCATTTGTAATTTTCAGAGCTCTGAGAGAGATTTTCGTAATGCCGATCCATTATGAGCGCCACCAATTCGAGTGAACCCACCAATATTAGAGACCAAATGCATATGGACCTTCGGTAAGATGATCTGATCCTTTGCCATGAATTTGAAATCGTATTTTTTAATTTTTTAAGTTTTTTGAAATTTTTATATTTTTACAATGTTGCTTTAGTGCAGAAGTGTGAACTTTAGTGCATGCAAGCCTATATTTTAGCACATAGAATATTAGTTTAGCGCATTGATGCCTGCATAAATATTTTTCCTGATTTAGTGCATAAAATCCCAAATTAGCGCATTGCTAGATAGATTAGCGCATTCACGTGTAGATGAGCGCATAGGCTAGAATAGTGCATAGATGGAATAGAGTAGCACATAGAATTGATAGAGTAGCGCTTTGATGTAATAGCGCATTGAACCTCTATTTTAGCACATCCATGGATTAAAGTTGCGCATACATGATTTAGCGCATTGATGGACTATTTTAGCACATCCATGAAATTTTGCCAAATTTGAATTTTTGATGTGAATTTGATATGTGCTTCATGATTTGTTGCTTTATTAGACAACTGATTTTATGATTTTGAATAACATCAAGATAGATTAGCATAATTTGATAAATTTTTCTTTGTGTTTGAAGAACAAATAGTAAAAAGTCTTATAAATTTGCTTTCCTACTTGAAAGACAAATAGTAGAGATGTGATAAATTTTCTCTCCTGACTGAAAGACAAATAGTATTGATAGATGTTGAGTTGATTGACTGTTAAATTTTTTTCCATGTGTGAATGAAAAAAAAAAGTAGATAATGATAAATTTTCCTTCCTGCTTGAAAAATAAATAGTAAAGATAGATGTGATAAATTTGCTTTCGTGATTGAAAGAAAAATAGTAGAAATGCTAATAAATTTTCTTTCCCGATTGAAAGACAAATAGTAATGATTGATTTGATATTGATTTACTTCAGTTGATGTTTGTATGATTTGCCTGATGCTTTCTTGATTCCTTGCTGATTGATTTGATGTTGATTTTATAGGAGGATCTTAATATCCTCTAGATTAGAGAGCGATTTCCTCAAACATGGCACATGATTCCTAGACTATCTCAAGCAGAGATAGGGGTTATTGTGAGATGTGGGTTGGGGTATCTACTTAGGATCCCACAGTATAGGGTCAATAGGGCACTATTGATTGCATTAGCTTAGAGATGGCATAGTGAGTATAACACCTTTCACATGCCGACTCGAGAGATTACTGTCACACCTAAGGATGTGTACAGGATTCTGGGTATCACTATAGTTGGTGAGCTTGTGATCTATGATCACAATGAGATTAGGGGGATAGATTCCTTGCAGAGAGTCTTTCAAGATCCTCATACGGGCATATATGATATTGCTTAGAGAGATATGGTAGATAGCTATGCCCCACTTGCGTTAGTTCTAGCAAGCTTTATCGGTGGATTCCTTTGTCCTGATCGTAGGTCAAGGGGACTATCAGTAGGTTGGGGTCAAATTCTGGAGGACACGCTTCTCCATTAGATGAGATATGCATGTGGATCATGCATGCTTGCCCACCTATACCATTATCTTCATCAGGTTGTGTACACGAATTAGAAGAGTCTCTCAGCAGGAGTGACTCTTTTACAAATATGGGCATGGGAGCACATCACTATTACTCACCCCATTGTTTAGAGAGATCACCCACTAGGCCATCCTTATGTATATGCTTACATAGGTCCCCTTGTCCAGCCAATGTTGGGAAAGTTAGAGTACTGACACAAGGTGTTAGATGATATGGATATTGTCATCTGGAGACCATATCTTGACTGTGAGGCCTGGGATGAGGATGACATAGAGCTTCCCTACTATAGGATAGCCAGGTTCATGATTGGCCAGACTCCCTTTATCATCGAGCGGTTTCTTTTATGTGGGTACTTTGATAGTATGGTCAAGTACAAATGATGCCACAAGGTGTGGCACACTATGATCAACACCAAGAGGATGTGCCAGAGTGGGGTCCGTTTATCACTTTTGAGGTAGCCAAGGATGAGTATTTGGATTTACAGCCAGAGTTTTGGGCTATTCATCTTGAGGTTACATATGCACATATGATGGATGAGTATGCTACTTACTTCTATTCACATCCATTTCTGAGGTTTACTAGTCCAAATGAGCTTGCCCCACTATTAGGTGGGCCAGTTATATGACGAGAATGCCGACAACCATAGGCACAGGCAGAGAAAGGTCAAGAACAGGGTCAGGCATAAGCAGGTCAGCCACAGGCCGAGGATATAGGTGGGGTGGCTATGGAGGTAGATGAGGAGGATGAGGAGGAGGAGGAGTCAGATAGTTCAGAGGATAGTGGTGATGATTGGGATGATGATAGTGGTGGGGGTGGACAAAGATTCTTTTTTGACATCCCATTCAGGATGAGACCTCAGACGGTGAGAGTTGTGGACTAGTTGAGTACTTCAGCTCCACGGATCACTATCTAGGCTCCCTCATAGGGATAGATGGATACCTTGCAGGTAGAGGTTCAAAATCTTTGGAGTTAGTTGGCACAGGTGCAGGTGACTATCAGTCAGTTACAAGCATAATTAGCACAACCACTACTTCCTAACTCACAAATATCTTAGCTCACAACAGAGTGGGATAAGTTCATAGAGCAATGTATATAGGCAGAGGAAGTAGTAGAGAGACTCCTCAGGTCAATTGAGAGCACCTCCATTGGAGAGGTTTTGGTAGAGGGATTGGAGACTGCTCGACAGGAAGAGTACTATCAGATGAGATATTTTGAGGTAGTGCCGTCGGAACAGAGGATAGCATACATGCAGTCAGGCACTTGTTCACAAACCCATTCACGTAGTCACACTAGGAGTGCTACCAAGAGTGTGGTATAGCCTATTAGACAAGAGATTGGGGCTGCAAGAAGCAAAGATCCATAGAGACCGAACACCTTCAGAGGCAGCAGTAGTCATGACCCACATCTAGACACCCCTCAGTGATGATTTTTGATACCTCTAGTCATTGTATTTTATATGTCTTGTTGAAACATTTGATATCCTTGTACACCTAGACATTTTTTTAATGAGATTTATGATATGCAGTGGTGATTTGATATGCATGTGTTATTGATGGTTTATGATGAATGATTATGTATGCATCTTATTTCTATATGCTATGATGTTTATGATTTTTATGATGATGATGCAATGTGATATGAATTGCAAATGATGCTATTATTTTATGATGTAATATGTGTTATGATGATATATGATGTAATCTAAATGATTTTCCTTTATGATGTATTTAATGAATGTAAGACGTAAGATATAATGAATGCAATATGTAAGATGTAATGATGCATTATTTTAATGAGATGATACATTCTAAAAATGATATGAATAATGATATGAAAATGATATAATGTAAACTAAATGAATAATGATCAATATGAATGAGACCTAATGATGAAAATGAAAAGTGATATGAATGAATATGAGAATGAAATGATAATGAAAATATGTAATGCAATAATGATGACCTAAATTAAAATTTATGATGAAATGAAATGTAATGAATGATAATGTGATGAGATGAAAATAGAGAAAAAATGATATAATATGAGATGAATTAAAATGAAAAATGATCATGATAAAATGAAATGAAACTTGATAATAATGATGAAAATGGTGATGACAATAAGTAAATGATATGATAATAAGGAAATGATAATGAATGGTAAATAATGAAAAGATACATAATGTAAAATTACCTAATGATATGATGCAAGTGATGTAAAAAGATGATAACCTAAAAAATATGATGATATGAAATGAATGAAATGTATGCAATCTTTCTTTTATGATGTCAAACAAATGCAAATGCAAATGTTGTGAAATGATATAATATGAAATGAATGATCAACGGATGATATGTTCTTAATGAATGATTATGCATATGAGATGAAAATGATATGATATTTAAAGATGGATAATGATCATGATGAACTAAATAAGATCGAATAATAATCATAATAATGATAATGAAATGAAATGATGTGAAAATGCAAATATGCAAATGCAATGATAACCTAAATGAATAGTCATGATGAGATGATATGTAATGAATGATAATGAAATGTGATGTAGTAAATGTCCAAGTGTACTCAATTGTTGTTTGAAAAGATATATGAGAATTCTGCCAATCTTCAAAAATCTACCTTAGACGGCTTCCAAAATGAAAATCTAAATAAATCATGTAGTTCTAGAATGGAGTAATGAACTATTATTCTATTTGTCATTCCATGAACCAATGTTGCACATTTTTTCATTATTGAGCCTTTTGATATGTTGAAAGTTAGTAAAATCATCAAAGGGTATGCTAGCACCAATGATGACCTGAGTACTGCCTTCATGATGTTTGATGTAGCAAGTTAATACAAGCATCGATGTTTAATTGAACCAAGATGACCAGAGTATTGTTTGCATAAATAGACAAAAGTTAACCATTTTCTTATCTAAATTTTGAAATGTCATCAATGATACATTGTAGAGTATGTCCCATGAAAAAATTGCACAATACTAGTGATTAGCTTACATATAGCAAGCAAAGAAAAATCACACTCCTTCCTTATGATTCTAGTTCAGTACATCATTGAACCACTCCAAAGATATGATTTCATCAAATATCAAAACAACAATTCAACTTACGCTTTAAGTTCATCATTCATTTTATTCAAATTAAGATCATCCAATTTGTTTCAGTTTTATGTCAAATAGTCATGTAGACTCAGTTTAATTGGACAAGTTTGTTTTTTCTAATATTTTGATTCTTGACACATGTTGTTGTTTGTCTACCAAAAAGATCCAAGAAGTGAATTGCCCCCTAATGACCTTGCACTCTGACTTCTGCTAGACACAACTACTGCTAAGGATAACCCTAATCATCAAGCCATGATGAGATCCTTATTGTTTCAAGGAGATGTTGTGATGCATGATGTATATGTGATGGATAGCTATGTATGTGATGTCGATGAAAGATGGATATGCATAATGTATCCTAATAGATGAGAGAGTCAAACAAAATCACAAACAATGCCTGTTTGTTAGGTTTTCATCATTTGTTTTTATTGCACTTTTTCCTGATTGTATGATTTTTTTGTTGTTACCAAGATGCTTGTTTGCCAAGTTTTCATCAAGGTGATGATTTTTTTATTCTTTTGATTTTTTTTTGTATTTTTCTCTTTTTGATTTTTTTGATTTTTTGCTCTTTTTGATTTTTTTTGTATTTTTTTCTTTTTGATTTTTTTGATATTTTTTCAAGACTTTTTACAATGTTTTTGATATTTTTCAGGCATAAAATTTCTTCAGATGAATGTTGTTGGTCGGATCTTCAAACATGTCCCCTTTTGATGTTGACAACTAATATGCCCCCGATCCATATGCTGCAATTATAACGAACGGGCCCAACCAATTAGGTTCCAACTTGCCTTTCTTTTCTCAATTTTACTGATTACAAGGGTTTTCCTTGAGAACCAAGTCACCCACTTGAAAATTTTGTGGTTTGACTATGTGATTATAGTTGTGGGACATAATTTTTTGATACCCCTTTAAGTGATTAACTACAATTTGATGTCATTCATCAAGCAGTTCCAGCTCTTGCAAACTTGATCCTCTATAGTCTTCATCATTAATCAAGCCCTTTAGTGATACTCGAAGTGAGGGAATATTAACTTCTAGTGGTAGAATAGATTCTGCTCCATAGATCAAAGCATAAGGAGTAACACCTTTTAGTGTGTGAATACTTGTTCTGTATGCCCATAATGTTGGATTTAATTGGACATGCCAATCATGACCTACCTCATTCATTGTTTTCTTCAAAATATTCAAAATCATTTTGTTTGAAGCTTCAACTTGACCATTCCCTTGTGGATAGTAAGGTGTAGAGAACTTGTGTTGGATGCAAAATCTTTCACATAGTTCATCAACATCTTGATTTTTAAAGGGTCTTCCATTGTCTATGATAATGGAGTTGGGAATACCATATCGATAGATGATATAGTTCAAAATGAATGAAGAGATTTGTTTGCCAATAATAGTTGTTAGGGAAACAACTTCAATCCACTTAGTAAAATACTCAATGGTTGTGATGATAAATTTGTGTCCATTTCAGGATGATGGGTGTATCTTGCCAACCAGATCTAATCCCCACTGAGCGAAAGGTTGTAATTCCTGAGCAGGAGCATGAATAAGATTCCCATGAATTTGACATTTTACACATTTCTTAACAAAGATGAATGATTCCTTCTCCATGGTCAACTAGTAGTAACCCAATCTAACAAGTTTATTTGCTAAGGTGAGTCCACTTGAGTGGGTCCCACAAATGCCACCATGTACCTCTTGTAAGGAATTTTTTGATTCATCGCATTCGAGAAATCTAAGGAGGGTACCATCTAGAACACATTGGTATAAGATGTCAGAAATTAAGGTGTAGTGGGAGGATTGATGGATGAAATTCCTTTTTTGATTTCTAGACAAGTCTAAAGGTAAAATAGTATCCTTTAGGTAAGTGTAAATCTGGCCATACAAGGGGGAATCAGAACTGGTTAAGTGGCAAATGATTTGAGTTTCTGGATTGTCATAGGTGGGAGAAAACAATTGTTCCACTAGGAAATCATACCATGCTTGATTCTCTGACAACTGGAGTAGATATGCGATTGTAGCCATAGCATTTGCTACTTTATTATCAATACGTGGAATTTGTATGAAATTGATATCAGCAAAGTATTTCTTGAAATCATCCACCATCCTTTTGTAAGGTATCAACTTGTCATCCTTAGTGTGATATTCATCATTGATTTGATTTATAACAAGTTGTGAATCACCAAAAACTTGAAGTTCTGTGATTTTCCAGACTACTGCAATTCTCATGCCAATTAACAGTGCCTCATACTCAGCTATGTTGTTTGTGCAAGGGAACATTAGCCGATAAGATTTTGGAATTGTATGTCCTTGAGGAGTAATGAAAAGAATACCTTCCCCCGAGCCATGTTGAGTGTAGGAACCATCAAAGTAGAGTGCCCATGACTACTTAATAGATGTTGTGAATACATCTGCATCAGGAAAATCAATGTGTATTGGGTGTTCTGCCAGCACTAGTGCTTCTACTAATTGATCTACAATTATGTGTCCCTTTATAGCTTTCCAATCCAAATAATCAATGTCAAAATCACTCAGAATCATGACCCATTTAGCCAACCTGCCAGTTAAGGTTGCTTTACTTAGAAGATATTTAAGTGGATCAATCTTAGCCACAAGCTTTATTGTATGAGCTAGCATATAGTATCATAAATTTTGAGAAGTGAACACTACTACTAAGCAAGCCTTTTCAATGAAGGTGTAATTTAACTCATGACTTATCAAAGTCCAACTGATGTAATATATTGCTCACTCCTTTCATGAGTTATCTTCCTGTGCCAATAATGCTCCTAGGGACACTTCTGTGGTAGAAATATATAATATGAGTGGTGCACCTTGTACTAGTGGAATCAACATTGGTGGGTTCATTAGATAATGCTTTATCTGATCAAACACTGCTTCACATTTGTCTTCCCATTTAAATGGAACATTCTTGTGTAAGAGATGAGTAAATGGTAGACTTTTATATGTCATTTGTGTAATGAATCTTCTGATGGATTGTAACCATCCCTATAAAGAGAGTAGTTGACTAATGTTCCTTGGTGGTGGCATATCAATAATTTCATGTACCTTAGTTGGATCTACCTCAATTCCTTTTTCTGATACAATATAACCCAACTTTCCATATTTCACTCCAAAGACACATTTCTTTGGATTAAGTCTCACTTTGAATTGTTCCATTCTTTTGAAAATTTTAGATAAGATAGCTATGTGTTCTTCTCTGGTGTTATATTTGGTGAGGATATCATCTACGTAATCCTCCATGAATTTATGTATCATATCATGAAAAATCATAGTCATTTCCCATTGGTATGTAGCTCCTACATTCTTCAACCCAAATGGCATTACATTCCAACAATAAGTACCCCAAGGATAGGTGAACATTGTTTTATCCCGATCTTCAAGTGCAATCTTTATCTGGTTATATCCAGAAAATCCATCCATTAATGAGTACATCTCATGGCCAGCAATCAAATCAATGATCATATCTATGTTTGGCAGAGGAAAGTCATCCTTAGGGCATGCCTTATTCAAATCCCTGAAATTTGTAAAAATTATGATTCTTCCATCTAGTTTTGAAATAGGTATGATATTGGAGATCCATTATGCATAGTCGATAGACCGAATGAATCTGACATCTAAAAGTTTCTTTAACTCCTCTTTAACGAATAATGCAACATGTGGATTCATTTTTATGAGTTTCTGCTTCACAAGTTTTTCTCCCTGTCTAATAGATAGATGATGCATGATGAGATCTGGATCTAATCCACACATATCTGCATAAGACCATGCAAAATTGATTTGATTATTCTTGAGAAATTCTGTGAACCCTGGTATTTCCTCTTATGTTAGAGATGCAGCAAGTTGCCAGACTCTAGGCTATTTCATAGTACCTATATTGAGTGTCTCTATTGGTTCTATTAGAATAGAAGACCTTTCCTAGTAATGTTCAGGGAGAGTGTCAAGTTTCCCATCCTCTAGTGCCTGTGAAAGGTTTTCACTATTGGATACACTTTTTATTTTTCTCTTTTGTTGATCTAATATTTCTTTTGTTAGGGTTCCACCATTAGATCTTCCTTTTATGTCATTTATTTCATAGCTAAGAAACTTGGCACTTTCCCATCGAAAACTCTGATCTTGTGATTCCCCAATGGAACATGTTTTCATTTGGGATGAACAAAGAAAATTTATGATGGTTTCATCATTTGGAAAAGTTGGGATATCAATTGGTGAAATTCATTCCCAATCAATGATTTCAGGATGGACCAAAGGAAATGGATCATTAGGATGAGTAAGGTCACTATCCGTTAGGGTCATGATGCTATTATTAGCTTTGTTGTGGGAAAGATCTAGGATGGTATCCTCCTATGGATGATCTCTCTTAGTGTTAGGTCTCAAAAATACTGGTTTGAATGAACCACGAGAGGTTTCCAAGCTCTCACAATGTTATTGGCCAACTAACAAGGCCAACCAATATAGTTGAACCTTCTACTCTTAAGGCTTTGCCAAACCTAGGTGGGTGCACCTATATGAATGTTGCAGATTTTGAATTATGCTTCCTACTTGACCAAACTATCCACAAATGGAAATTTCATAATGGAAAGATGTGATCCTAATTTGGTATAAATTGTATATGCAGTATCAAGGTGAAAATAAATATGTTTAGTTAAGAGATTTAGATAAAATGGATGAAACCTAAAAGGATAAATAATACCAGTGCCTTGTTGGGTAAAACGGAGTCAAGTGAAAGCTTTAGATGAATGAATTCTATTTGGCAGAGATTCTAATTATTTAGCATATGATACTAGACTATAACTTGTATAAACTTGCAAGAATTTAATTACCAAGCTCTTCTTAGTGATCCAAATGATACTTTTGAATTACTATGAATGACTTGAAGGATTTAATCTTTACTTGAAAGAACCAACCAATCACACCACACAAATACATCAATTATGTATTGATAAATTGAGAATATACTTGATATGTCAATTTAAATAACAAAGAAATATCATCCTTGGAGACAACTTGATAATATTTTCAATTAAATTAGCAAATAATTGATACCAGTAGGGCGCCACAAAACCAAAGTTCTTTCATTGATCCTTCAAAGCTTTATACATGCATCATGGTTCTTTGGAACATCCTAAAAATATTGTATTTCCTACTATCTATTTTCTATCTAAAAAATCCTTCTTTTTTTGGTTACAAAAATGGATATTTATATACATCAACCACTTGAAAAGATGCGTCCCTTCAGAAATGTCTTAAAATGAAATACTAACAAAACTAATATAGACTAAGCTCTGTTAAGCCATAAATGGACCCTTCACATATGATCTGTGGAGTCTTGGCGCTCGTGTGTATCCGCATCTCCTAATGCATTGCGGATCACAATCTCCCTCACCACCATCTGCTCATTTTGCTCACATGCTTCATCCCACATTGTATCTTTCGCACTGGTTGTCATTAAAATCTCTTAGAGTATTAATTCACTCATTCTCTTCCATGTGGCCATTTGTTTCAGCTTACCTCCATCATCAAAGAACGTAGTAAATCCATTCTTAGCAGCCTCCATCAATTCTTGCTCATCCTGTTGTAACTCCTCAAAGAAACCTCTATGCTTGTCCATAACATGATTAACATCCTCAATTTTTGCATTATCAAGAGTATCCCGCTTTTTTATTTCCTCAAGTTTTTCTTGGATTCTACCATCCACTCTTTTATGTTCTTTTATTGCATCAAATTATTGTGAGTGTTTCCCCAAAGTTTATTTAACCAAGTGGTTAGAACGACCTACCTCTTTTTGATTACAGTTGTAAGTGTCCATTTTCCCTTGAGCATATGCACTTGATCCTTCCTAATGGTCCTAAACCTGTGAACTTTCACCCTTAGTGAGCATCTTTCTAGGCCCTGTTACAACATCCACTAAGTATTTTAGTCACTCATTTTACCTTAGCATTCTTTCATTGTTTTTTTTGTACATTTCCTTTTCTCTGATCAATGACTGTATTTGGGCTTTATTCAATTTTTCCACAATAATCCCTATTTCTACAGTTGCTACTGGATTAGCTTCCCAAGCTTTCAAGTTCATGAAATGCCCAAATGCTTTCTTAGTATCAATAACAATTGATTTCCTATGAGGGGGATATAGGGCCCAAACCATCAATGTCTCCTCATCAGGTTATACCTTGATCTTGTGTGAACCTTTGTCACCTTTTCTATGCTGAGCTTGTGTGTAGTGTTATTGTCCTTTAGGAAATTATCGAAAACTAGTGCAGAATTGAGCTCTAATCCTGGGAAAATCATGACACCGACTCTTTCCAACATCTCCCTCCCCTTCTCTAGGGTCATATTTTTCATTTCTTTCTCAACATCATCTTTCAAACCTTTTAACAACTGCTCTTCATTTCCTGGTGTGACATTGTCAACTAGTTCTCTTATTTATTTTCCCTTTTGTTTATATAAAAATGATTTAAATTCTAAGGACTTTTTGAACTCATCATCTACTACAAAATATTGTATTCCTCATGTCTCATATCAGCATCTATACTTTCCTCGACACTTAATTCTCTAGCAGGATAGGTGTATTCATGAGTTCTTGTCTTTGATACATTGCCAAGAGGATTTTGTGACCTAGTAGCCTCTGACGCCTCTTCACTAGAGGACAACATCTCTGCATCCAAGAATTGTTGATTATGTTTCTCAATTATCATTTATGCCTCCTCTTCCTCCAAATTTTTTATCATATCATCAAGCTCGTCGGGCACCTGGTGATACCCTCCAAAGTTTATCCTTTGTTTGGAAGAATGAAATATCCTTTTGGATCAAAATTATTCCTTAATGGTCCTCTTCTCATGTTATAATGTAGTAATCTATCAAGAATCAGATCGTATCCCTCTTTTTCCAACAGAGTAAAATCACCAAAACATAGTGTACTAGGCATAAAATCTTTCTTTCCAAAAGAGATTAAGTTCATGACACTGGAGAAATCCATTTTCCTAACAATCTCTAAATATGCAATCCTATCTGGAACTGTTTTAGGAAAAATAAATGGGGTATCTTCAAATCCATACACCCTAATCATGGTGGCATTTTCTAAACAATACCAATCCCCCCAATTGTGGCTGATTGGTCCATTAAAATCCTTAGGTCTGAGAATCCTCTTTATTTCATCAGACAAAGAATAGTCACAATGATGATTATAAAATTTGTGCAATGGCTTTACAAAGTATTCTTCAAAATGCATAGAACTAGAATTAGAAAACCTGCTGCCCCAAATAGTAGTCCATGACTGAATAGGCAATGGCCTACCTTCTTTATCAAATTGTGAAATTCTTAGCTCCTGGGGACACAATCCTAATTCCTGTCAAAAGTATAGCACCAAGTGAATCAACAATGAATAATTCCTAAGGTGCAAGACAGAGGCTCCATTTTTTATTGCCATCAACCCTGCATCAAGCTCTTTAAACATATATGAAGCATAATCCCAAGGCTTAGAGTTATGATATTGAATATCTACTGCAATCACCATGGGCACAATTTCCATATACTCTCGAACCTCCATTCCCAATACTTGTCCCACCGAAAAATAGGTGTACTTTACATAAGGTTCGAAAAGATCCACATGAAAAGGTGGTCCCTCATTTTCCTCCATTAGAATCAATTTTCCACCATGCCTAATTATGTGTAGGGGTAATCTCCAATCCTTATAAATCATGTCCATTCTTCTAAATTCACTCTTGAGCTCTTCACTTACAATTTTCTCATTGTACGTCCCTTCTAATTCGAAGACCTCACTTATTGCATTCTTAGACACATGTATTGATGGATTCCCAAATAGATCACATATGGCCCTACATTTTGGATTATAATGATTGGCTAGCATTTTCACCAATTTGACATTAACAAAGACATTAGGCCAAACTAGTTTACCTAAATTGAGCCTCCAAGGGTTACATACTGGCTCAAAAAGATTCCTTTTGTAGTAATGGAAACTGAATAGTTCATAGCATCTGATTGGGGTCCAAATATCTCCAATGAACTTACATTTATCATCTAACTTATCCACTTCAGCCCTAAGTTGTGCAGGGCGTCTGGATTTAGGTCCAGAATCGAGTAACTGGTCTATGAGATCTTGGTTCAATTTTTGCTTAGTGCCCTCCAACTGACTTTCTATTTTTTCCTTTTTTCCTTTTGATTGACTACTCTCCCCATGTTTTCTACCTTTTGATTTCTCTGGACCAATGCTTTCCATTGTATGAAAATCACAATATTCAAGGGATGAAAGACTTATTGCATTTCACTTGAGATTCCAATTTGAACGAATGTCCCAATCCTCCGCTCGTTCTTCTCCTCTTCCTTGATTTCAATTCCGCAAACAAATACTTTGAATTGAATTCACCTAGATTCACAAAATATTTTATGTTCTCATGATGCCATTAATGTCTTGGCTGTGACATGAATGAAGCAGGCTCTTCGAAATTATTGCTATCACATCATGTAGCATATCGGTAAGACATTTTAAATCTCTGGCCGATCCTTCTATTTCGACTTTCACCAACGTTCACATAGCCACTGAGACATCTTGTAGATCCCATGATACCTCAAGTCTCCTCAATAGTTATTATTTATTTTGCCACAACTCTTACCGATCAAGCCTATCACCATGACTTAAGGGATCATGCAAAAAATCTTCTGTATTATCCCAAAGGTATGTGTCTCATCGAGATGTTCCTTTTATTAATTCAATTCGCTGAGACAAAATAATTGTCCTGCCGATGGAATAGTATTCGTTGTGACATTCATAGATCTCCCCACTGAGGTTTGTCTTACCGATATATCTTTTCTTTAGTGAGACCACACATATTATTCCTCTGACCATTTTATTTCCATAAATATTATCATGTCAATCCAATCTGTATAACACAGGAGGTCGGTAAAGCTCCTAGAGCTCTTCTTGACATCATTGTCTCATCGACCAAATTTTCCTTTGCTTTATCAGTGAGACCGATCAATGCTTCAGGCAGCCTTTTGAAATATCACCCCGATGACCCTAGTCTGGCCGATACATTTTATTGTACTCCAAGCGGTGAAAATCAAATTAGCTCTATATGAACTCACGCCGTCATGTTGATTGAAAATGTGAACTTGTGTTCTCTTGATATATATCCTTATTGGTATGACACTGTTGATGTCTTGTCGATGTACTGAAAGAGATTAGTATCGATGAGACCTGCACCATCTTATGCTGATATGTTTCATATATTAAATTTTCATGGTTAGATAAAATTTATGGGGCTTTAATACAAAATCTGACCTCGACCTTGGTGAGTATGTTGTGTGAGGAAAATTTATGCTCGTAATATGGACCCTTTGGGAAACTAATAAGCATGAAAGGTCAATGAGGTTGTCAAAAAATTACAGTTCCAATAGTGGCTTTGTCTGGGAATGAATGATTGTGAGATCATTGCAAGGATCCAAATCTCTGGGTGAGCAGACCAATCTTTATGGATGAAAGCAAGTGGAGATGAATGTGATCCCAAACTACTATACATGGAGAAAAAATAAAATAAGGGATCCCAGGATTTTCCATGTACTAGCAATTTCCTATACCTTTTATTTCCTATACTACTATGCATGGAAAATTTATGAAAGGTTTTCTTAAGAGTTGTCCATGCACTGGAAACCCTTGATCCTCTATAATTTTCAAGAGAAAGAGTTCTTTAGAAATTTCTCATGTACAGGCAACTCCTGTTCTTCACCACTTGTATTTTGCAAATAATATGAATCATTTCCTTGTTTACCAACAACAACAAAATTTCCCAGCTACAAAGCTTCAAATTTTCCATGTTTTCCTTTCTCTTGGCACCTAGCATTCCACATCAATACTAGGTCATCTTCTTCAAATTTTCTATTTTCTGCCTTTTTGTCAAACAAATACTTCATTTGTGTTTGCAAATTCATGTTCTAGTTTTGAGCTAGTCTTCTCATTTCATCAAGCTCTGCTAATTGTTCCATTCTCTCTTCCATCAGTTTAGGAACCTCCATGTCTTCTTGAATTATAAATTTGTAAACTAGTAACAAATTTTGTAAAGGCATTCTGGCTTGTGTTCCATATACTAGTTCATATGGGGATTTTCAAATTGTCTTTTTGACAGTGATCCTACCAGCCCATATAGCCAATTTTAATTTTGAATCCCATACCTTTTTGTTTCCACCTAGCATTCTCCTTATGATTTTTAGAAGAATTTTGTTACTAGAGTCTACCTGGTCATTAGCTTGTGGGTGGTAAGAGGTAGAATAAGAGATAGCAAAACCATGCATACTGCAAAAGGTTTTAAATTCATCTGATCTGAAACACATCCCATTGTCTATGATTAATCTCAATGGTGTACCAAACCTGGTGATGATATTATCCATTAGGAAATTTATCACAACTTTACTTGTTGCCTATTTGGTTGCAATTGATTCTACCCATTCGGTGAAGTAATCAATGGCTACTAGTATCCATCTATGTCCTCCACTTGATCTCTCTTGTATCTCCCCAATAAAATCAATCCCCCATTGATTAAAAAGGGCTTCAATCTGCATACGTCTAAGTGGTAAAGCTCCCCGATATTTCATTTTTCCTGTAAACTTTTGACATGCCTCACACTTTCTTATATATGAAAAAGAATCATTAAAATTTTTTGGCCAGTAATAACCTGCCTTGAGAATTTTATGTGAAGTTGTCTTTGTAGAATAATGGCTTCCACAAATCCCTTCATTCATTTCTTTCAAAACATGATTAGCTTGTGATTCATCCAAACATAATAGAAACATTCCATCTATGTTCTTCCAAAATAAACCACCTTCTATGAATACATATTTAGAGGCATGTAGTTTCAAGGATCTTTTCTGGTTATCATTAAATCCTTCAGGGCACTTCATATTTCTGAGGTAATACATGATGTTCATATACCAAGGTGTATGCTCAATACTTGCAATTGTGTTTCTTTCATCTTCCACATTGCAAATTTGATTTACCTCAATATTTGCTTATGCCATTAACTTGGCCAATCCTTGGCCTCTTATCAATTTAGCAATTTGTATTTCCATATCAAATTCCTAAATTTTATTAATCCACTTGCATCTCTTCCCTGTTACTTCTGACTGTGTTAAAATTTCTTTGACAGCTACATGAGGGACATAAGAAATAACTTTGAATCCAACAAGATACGATTTAAAAGATTTTGTGGCTTTTACTAGTGCAAAGGCTTGTTTTTCCATTATGTCATATTTCAACTCTGATCCCTACAAAGATTTACTAAAAAAGGACATAGGTTGTTCATGACCATCCTCATTTTTTTGTAACATAACAACAACTATAATGCGCAAGGAAGCGAATGAAAATATTTGAAAAGGTTTTGTGAAATCAGGAGATTTGAGGATAGGGGCTTCCTTGATGGCTCCTTTAATGGATACAAAGGCTTCTAATGCTTCTGGAGTCCATTCAATTTTTTGTCCTTTCCTTAGCATTTTTTGATATGGGCTTAACAATTTCAGCAAAGTTGGACACAAACCTCCTAACAAAGTTAATCTATCCAAAGAAATATTGGATGGCTTTGACAGTTTTAGGAATAGGAACCTTATCTATGGCCTCGACTCTATCATGATCTATTCTAACTCCTTCCTTCGACACAATATGTCCTAAGATTTTTCCCTCCATAATAGAAAAATGACACTTTTTAGGGTTCAAACTAATGCCATATTCTAAGGCTTTTATGAATATTTTTTCCAGATGTTCTACATGATCTTCACCCCTTTTTGAGTAAGCAATAAGGTCATCTTGATATACTACCATTATATTATTAATCAAGTCTGCAAATTCTAAGTCCATAGCCCTTTGAAAATTTTCTCTTGTATTTGTGAGACCAAAGGGCATTCTCACATAAACATATGTTCCCTATGGAGTTGTGAAAGTTATCTTGTACTATTCAAATTCCCTAACTTTAACCTGATTATAACCAGAGAAACCATCCATCATAGATAATAGCTCACACCCTGTCACTTTGTGTAGTATAGCCTCCATATTAGGTAGAGGGTAATTATCCTTGAGGGATGCCACATTTAAATTTCTGAAGTCCACATACAATCTGATATCTCTGTTCTTCTTTCTCACAGGGACTAGGTTTGACACCCATGTTGAATGTCTGGCTAGTTTAATGATACACCCATCTCTAAGCTTTTCCGATTCCTCCTGCATCTTTGGTTCTAATGTAGGGTTAATAGGTCCTTGTTTCTATCTAAAGGATTTGCATCTAGTTTCAATGGGATTTCATGTTGAAATAGGTCTTCCCTATATGCCTTGATATATTCATAAGACCATGCAAATACATGTTTATATTTCCTTAGTAATGAGATTAACATTCTTTGAACTATCGAGCTTATTTTCTTTCCAATATATACTTTTCTTGGTGCCAGTTCAGTCCCTAAATTATCTCTTCAATATCTTCCTTCTTAACTGGTGTTTGTTTCATAAGAGATCAATCATTTCCATTATAGACTCTCTCAAATTCTACTAGTCCTTTGGGGAGTTTATTAGTTCTAAGTTGTAAGACCTTCTTCCCAAATACTATCTGCTCTCCATTTATTTCTTCTACAAAGGCATTAAAGTCAATTTCTTGGGCCTCATATTGATCTATACAGTGAAGAAACTTCAGGGGGTCAGTGTCCTCATTAAAAATATTCAAACTGTATATATTGTTAGGCACAACGGGTCTTGTCTTGAACTCAATTTGAGACACTCTTGCCAAGGTGATGTCATCCTTTTTTAATGCTACATTGGCTAGGAAGTCTGCCATTATATTTTTTGAATGATCCACCAAATCTATGGAGAAAGCATCAAATAGCTCTATTGTATCCCATATAGAATTCCTGTATTGCTTTAGCCTCTTGTTCTTTTCAACATATTTATATTTGACCTATGACACAACTAGCTCTGAATCTCCAAAAATAGTTAACAATTTAATTTTGTGTTTGACTGCCATGTTCAAACCAATTAACAAGGCTTCATATTCCACCATATTATTTGTACATTCAAATGCCAACAAAAATGAATATTTAAATGTAGTACCTTCAAGAGATATGAATACTACCCCAAATCCATTACCTTCTTGGCTACATGCCTCATCAAAGTACATTTTCCATAACCCTTGCTGATTTTCAGAAATTTGCTTATCAATTGGGTCTTTGTTTACTAATTCAAACTATGATAACTCCACTCTAAAACTCCCCAAATCTACATCATAGAAGAAATTAATTTGTTCCTAAGGAACACACTCAAAAATTTGAATATTCTTGGCTCCCTATATAACTTGACCTCTTCACCATTTACTAGTATAGTGGCATATGATAAGTCAAACTATACATTGCCCCCTACTGCTGCAGTCCATTGTCTTGATAGAAGCATTCCAAACTGGGGAGGTGTGTCAGTTATGGTTATATCAATTTTTTAAGTAGCTTGTGGGTAAGTTTCTAATCTTACTTCCACATTCTTCATTATTCCCACAACTGGGACATGCCTGCTATCCATGGCGTAGCATTTACCTCCTTCCGTAT